>JAUYWH010000004.1:15309839-15421668 GCA_034779795.1 Ctenopoma multispine
AATGTTCTGATTTTTTTGTATGAATTCAATATTTGGCTTGATGGCAACATCTGGTGGAAATTTTGCATCAATAGCCCCCTTAGAAATCCCCTTACTGATAAAAATGCTGATGTGTCAAATACTTATTTCCCCCGCTGTATCTACAGTACAAAGCAGAGACAGATGGATTCCCCTGATCATATGCTATTTCTATACATAGTTTTTCATTCAAAAAACATAAAAAACACAAACTACAAATGACTCGACTCACAGTCATGCGTTTGACTGTTTTGTCAAACATCAGAATCTGTTGGTAATTTCCTAATTGTGGTTTGATAAGTGCCAAACTTCAGCATTTTCCTCCTGTTTCAGTGGCAGGACAGGCCTAAGTGTGTGAAAGTCTAAATAGGAGAGGATGGATGGTTTCATTGGCGGGCGGAGAGATTGGGATAGTTTTAGTCTCAGTGATGTGAACTGTGAGGGGAAGTGTGCTGAGCTACTGCCAGTGAAGAAACTCTAATGGATGGCAGCCACTCCTGGCAAAAGAACACAAGTAAGCTTAAGGGAGGCAACGGGGAGATTGCTGCAGGCTTAGATCGCAGATTTAAATGGTCGTTGGTGACCATAAAATGCTACGATTTAGAGCACAGGTATCAAAAGTGAGGCCAGGGATCTGTCAGGGTCTGTGAGGAGGATCGGTGACATCCTTTAAAATGACTCTATTTGTAAAACGTGAAAGAATTCCTACCTCCTACTATCTAGTCATCAAGCTGGGACAATGATTTAATTCAATACAATTTATAAGCAACTGTAATTTTCCTATATTGCTTGGAGAAAATAAACACATGGGCGAAAGTAATGAACCGCTGTACCCATTTGTGGGTCCATAAACAAGAGATATGTTTGGACTCCTGTTTCAGAAAGGTAAATAATTGCAGAGTTTACAGCTATTTTACAGTAGACCCATAAACTGAATCTCCTGCTTTAATGACAAACTGTACTGTACTTTACTGTAGGCTCTCATTTAATATTGAACATCGATTTAACCACATGACAGCTGACTCACATTGGGGCACGCGTCCTCTCCTTGCTGTCCCACGAGGACGTAAAGTAGCTCGCCTTTCCTCAGCAGGAAGTCTCCGGTTATGTAGACGCCATGTGACCTTCTCATGGCCAATACACTACGGCCGCCAGCAGCACCATATGCTGTGATCCTAGAGTTTAACACACACAAATGTTTACAGACACACAAAAGCAAAAGTAACACACACACACACACACACACACACACACACACACACACACACACACACACAAATTCATTAGTGGGATAATTATCTTAATGACACGGGAAATTGAAGGCTGCCTTTGTTTTTTTTTATGGGTATACACATGTATCACAACTAAATTAAAGTGTTCTTGATATAAAGATTTTATAATTTGTCTACCATGATTCATATGTGCATATTCTAGCTTCTCAGAAACAACCTGAGGCTGATAAACAAATGCATTTCTCCCTCTGACTTCATGAAGGCACAACATGAAATAACACCCAAAATTAATTTGGACACACTGACATACACTTTCACCGTGGGGGTTTTTAATCAAAATGTTTGACCTAGCATGGCACACTATTCTTTAGCAAAAACATATGTACACAAAACTGTGCTGCATACAATACATGCACAGGCGCACAAACACACACAGACAGACACTGAGCTACTAACGGCACACTACACACTTTTGTAGCAGAAGACACCAATTTCAAATGCTCCAGTTTTCTTGCCAGGAGAAGAAAAAAAACAACTTGATTGGTTTTTGGGAGCACTTCGATATTTCTCTTCCCTGGTGGTCGAGCATGGTGGGGGGGTAGAGAACATTGCCCGGTGTTCAGTAGCTACCTCAGCTGTTTGCCTAATGACTTTTGGGAGATGCAGAGCGCATATTCATCTCTGTGGCCGTCTGTCAGTTTCATTTACAGGCTCTGCCAGCTAAACCAGGCCGCATCAAGACCACAATTGTGGAGTTTGTGTGGAGACAGAAGGTGTTTTTCTAAAACTCCAGGACATGTGTTAAGACAGTACTATCCATGCTGGTGTTAGATATTTTAAGACTCAAGGGTTTTGGCTAAGCTTGGTGGTGTGGTGTATGTACGACTGTTCATTTCTGTGTTGATGTGGGAGTCTAGCAGCTTTCACAGAAGTGTTCAAGTCAAAATCAACTTAAAAAGCTTATATTGTCATGAATGCCCACAGAAGGAATATTGACAGCTGCACAAGGTAGTGGATATTACAGCAATAATCCTGGAGCAGTACACAGTTTGAGGTCAAGGTGTTGAAGCTTATTGTTGAGGTATTTCAAAGCCTTAAAGGCCACCAACGTAGAAAACCAGGTGGGTGTATTTTGGATTTTCGGAGTCAGGTGTACAGTGAATCATGCTATTTAGCTGCCATTACTCCAGCCTCTGCTCCCTCCTGCAAGAATCTGATAGTGATATTTCTCAGTTTTCTTGTGGAAGATTGATGTGCTGCTGATGCACAGAGGAGTAGAGGTGGGTGTGAGGAAGAGTCTGGATTGTTGCAAAAAATGTGAGTTAAACTGAGTGTGCTGATGTCTAAAAATGACAAGGTAAGTGTCTACTGTATACTCGTATGTGCTGAGTGCTCACGAGTCCAGGCAACAAAGTGAGACCCTTTTGAAAGAGATAAAACTGTTACAGAGTGGGCGTTGAATGAAATTATGTAGTACAAATAATGATAAGGTCTGTGTTTGTGTGCTGAGAGGCTTTACACTTTGGCATTAGCCTTACCTGTAGGTGCCAGTTTCTGGGACCCGCCATATTTGAATCCCTTTGAAGGGCCCTCGGGTGCCTACTGTCACGTTGACGTTGCTGTTCCTGTATGAGTTGAGGCACTGAGTGGGAGTCGGGCCTTCGGGGCCCACGGCCCCACAGGTATGAAAGATCCATTTTTTGGCTGCACATGAAGAAAAAAAACAAAACATTTAGTACTTCACAGAGCACATACAGCTGCTAAAGCGCACATGCTGTATTCAGGCTCATATGTATTTAAACAAAAAAATTACATGTATGTTAAAATTCAGTGTGCACCTCAGAATCATTATAGTTCTGTTTGTCTTACACTTACGCCACATTACGTTTCCCACTGTGCCACTTACACATCAATAAAAACCCAAATATACAGGTATGAAGCAAATTATTACATAGTGGGAAGGCTAGCTCCAGAATGACAGCTGCTCATAAACGTTGCTACTATCTTCATTTTTACAACGGCAGCAGTGCACGTAGTGACAGGATCACAGGTGACAAACATTTCTCCCCATTTTCTGTGTAATCCCATGTGTCGGTGCTAATTGGAGTTCTTTTCACCATAATTAGCACAAGATTAGTCTTGTCAGATGGACGTGGAAGGACTTAACGCTGCAGTGCTAAATCCTGATTTAAGGCTTGTGAACACAGCAGTGGGGAAGACACCAGGGAGTGAAGCATCTCTTTCTTCTTTCTCCCTCAGCCTGACTGCGAAGGCACCGAGACTACTTATTATTCATATGAGAGAAGAGCTGATTACTGCAAGTCTGACTCCAGCTAAGGTCAAAATCATTTCTGCAACAGGGCAACTCACATGAAGGTTTATGCAGCCTCCGAGTTTCTGCTCAGTGTGATCGTAACACTGTTTGTGATTAGATACTTTTAGAATGGGCAGACGCGGGCACTGTTTTTATTATTTTACTTTTCGCTTTAAAAAGTGACACTCATGTCTCATGTGTGCAACTTAAACTTACGATGCTCACCACACCACCTTTTACTGCTCAAGTTGACTGCTGTGCAGGGCCTATTAGAGTTGAAGCCCAGGGATTGAGATCCCAGTATTTACCAGGATCTCTTTCCAAGATCCACTGTTCTCTGACTAAGGAAAATAACTGCAGGAAGCTGGTATTTTTTACATGTATGCTCGTATGTTTGGATATACCTATAGACAACAACATGAAAAGATTATTTTCTTAATAATTATCTCCAGTTGAGCTCCAGCTGAACTTTTTTCATGACTTTAAAAGCGTAAAACTTTTAAAGTCATGAAAAAAAGTTTATACCGAGTTCCGGTTTCTGTCTCAGTCCGCCCAGATGATAACTAGTATTACTGCTGAAACCTAAATGGACTGCACGCCGAGCATCATATGCCAGTTCGATCCTTATGATTGGTCTGGTCTAAGGGCACCTGGTAAGGGACCCAAAATCAGCTCCTCATGCTGAACTCCACTTTACCTCCCCATAAACATCTCTACTGTGTTTGGTAAAGTGTTGCCAGAAGAGACAATTTCAAGCAGGCAGATACTTTCAGAAACACTTTGAAACACTATAGTAAGGGAACAATTTGGAGTTTAGCCTGGTGTTAGCAAATGCACTCCTACTGTAAAAAACACTGTTGTGAGGCGACTAGAGCTCTGTCTGGCTCCCATCCAGCAGCAGTAAATTGATCCCTCAAGTCAGTATTTTCACCACCCAGCAAGGTAAAAAGAGTTAAGACTGCTGGGAATAAATCCATCACTGGAGCAGAACAGCCTCCAAAAGCCAAATGGTGGTTTAGACGTAAATCTTACCATACTTAATGGGTTACTCTGAGATGGCAATCAGTTAAGGCAAAACAAACTGAAGAGAAGGCAGTGACAGAAAGACACTGACTAAATCTAAATTAATTTTTTCGTATTTCGGAAAAGTCAGTGGAAATGCTTAATCTGCAAAGTGAGCTTGACTTTATGACATTAATGGTGTAGAATTCCTCCGTTCGATTTCTCTCTCACGTCCTCATAGTGAGGCTGATTTCACACTTCAACCCAGCTGATCGATTTTGTTGGTCCATCAACATGAGTGAGTTAGTATGAACACACACATACACACACGAACCGCACAATCACACACCGGAGAGCGCCACGCAACTGGTGTAATGAGCCGTTCTATGATAGGCACTTGGCAGAACAAACAAAGAAAAACAAGATGTGCTCTCACAGATGGTAGTCTTCTCTAATAAGTGGTGTGCACGTTTAGCAGCTCCACGACCTGCAACACACATGCAAACCACACACTGACACACACATCCATGCACAATTATCCCTGGGGAGACTATGACTTTGCCTGACTGTTACATGAATTTCCCTTTCTGTGAACTTTGCCACTGGTGGTATGCCATCATCATAACAAACACTGACCTTCATCAAGGAAAGGAGCAATGCTCTACACTGTCAGCGATGAGGAATTGCACTAGTTAGGTTGAATAAGAAGGAAAAAGAGACAAAGAATCAAGAAGATAAAGACAGAGACTCACAATTTAGAAAAAATATGTCTGATTGGATTGCTATAATGACAGCAGTGTTATAGCGGGCTATATCCGAACATTATTAGAACAAGACAACAGTAAACATGTCATTGTATATTAATGACAGTAGCACTCGGTAACAAGTAAACAAGCACCCATTTATGCCTACGGTATGAATAGCTTTGCAAGTGCCAGAATCAAGCAATTATTTCCATTTTGTGAAAGAACTTATGAGCAACATCTAAGATTTTTTTTTAAGAGTGTTGTAACAGACAGATGGACAGACTGACAGTGGCCTCCTCACACAGTACAAGAAGGCACATTATGTCAAACTGTTCTTTGACTAAGGTCTAGTGTGGTTCCAGATCTGTTCTTCCTCCAGGCTGGACAAAAGCTTACATCGGACTAGGGCCAGAGCATGGGGCTCTGGCAAAACAATGCCCTGTGAATAGGGACGTTATCATCCTCCAGCAGAGAAAATTCATTCCACAACTCTGAACCGCTAATATTTTTCTGATGTAAATTGGATTTATAATGAAACAAATTCTGGGTTTTGTGTTCGATTGTCCAAACATGTAAATTTAGCATAATCTACTTGTTT
The DNA here is from genome assembly GCA_034779795.1 of Ctenopoma multispine. Lineage (NCBI taxonomy): Eukaryota > Metazoa > Chordata > Actinopteri > Anabantiformes > Anabantidae > Ctenopoma > Ctenopoma multispine. The sequence continues at coordinate 15,315,750 of JAUYWH010000004.1, forward strand.
ATTTGATCAACTGCTTTCAACTGATTTTATGTGACACTAAAAATTAGGACAGATAGGAGAGTTATATCAGCCACAACTGACTGGTTATGGCTCAGTCTGATAATCAGGCTATGACTGAGCCACAATTTATATGCAGTACACACACTACTGTTCATAAGTTTGATGTAAAAAATGAGTTTGAACAAGCGACAGAGAAATATAGCAGAACAAATAGGAAATCTACTCATTGACATCAATGATTAAAAAAATAATAATAATACTTGTGCCTCCAAACCTTGCTTTTCTCACAGAGACGATACCACCATGTAGACCCTGAGCCTTCTAGCTGCTAATCTGTTGAAAGATTTCATCCTGAAGAACCTCCCACATGTTGGACTGGCTTGCTGGGCAATTCTTTAATTCCATTCAATCGAGCGACTCCCACAACCACTCCACATGTGGTGTCTGTGCTGGTCATTTCATTATAGACAGAAAACCATCCTACTGTTTCTTCCCTATATACTTATTAAATAGTTTGGAGTGCTGTCATAAGGATATGATGTGGTGTTGCAAATTGGAGTAATAGGTTTCTTTCTTCCAGATTCTTTTACTATGACTGAATCTTAATTAATCACCAAAGCAGCTCCAGACCACTACATCACCTCTACCATGGTTTACTACATGTCTGCCTCGAATGCTAGCATCCCAGAGTTGCCTCTATGCCACTGATATTGACACTGGTCTTCTGTGGGGACTATTTATTGAAGCTGCCAGCTGAGGACCTGTGAGGCGTCCGTTTCCCAAACTAGACACTATTTGTTCTCTTGCTCAGTTCTGCACTGGGACGTCCCTCTCCTCTTTCTATTCAGGTTATAACAACTGTTTGCTCTGTGCAGGTAGTAGTACACAGCATTTTGATTATGGCATCTTCAGTTTCTTGGGGATTTTTTGCATAGAATAGTGTTCATTTGTCAGATCAAGAATAGACTGATGGATTTCAGAAGAAAGTTCTTTGTCTTTAGCTTGTAGTTTGTAACTAAACCTACAATTTCTAATGCTCCAGGCACACGACTATTCTCTTATTGATTATAGTGTTATGCACACTACTGCATTTCACTCAAAATAAAGAACTTCAATGAGTGCAATAAAATCGCAAAACTATCACTTGATAATGATTGTGCTATTATGTGTCTTCTGGATCTATTATACTTTCACAAAATGTCATGTTAACTTTACCACACAACCATGTGTGTAGCACAAACATACTGCAGGTAAATAAAATGCTGCTTTCTTCTCTTAGCAAGCATCCTCCTTATCCAGTGACAGTTGTCCTCTTTGGGCCGGCCATTAGAAAGATGGATCAAGGCTGGCACACCATGACTGGATTTGAATGCTAAGTACAAAGCTTATGGAACACCCGAGTCCAATTAATTACAAAAGCCTGTTTTGCGTGGCAGTGCTCGTTATCAGCTTCATATCTGCCTTAGTGACTAATGTTTCTCCTGCAAAACCCAAAGTAACAACAACCAGCTAACTGATTGCCGCAGGCCAGTGTTTATGAACAAGTAAACAATGAAGCAAAGACTCACGTCTCTTCTGTGCAGCTAATTAGGGAGTACGTAATGGCCAAAACTCTTTTTCAGCATATATTGTTCAGGGACCAGCATCTGCTATGAATTACGTTCTAGAGCCAACTGGATTGCTTCAGTCACTATGCCTTCTGTCTTTGATTTAATTTCAGTTTTCATGTACAGCACTACCTGAGGTTTTGCAGAATGAGCGGAAGTGGAACACGCTGATGTGAAAATGTGCTGTCTGTTCTAAGAAACTAACACTTTTGCAGATTATGTGTAAATACAATGATATTTAGTTTCACTGTGGCAGTGGATTGTGTAAAGTTGATTTATCGTCTTAAAATAAGCTAGAAACTCTCATCTTAGTCAATCACACACCCCTACACTTTCTTATACAGAGAATGGCCACAGAAAAATAAGCGTGTGGACCTTACCTATCACGAGAGGTTATTACAGAGAGAAAGGAAAGCAAGCTCATCTAGATTGACTTTCTCACTTCCCCCTCCAAAAGAACTGATGAGTCAGCAGTGAGAGGCGGGTGCCACAAAGTAGAGCAGTCGTGAAAAATAAAAGTGTCTGCTGCCAGAATAGTGGGAAATCAATGAAGATGAGGGGAACGGACAAGGAGGAAGAAAAAAATGAAGGTGAATTCAGGGTGAAAGGAAAAAAGTGCAGGAGGAAGAAATAGAACAACAGACTGAGATCAGAGAGAAAGCTGACAGAAAGGGAGGGCAGAAGGGTGAGAGGGCAGCTGTGTGAACCAACAGTCAATAGCAACTTTTAAATGATGAAGATGGGAAACAAATGGTGAAACAAAACGGAATCAAATGTGCTAGACCCAGATATGGTGGCAGAAAGAAGAGAAGGATGAAGGGGAGAGTGAGAAGAGACAAGAGATGTTGACGTTTGCGGGGGTTAATCATTGAGCGTGTCGAGGGAAGAAGAGAGCCTTGTTGGAGTGACAGGTCTGCTGAGCTAAAACCCTCATCAGGCTTGCTGTGCTGCCCTGCAGACGTCAAAGCATCAGCTCCAGAAGGGGAGAAGGGAGATGCCTGGCGAATGTTAACTGCTCAAGGCTGTCTTTGAAATGGCCAACGTGTAACTGCAAGTTCAACTTCTTCCCCCTGAGTTAATATCTATGATAATCACAAGGGCAAGAGCAGTGTGATCTAAACGTCCCATCTTTCTCTGAGGAGATTTAAGTATGCTGGCTTTATTGTAACCATACTGAATATTACCTGTGTATACACATTAAAATGGCTTTTTTTCTTTGCAGCAAAATCAGTGTAGTGAACTCTCCTGTATGAAATACCCTGTTTATAGTTCTGCACATAGACTGTTTCCTCAAATGCCATGTTTCTTGCTCAGCATGAAAACTGGGCAGCCTTTGTCTGATCACCGGCCCACCCCTGCGGCTCCAGTTCAAAGCATAATCCTATAACTTCATCAAATCATATTAGCTGGGCAAACATTAATGCCTCATTGTTCACTCTCCCTATTTGACCCTTGAGAGACAAACAGACCACTGTGTTCAAGACCCACAGACCTTCAGTCAGACAAGCCAATGCACATAAAGAACCACAAATTAGCATATTGGGACCCAGACACACCAAGTCGATAGTCAACATTAATCAATCAGCACTTTAATTCTCTTTATTTTTCTAACAGTCCACACCAGTGCAAAGTTCCTCTACACAGGAAATTTAGACAGATTCAAATGTAAAACTAATCCTGGCTTAATCAAGGCTGACTTCTCTGTTTTGTGATTTTTCACATTTTCACAGCACTCCATTAATCAATGATTTATAGCACTGCTTATCACCTGGCTAATACCATACCTACAGTGAAGTATGGTGGTGGCAGCATCATGCTATGCTGTAGGGACAGTGAGACTGGTCAGAGGTTAAGGAAGTATGATTGCAGCCAAATGCAAAGAAATCCAGCATGCACACAACCTGTGACTGAGGTGACGGTTCACTTTTCAGCACAACATTGCCTAAAGCAAGACAATGAGGAAGTGGCTTCGTCATGCGTCTCTGAGTGTCCTGAAGCAGCCCAACCAAAGCCCAGACTTGAACCATAAAGAACATCTGTAGAGACACCTGAAAATAGCAGTTCACAGATGTTTTCCATCCAGTGAGATAGAAGTTAGGAGGCTTTCAGTGAATTCAGCTGTGAGAACTTTGTAGAGACTTACCCCAAAAAGATTTTAATCTGTAATTACCTCCAAAGGGTTTATACAAAGTACTAAATTAGGGTTGTGAATACTTTTATAAAGATGAGTTATTTTTTATATAAATTTGCACATTTAAACACATTTAAAAATATTATTAAACTTTGTCATTATGGGTTCTAGTGTGTAGATTTTCATAAAGAAAATAATTGTACAACACCATAAATGTACAAAAAGTGAAATAAGTAAAGTGAGTACTTTGACTGTGGTTGTTGGATGCAAAGCAGGTGATCAGTGGGTCTTTGTGAGGCTGGTTAGTGTGTAAGAGACCACAGTGTGAGAGTGTGATGTCAGATTTCACACCTAAAGACTTCCGTGTTGTGCAAAAATGATTTTCTAGGCTTCCACAGTATAAGAATGTCATAAAAGCATTTATGTCACTCAAGAGAGAAAATATGATACAGTTGAAGCAAGGTGTTTGGGCTAGAAAACAATAGTTGGTATCTGTGTGATGTCAACATACTACGTACTAAGTACTAAAATATGTTGAAGGAAAAAGGATGATTCAACTCTAAATCAGTAATGCTGATATGCTCCACTGTACCTCAAACTCTTCAAAGCTTCTAGCTGAAAACATTTTTTTAGAGCAGGTCTGATATGAAAGTAACTCTAACTTATGACTTTAAATCTAGAAATTGAACATCTGCTTGTCTTTACCCTTTTGAAGCAGGGAAGTGAGGGAGTGTGAGGTGGAAAATGTCAAGTCTGTGTAACTGGCTCCATTGACATTCTCAGGAGACAAATTGGAGGATTTTACACTTCAAAACTGCCCGTCCTGCTCCATTTAATGCCAAAGGAGATCTCTGCAGCACTCACTCAGATGTGGCCATGGGACGGACCAGTAGGGGGCACACTTACATTGTTGAAGCCTTTTACATTGTGCCATGCTCAGCACATGCAGAGTAATTGTGAATCATAAATCCATGCAAGCGTATGTGTTTGAGTGAGATATGTGAGCAAAAGTGAGAAAGGGAGAGAAAGACAGAAGGAGAAATGGTAACACAGAAAATGTCAGCGATGGAGAAAATTCTCCTTCAGCGTGGAAGGAAATTCACATGTGAGCGTCACACACTTTCAGTTGAACTGCCACAATCAAGCTTACACTTACAGTAGTCTGTGGGAGGGGAGGTCATCGAAAAGCTCCCAGTAGACGGAGGTGTAGTCTTGATAGTTGGTCTAAACGGCGGCCTTGTGGTGACCACTGGTGGAAACTCACCATTGGCTGAAAGAGAATATAAAGCACACATTTAAAACACTGTGCTTTCTTTCCTTCATGTGCAGCAATCAAATCCTGTTGCAGTTACACAGAAAAACTGAGGAAGCACAGTAGCTGCAGACCCCTCACCGGCACAGAAAATGTGGAACCACCAGCAGGGGTCATTCATTTATCGGTACCACCAATGGCTAGACAGAGGGAGCAGAATACATAACATCCAGATCCTCTCTATCTGAACCTATAGTATATGGGTAAGCACATGTTTTTTAAGCAATCCATCAAGCCTTCAGTCCCACTGCTTCCCCAGAACTGAGACCGTAAACTTGGTATCTTGATCTCTTCTCCTTAAATTCGAACCAAGAATTAAATCTTTAAGGCAAAAGCCTGTCTGATTGACTATTATGGCTCAAGATACAGGAACCATTTCCCCCAATGATAAACATTTAAGCATGAGATTTAACTACCACAATGATTTAGATGCTGACCTGGAATCACCTGTCGCCATTCTCTGGTTTTCAGCAGAAGAAGAGAAACGCGAGTTTCTGGGCTGAATCAAAGACAGATAACTTTCTTTGATGAGGTTCATGCACTGGAAGCAGTGATAGAAAAGACTGGCCTGAATGCTGTTAAAGAAATCTGCTAAACTTGATCATGGACTGCAGAGGCTACAGAAATCAATGCAACCGTGTCAGCTAACGTAACAAAGGTACTTTTTCAGTATTTACTTGAGGGAAGTCAAAAGAAAGAAAGAATATATGCCACCCAAAAAAACATGACTTCCTAGACAGCTTTAGAACAATTAAATATTATGACTACCACAATACTTGAGCTTATAAACACCTTTAAAGGGTCTTTTCATTAAAAACCTTCGCTCAATACGCTCAGGAATATATCTGAGGCATGCAAACAATAGACTGTAAATAATGCTCTGTGTATATGAACTGCATACTAAGTTATGTACATTTCTGTTTAGATTATTATTACGTGGTTTTACTGTCTATTTGCATAGTAGTAGCAACAGTACTTCTTTGTACTGTAGCTGCCTGATACTCTCCACAGCCTTGCCCTGGATGACAAACTCCAAATAATGTTTTTAAGGTTTCATGACAGTATTTTGTTTCGCTTTGTCTGCTCTTCTAGGTCGCTCAAGTGAAAAGTTGCGTTGCAGCTTCATATACCGTACTGTAACACCAGGAAGCCTATTGTTGAGCAGGTGCTGTTTCAAGACAGAAATCCCACAAGTCTGCTAATTGTGAAGAGCCAATGAGTTGACTCATTTGCCATCCCACTGAAAACAAATCACGCCCACTTTCTCCACCATTACTCTGGCAGTATCATGGGATAAAAACATGGCTTTTCATCTTTATCTCAGTAATTATTTTACCACACTTCTCCAGCCTGGTTCCCCTGTCACCTTAGGCTGAAGACTCACCATTTATGACAATATGGCAAGGGGCTCCCTCAACATCTAAAATGTTTGGAAAGCTACAGTGTGGCAGTGTTCAGTCTGGTCCTGTACATATCACTATCAAAATTCAGCACGTTGTCTTGTACACCATATTTAAAAGACACCCCCCCAAAGGACCGCTTACGTAAAACTTTCCTGCAAAAAAAAAAATTGAAAACAGAGACAAGAAAATCAATAACTCATTCACTATCCCAGTAATCCTCAAATAAATATGATCATCTAAGTCTCCACTACCTGTAAGCCTTCAGTTTATGTGCAGATTTGATGGATCACACACGGCATTCAAGTTACCACAATAAGAAAGTTTCTTTCAGCTGCTCCCGTTCAGGGTCGCCACAGTCGATCACTCCGCATATTTGATTTGGCAAGGATTTTACAGTGAATACCCTTCCTGACACAACCCTCCCCATTTATATTGGCTTGGGTCCAGCACTAGAGAAGAACCAGGATGCACAGCGCGAACCCTGGGGTTTTTACTTAGCAATTACCAACTGTCCTACCTACTGCACCACTGTTCCCACAATAATAAAAAAAAATCACCGTCATGCTCAAGGCCTGAAAGCTGGAGGGACCTGCACATTATCTTAGCTATTCCTAAGACTGCACTGTTCTGGACATAGACTTTGGATTTTTTTTCTGGAATCTGCTGAAGACACTCTCCTAGTTTGGGGGTCAGTGCCCCAAGTGTCAAGATTACCATGAGGACCACTGCTGTCTTCACCTTTTACATGTTTTCTAGCTCTTCTCTTGTCTTCGATATTTCTTGAGCTTCGCATGTTCCTTCTTCCTAATGTTGTCATCACTTGGGATTGTTACATCTATTACTACGGCCATCTTTATCTGCTTGGCCACCACTACTAGGTCCGGTTGGTTAGTCATTGCCCGTTTATATGAAAAGTCCCATAGAATCTGAGCTCTGTAATTATCCACCACCTCTGAAGGTATATACTATTTTGACCTTGACTTCCAGCTAGGGATGTTCGATATTGGCTTTTTTACCGATATCCAACATACTGATATTGCGTAACTCTTAATTTCTGATACTGATATAAACCGATACCAACTAACATCACATGTCATGCATACTTAAACTTTAAACATTATTACAAGATGTGCCAAGCAAACAAAAATATCTCAAAAACTATGCCTCAGATTTGTCATATTTTGACATTTTGAGAGAGAGGAGAGGATGTATAATATGTGCATGGTATGTAAAGGTTGTGTTATTAAAAGAGTAAAAACCAAAATCGATATTTTCTGATATCAGCCGAGAATATTAGTAGGGCCAATAGTATCAGACATCCCTACTTCCAGCCCATACTCATACATGTTCCTGTACACTGTTCCAGCCACTTGGTTATGTTGTTCCATGTATGTTATACATAAGATAAGATAAATGATGCAGTGTCTGCAGAACTTGAATAAGAAAAAGAAAACAAATCCCCTATTCTTTTTTTAACAAAAAGCTAATAATCCTTTGACTGGTTGTCATACTCATAAAGATGCTGATTTAAGAATACATTGCAATGGTCTCTTTTTTTCCAGAGGTGTGTGTATATACAGGTTTATTCAAAAAGAATGAACCAGTTTTGAAGCCGTATTTCTTAGTCCTTAAGCATCTTCACAGAATAAGTCATTGGCCATTTGAAAGAGTGGGTTTCTAATTTTAATTATTGCCAACAGGGTGCATTGGGTGCATCATTCTAGCCTCAATGCTCCGTTGTTTGTTTACTCTCAAAATGGCGACATTTCAGCAAAAGGTGTTCAAGTGCTTGGCCTCAGAGATCCCCAGACCTCACTCTGGGGATATGTTAAAGAATGTTTTTGTTCTGCCACTGCCCACTAACCTTGATGACCTTAAACATTGAATAACAACAGTGATCAACTCAGTGGATCATCATCATATACTGCCAAACCTTTGAGAGGAATTCTCATTTCGCCTTGATGTTGCTCGTGTTGCAGGTGGTAGCCACATTGAACACTTGTTGGACAGTAAATAAATGATTATCAGTATAATACTTGTAACTTGGTTGGAATTTTGAAGTACTTTTCCATAATAAAACATGGCTTCATGAAATTTGTTCATTCTGTTTGAATAGTGCCATATAATAAAAAAAATAAAATAAAATACACAGTATACTGAGTCCTATACAGTATTCTGTGTATACTGTATACTATATACAGTACATACAGAATATAAAGACTCTCTGTAAGTAAGCCTATTTCATGTGTTATGTCTATCCAACAAGTTAAGCAACTTATTATATCTTCAGGAAAGTCACTAATAAGGTTCCGTGCATTGTTATTCTGAGCATGGGGGAACACTCTATAGTGGGGCTTTGGAACAGACAGAGCTAGAGCACACAGCATTGGTATGCTACTGAATCAAGAGAAAGACTCAGCAGGTCCACCACAGAGCTGTGTGAACCAGAGGGCAGGGCAACAGCCGGCGTGGCTGTCACTGTTCATTAGCAGGGCGCCGTAAGCTACCTGAAGCCTGCCACAGGGCAGCCACAGGGGGGGCACCTCGTTACCACCCAGGCACGGCCCAAAAATATCTTTAGATTGCAATAGCTCTGAGAAATATCAACAGTAGAGAGATTTCATGTTAACTGTCAGTCTTTTGATTTAATGGAAACATTATATTATATATGATGATATATAAGATTTATAGTACGTTTTCCCAAAGGTATAAAAACACAGTGCACTTTTGGAATTTAAATTTATAAACAGTTTGTAAATATTGGTTTCATGGATGTATCTAAATCTGTGGTTGTTATTCTGTTTCTGCTGCATATGTGAGAGAACCTAGGCAATATCACATTTGAATAAACTCACTTCAATTAACCCTAAACATACAGTACAGTGTGTAATCACTGTGAATACCCTAACGGATTGTAGACCATGGTGTGTTTCCATGGTTCCAGATGAATACAGTGAATACACTTCCGTATTTTATAGTAGTATTACACTGGCAAATGATATACTGGAACTGGAATAGAAAAATCTTTCATTGTAAGTGGATAAAACTTTTCCGTATGGTCGTGTACAGTTCAAAAACAGTTTGACAAAGTATTTTCATACTGGCATCAGCTCTACAAATCCAATTATTTCCTTCCAAATCTGTTCTTGCACTGATGTCAGGATGTAAGGACAAGCTACTGTCGTGCACATTAACAGTAGGGTGTTTAAGGATCTCTATAGAGGCAGCCAGTGCTGTTGTTAACATATATCCGAGTGTGGGAAGAAATGATGGTTCACAGCAGAAAGAAAAGCATCAACTTTCTAAGCTGTAACCCAACAAAGTAATTTAATGATGCTGGTGAAGATAAAATGATAAAACTGACAGCCAGGTCCAGCACCTGAAGGGCAATGGATGCATCATCAAGCACACGTGCCTGCCAAACTATATATCATAGTAAAGCCTAGAGAAGTGTAGGGAAAAGGCCATGGATGGCTGAACCTCATGCATAATGTGTTCACAGTATGTATTTCTACCACACATATTACAGGGCTGTGTCATAATGCTCAAGGATCCATCATACTAATCACTCACAGTAATCACTCCTGGAAACAACATCTTTTGCTAAGCTTCAGCTTTGCCCATCAACCCTTCTGATCGATAGACGACTGTGTCAAGTGTGGCTTTAGGTAATGAATACCTGGCCTAAATGGGAAATGAGCAAAGCAGAGACAGATGATCCTTGAGTGCTGCCATTCCAGTGCTGCCGTTCCAGAGGACATAAAACACAAATTGGTGTGCAAATATCTCCTGGAAAATGTCATCTCTTTAAATAAAAAGTCTATGACCCAATGAGCCTGTGCTGATACAGGGTCATGGTGACTTTGCTCGAGCCTAGACCGACAGCAATTTTTCATGATATTCAGTTGATGAACCTTTGCTATCTTAATTCCATTTTGCAGTTAGGGTAATAGTGTTGAGATTATATCTGCAGCTGATGAACAAGTTCTTCACAAACATCATCTATATATGAAGAAGGAATAAATAAAGGCTTCCCAGTCACATTCATCATTTATTTCTCATCTGAACTAGCATCTAAACAGTTTGCTTCAATGGTGCCAATCAATTGATGGCAATCTGTGCAATAAAAAAACGAAACCATGTCACTTTAGATGAAAAAAACATCAAATTAAAGCAGAGGTTGACACCTCAGCCCTGGTCTCCTGAGTCTAATTCGTAGCCAGGGTGTAGTCTGCTTAACACAGCTTCATCTTAACAGTTCTCATTGTCAGTGCTATATTCAGGTACAGAGATGCTCACACATTCCTGTCACTGTTCAAACAAGTTCCTCCAGACAGGCAGAGATGGAAGAAGGGACTGAACTCTTAACCTTTCATTCTCCTGATACCAGACTTGATTGCTATCCGACTCCTGTTTTTATACTGTTAAAGCATCTCCATGATATATCTGGATAGGAGACATGAAGTTTGGCCTTTATAAGCCTGCACTGTGATATAAGAACACTTAGCAAAAAGCAACCTATATTACGGCAGCCTTAAACTATTCTGGCATTTCAGTTCTTTAAGAGGCTGCTCTGAAGAATTGTATGAATGTAATGATATACTGTGTCTCTACACCAACCTGCAGTGCATTTAGTACAGCTCATTTCTAAAAGACTATGTAAAGGTTTAGGTGATAAGCTGTTATTTTTAAAATGTAGTGCTGATTAAGAATTATTAAATATAATATGTATAGAATATGTCAATGTATGATATTACAGAGAAGAATTATCCAAGGTGTACTGAACTGCTAAATCTTATCTTTGTTAAACCTGACCATGGGGCAGGCCTACACTGATTATTAATTTCACTTATTTGAGCCTCTATGTTTACTTCAAAGTCCCTTATTGTGCTTGTCATGGTCAATCAATCTGGCAATCAGTTTAAGAATTTCATTATTTCAACCAAGGTCTGTTGAACTGAAAGTGACAAAGAAAGTCTCAATACTTAATAGTACTCACATGCTAGGAAGCACTCCATACTGAATGAGATGTTGTCAAGAGAGATGGCTGAACTGGGTCCAGGTCCATCTTCTATGCTGAACTGCAGCCAGAACCTGTGGAGGGACAGACCTGTTTTAACTACCACACAGCTTGTGAATATGGATATGTTCCGACTGAAATAATGTGAGACAGAATTTATTGCATTTAAGGACATTTCCTCTGAGGTTTGACTTTGGAGGACATGCATTGTTTGCCTTATGACAGCTCAGTCTGTATTGTTAAGAACCATTCAACAAGACAAAAGAGCACAATTAAACTTCTTTTGAGGCACATTTTTGGTCCTAAATGAATTGGTCCTTTATGCACAAAATCATTCATGCTGTCATGACAACACAAACCTGGCTTGAGTTATACACCTGAAACATTTTATTAAAGGAATAGTTAGACATTTGGGGAAATTTGCATATTTACTTGCAGAGCATTAGATGAGAAGATTGATAGCCCTCATGGGTTATGGTAGGTGGATGTTTTGTGCTAGGCCAACTCAAGATCTCACTGCAGTATTTTTGATAAGCTAAGCTAACTAATAGCTCCGACTTCAGACTTAGCATATAGACACAAGAGCATCATCAGTCTTCTTATCTAACTCTCAGCCAAGAAAGGGAAGCACCGTCCCCTGTATTTGTCTCACAAGAAGTGGTTTAGCTGTATATAACATTATTCAAAATGTCCTTACAACATCAGGTGGGACGATTTATCTGTCAGTATTAACACTGAATAAGAAATCACCATTTATGTCACCAACATACAGATTATCAAACCAAAAACATGTAAAATCTACATATACTCTCTTCTATGTCCTGACGTGTGTCTGCACTCTGAGCTACGTCTCTAATTCTATTGGAGCTCTACAAAGGTCAGTGTAAGAAGACTGGCAGGTTCACCTAGTGGTTACGGACATGACATTCTAATTAAGAGCACAAGCACAGCTGACTACATAACCCAGGAATGAAAAATTAATCACTCTCAAGAGAACAGGATTATCTAGGCTTTCATGGCAAAGAAACACCCAGTCAGGCAAACAGAGATGAAATGCCTTATCTGGGGTTTCTTTATTTCTTATTTTATTCTATTTTGTTTCAATTTCTCTGAGGGGAAATCAGGGCCATAGCTAATTGGAAGGCAAGTAGATTCGGTAGAGCCTTGTGTAGCGATTTCTACTCTCTTTATCACAGACGAGTGGAATATTTTGTACAATTGTACATATTGTCCATGATCTAAGAATAGAGTCGCTGTGGGATTCATTACTTTTGTGGATTTTTAAATGGAAATGTTGAAAATCAGCAAAATCAGCAAGAAGAGCTTCTCAGTTCAGCTTCTTAAGAACAGAATATTCCTGTGAGTGTGTTGGAGGTTTGCTAGTATGAGGGCTAAATGGATGGTCTGCTCTTAAAAAAAACCCAACTTAACAGTAACTTTAACAGCCCTAACACCGTGATGCCTTCAGGCAGTCCAAAAACATATAGCCTCAATGTAATCAAAAGTGTTTAATGTACCAGTCTGCCAGCCCATAAAGCGGTAGTGTGATGAGTCTCCAGCCCCTCTCAGATTTGGGTTCACTTGCTGAGTGCCACAGTCTGCGCTGCTCCTCAGGGCCTGTACTGTTCTCCACTATCCACAGAGACAGTGACCCCCTCTGTAAGCCTCCAGAACACAGCCAGAACCGCACCTGTTGAAGTGTGTTGGAATTTCAAATGAACAATGTGGTCAACAAAAATGTTTATGTCACAAAGTTTTGATGTACATAATATGCATCAGTATGTAAAACAGCAACTAGAACTAGCTTTGAATATTTCAGAATTGAAGTAAGAGCCAAGTGTGTTATCAGTCAAGAAAAGGATGTATTCAACTTTGAGATCAATCAGCAGCAACCATCTGTTCAGTTCTAATTAGTCTAAGATTAACAGAATTCAAACAGGATCCTGATTTGGTTTATTTTTCTGTGCCACTCCTGCATGCTTCAGCACGAAGCACTCTTATTTCACTGTTTCCAGGAGGGATATAGCGAGGGTAAACCTGTCTACAATTAAACAACCCTTGGGCCGTAGTAGGAATTAAATAGTAAAAGGAAGTCTGAATCTAAAGCTCGCTACCAAGTCTGTGATGTGACCACATTCCTCTACAGCATTTTATTGAAGCAAAGAAATTCTTGTTTCACTATTTGAGTGCAACAGATGCTGGCTTAAGTCTGATGAGAAGTACATGTAGACACAACACTATCCATACTACTGAATTCAGCACTTCTGTGTTGAGTGCCTGCATTGTGCTTGTCGATAACAGGTTGAGGTCCTTATCATCAACTGGGAGAGCACATGGCAGTTTAAACATCTAGATTACAGGCACGGCACACTGGGAATGACATGAAAGTGAACGCGGTCTGTAGCTAATACCCAAGTAATATCCTCAACATAGTTGTCCAAGAGCAGACAGGCTAGATTGAACAGCACCAGTTCAGTGTAGAGAGAAGGATTTAGAGTTAATCTGGAATCATGGCTAATCTTTGGCTGTGTGCCAAGTAGCTGGGAGGAAAGGTTGGGGATGCTGCGGCCCCGGCTCCACTGCTCTCCACAAATATCAGAGACCTGTGATTCACACCTGAGAGACAACATTCTCCTCCTTCATTTTTCTTTCTCTTTCGTTTTTCTTGTTATGAATAAACTCTCCTCTCCTCTCCGTCTCTCGTTATCTTGTTTTCTGACCTCGTGACCTTCGCATCACTCTCTCACCTCCATGCCTCACTTCTGTCTCAGCCTCTCTCATCTCAATCACAGATTGCCTCCACTTTATATGTACAAGTTGACATGCAACGGTCCAAAGGTCACTGTGCTTAGCAATATTAAAATCACTAACATAACTCTAAACGCTAGATGCAAAAACATCAATCAAGACTTCAAGTACACAACAATTTCTTCACCCTGAGACCTGCTCTGTGAGCGTCATGTGCTAAATAATGCATGACTTCTAATATTTTCATAACTAGGGCAGCAGATACAAACATGATTGATGAGGTTAACCTCAGTGTCTGTTAGGATCTCTCAGGACATACAGATGGCACAGTGTTAACCTGCTGTCTTGGCACACTATAGTATTTTTCTGAAGACAATTAACATGTCAAATTATTCAAAGCTTTCTATTCCCACAGCAAAAAAAGAGAAAACTAAATGATTTTCTATGCAAATTCAGTTAATTGCAATTGGATTTTATAATTGTATAATACGAAATAACAACATATATCCTACTGTAATAAAAACCTTGCAGTTTTATCTAAAAATTAGCTGATTTAGTGAATGTCAATGTTTCCTTCCTGAAGACTGAAGCGTGGTACATTAAAAAGTCTGCTGGAGATTTTAACCAGCTCAGTTCGAGTGTTAAATTAGCTAATTACGCCTGATATACTGTGCTAGCCACAGTTATCCTTTCAGTCAGAATATCTATGTTACCAGTTGGAAATGAGAAGGCTGCTTTTCTGTCTTTCGGTGTCATTTCAGAAATGACTGCACATGTGCTTTGCAGGACAGGAAAGCTTGATAGACACAGTTATGTAAGAGTGGAGAATGTGGCTTAATCAGCTGTCAGTTATACACATCTAATCACTCACTCATATGCGCATGTCTGAGAATGAACATATTTACTTTGTGCAGAAACACGCAATACTTTGCTCACCGTGCATGGGGAGTTTCTTAGAGGAGGGGGGAACAGAGGGCTCCTCAGTAATGCAGAGCCACGCTGGCCTTTGGACTGACCTCCCTCCACACTGAATGTAGCACCTTTAACACACAAGCACACGTGAACTATTACAAACAGAATAAAAACAGTGTTAATATACATTTATAGGTTTTCTTTTGTTAGGGCGACTGAGCTGTTGCCACATTTTCCATTTTTTCCTTTATTCCTACTTTGATGCACAACACAACTAATCTAAGGATTTTCAACAGTGACAGCAACAACATGATTTTCTTTCATTCAGGTAGCTATCACAGAGACATAGTGACAAAAACATCATACATAAAATCACTAAAAATGGTATAAAATTAAAATCCTCCATTTATAGTTTTCCCACACTTCCTCAGAGAGTTCTGTAAATAGTTCAGAACAAAAACGAACGTCAGACAACCAAGACTATAAAAACTCATCAAGAGGCGCACTCGAGTCACTGCACTGATGATGAACTGCAGATGTAGGACTCAGAGCCTACGTGCTGGAGCTTCCACACCCAGTGGGATTCAGTTTGTGGCAGCACACTGAGCTCTGAGAAAGGCAACATGTCCAGAGCTGACACATCAGAGGCTCAGCTTATCTTTCCACATTCACAAATATGAAATGTACTTGCTTAAAATGCTTCACTCTTGCCTTGTGTAAAGATGTCCCCTTATTAACACTGTAAACACCTGAGAAATGCTGCAAATAGGCCATTTCAGAGTTTAATCAGAACAGTGTTAATGACACCTGATGACGGGCAGCTCTGTCTGGTAGCCTTTGCAGGAGTCTGAAGTCTTCTCCAGGAGAGAGTGCGACCCGTTACCGACTGCCAACTGCATTCGCCCTCTTCAAAAGAGCAGTAGCTGCCATTGAGAAAGCGGTCTGGAGAGACAAGAGAGAGAATATATCAAGGGAGGAGAGCAGAAGATGATAAGGGGTGGGGGGTAGGCATATAATGAGTCGACAAGCCCAGCGGGGGTGAGAGAAGAGAGAATGCAGTGAACACTGACAGCCAACCTGCCAAGGAGAAAAAGGACAGGGGGCTTGGGATCAAGGAGTTGAACGACAGTGGAGGTAAAGAGGCTGAGAAGAGGGAGAGAATAATGGCTCACAGGACTCAGAGTGTTGGTGAAAATTAGGGTTGAGGTGCTGTAGGAGGGGGCTCTCAGAGACTCAAGAAACAGAAGCAGTAAATAGAAAAAGTCTGAAGAGCCAGAATTGACTTGAGGAGGACAGAGAGTAAGAAGAGGAAGAAGGAAGGAAGAAGGTCTCATGGGAAATGAGAACACTGAGGCGGTGACACGATATATTTTAACGAAGGCGATCAACTTCAAATCACTTTTAAAAAAATGACTTGAGTCTTGGAAGCATTCCGGGAAGTCTACCACTATTTCAAAGTTACTCTGTACAGCAGCAATAAATGTTTTAATGGATTGTGTAGTAGATAAATCTCATGTTTGTGGAATCACAATGTGTGTGTGTGTGTGTGGTCTGCCTTCTTGTTACTATACCATGTTTTCTCAAAACAAGGCTTCTTTGTCAGAGGTGGGTAGTAACAAGTTAAATTTACTCAAGTAAGTTTTGAAAAAATTTACTTCTAATTGTAGTTTTACTGCACCATACTCTTGGTGATAAAGAAGAAACGGTACTCTTACTCCGCTACATTAGACAACACTTGACTCGTTACTTTTTTTTTTTTTACATTTATCCTACCAGAGAGATGCTGTCTAGATTTGTAACATTCACAAACAAACCGAATCTAGAGAACAAATTAACAGATTTTGTACCATTAAATGGTTTTATTTTGTAAAGATGTTTGCTTTATTATATAGAAATACTAGAATGTAGCTCTTTTTACTCCATCTTCACTTGGACATAACTCATGTATGTATGTATAGGCCTCTGTGTCAGTTTAAACGTTTTCAACTATCACTGCTACTCAATCTTTCCAAGGTCATGTATATATAAATGATTATAGAACTGATTATTCAGGGGGGTATTTTCTTATTGCAGTGCTTTAGTTCAAGAGACATGTTCTAGATTGTACAGTGTTACAGAGTTAAACTAAGCATATTTGTAATTAACTCAAATTACACTACAAGTCTTAGTTGGGGGTTAGTGATACTGTACCACTGAGGAGGTTTGAGTTTCATTTCAGTGTTTGAAAGTTTTCACCTCAGGCTTGCGTTATGGTCCTTTTATCCGGAGCTACGGTCGGTGCCAGTTTCCATTACCTATAAGAATCTGTAAGTGCCCTGATAACAGTGGGCTTTTTGGAAATGGCATCATCCAGATAATGGGACTGAAACTGGTCTGAGCTGAGCTCATAAAGCAAGTAGTTTCAGCCAGAGCAAAAGCAAAGGTTTCAAAGACCTAAAGATCACAAAAGTAACTGGGTAAAAAACATGGCAGTTTTATTTATTTTAATGTACTTTTAAGAACTGCAAAAATACCATAATTTGAGTGTTTTTGTGAATTTTTCTTTAAGTAAATAAATGTTCTAAGGACATTTTGGGTACACATAATGTATCTGCAAACAGATCTGTACATGCATATCAGTACATTTTACAGTTGAGGCTGTCATTCTACCCTGTTTGCAATCAGTCTACTACAGTTTACTACACTCAACTGGCTTTGACTGGACACTTAATTAAACGAGGTGTGAATAAGGCTAACATAACAGGACCGTTACTATTTTATGACAACTTACATGGACATCTTTACAAATGTTAAGTACTGTGGCTTTCACTGAATCATGCCACTGTGGCTGCAGTGTTGTCAATACACTAGTGACGTGTCACAAGAAATGGCCAATAAAAACATGCTATGGTTTCCCTTAATGAAAAATACCCAGGTTAAAGCAGTGCGGACTAGTTTGGACTCAAGGAAGGAAGTTACAGCACTAGAAGCACAGATAATTACCAGGGCAGAGAAATACATCATAGTGTTGGACAATTAGTCATTTGGAAGAAGCAATTATCCATAATCACTTGTGATTTTCCAAGAAAAGCACAAAATAATCTTGCAGATTATCACTTAAAATTCCTAGTGGTATCCAACTTTGATGCAAAGCAGCATTTCTCTGTAGCTGCAGGGACACTGTAGTGTTGGAAAGCAGTAGGGTGCCTGCAGAATTTAGACCAACTAAAATCAACCAGAAGGAGCTGTAACTCTCAGAGAGTGTAGGATGCATTTATGCATAATGATGCTAGGGTAGGGAAGTGAGGCAGATCCACAGGGACTTGCTTTTCCTTATATGTCAAATCTTTGTGATTGACACAAGCTACGTTTGTTCCTTCTGCCTCTCTCTGCTTTTTCCTGTTAATGAGCCTTGGCACAGCTTATGAAGGATTTAAATAGATCAAATCGGATGAAGATAACTCGTGGATAGATCATAGAGAATGGGGTATCAGAGGGAACACTGTGTGATTTGGGTAGCGGCGGTAATTGTGATGCGTGACGAAGATGAAAATGGAAAAAATACGGAGTCTAAGGTACAGTAGTAGACCGTGTGTGAACAGGTAAGGAAAGGAGAAATGTGAAGGTGTCAGGGTGGACTGATGAACTACAGGTCGTCAGTACTTTAGCTTCATCAGAAGGGATACAGGTTATTACAGGACAGATTCAGAGACAGAACCTTGCTTCTCAATAAAATGACAGCTGGCCTTCATGCTTCTGTGCACTTTCAGCATTGTGAGGGAACACAGAGCAAAAGAGGATAATTTCTCAGTCGCGTAATGGCAATGAGCTTTTCCCATCACACAACTATTAAACTACACTTTCAATGCTCTATTTGCTGCTGACACAGGTACACAAATACTAGTCTCATCGCTGTGGTCATATTTATTTCAGATATTTTTATCTATGCTCATTTTTCAGATATATCATTTAGCACTTCCGAAATGGAGATTATGCCCTTGGGTTACGCTTTCTGACCAATTAACACTTGTGCAGTAGACAGAAACTGCACCTAGCTGGGATGTTCAGTCTCTTGTTAAACTCTTATCTCACAGCTCCCGTAGTTAGCAAACCTATAAGCACAAGGAAGCAGCCTTCATGTTAATAAGCCTCCCACATGAGAGGCTGATGCACACTGTAGGCAGAAGCAAATTCAATTTGGTCAGTTTAGTATTGGAAATAAACTCTGAAATCAAACTACAGTACTGTGAAATCAAACTGCATGATCTAAGAGTTGAACTGTGTGTGATGACAGTGTAAAAATGCATGCATGAAGGTAGGAATAAAAAAAAAATCCTTTACACACACACACACACACACACACACACACACACACACACACACACACACACACACACACACACACAGCAGGGCCTGGGGGACTTCACTTGTGAATAAGATGTCAGCATACTTGGCTAGGGTTCCTCGCAGGCCTGGAGAAAAGCAGAAAACAAATGTGCAAAGAGATAGAAATAGCAACCGTGGAATATGTCAAGGATGAGAAATGCTAGCCAAGCATAACTGCACTGCCATTTTTTTCTGCCTCTCCTTTGCCTCTTTGTCAGGGAAGCTCACGCAGAAGCTCAGTTGTTGCACTGTTGGGCAGGATACAACTGCTTCATTAAAGATAACTCACTATGGCTGATTGACTTCACAACTCAACCGTTCTGATGCAGAGATGAACGCAGGAAGGACAGTGGACACGTGAGCTTTCTTATCAAAAGCTGTGTGCTCCTGTGTCAAGTTGTACTCACGACATAGGTCGCCTTCGTCATCGCCGAGCGGACAGTCTGTGTTGAAGTCGCACAGCTTGTCCAGAGGGATCGCAGTTCCCTGGTGACAGTGGTACTGACCCTCCAGTGTGATGTTAGGCCCGGGTGAGGAAGCTAGACAGAGCAGGCAGAAGAAGACAAAGAAAACCTATATTAAGTGTTTCTGCACAGATACACTGTTACAGCACAAACTGCAAACTCAAATATTTCCAAAGTGCAGGTTGAGTTTAGAAAATGATTTGCCTATTGGCAGCAAAATCAGAAAATATAATGCCGCAACAACCAAGTCTACTTTTGGAGCTGAGGAAAAATAACTCCTGATTATGTTCTGAGTTTACTTATTGAATACTGTGGCTAGATTTATATGTTAGGCACAAAACACACATCAGTAGCTCAGGGAAAAACATAATTTACAAAAGTAGAAAATATACAGTTAGTACATAAAAGTACATCAGTCAGTGACAAAGGCTAATATAAGCCCTGATTGTAAAGTCTGTATAACATTCACAGACTGCCTGTAGCATCATAAATAACTGGGCTCAGGCTGCACAAGCATCTGCCTACCAATACAGTACATATCCATCAGAAGGGGAACACAAGAATCAAAAACAATGACCTAGATACAGTAGCAGGTTGTACAAGGAGAGGGAGTGCACAAACACACATACAGACACACACAAATTGATATCACAGGTCTGAACAACTCAATTGTAACCTGCAACATTTGCATATCTATGCAAATCAGGAGAGTGATATCTCCAGGTTGTGAAAACTGACTGCTCACCTCCACCTTAATCATCAGAAGCTGATCACAGTAAAGGGAACAAAACAGAAAAGAGGGAAAAAACGGGCTGCTGATGGGGATCTCGTTCCACCCCCACCTTTCTTTCATAAGGAAAAAGGAGAAGTGATTCTTATCATGAGTGACTGGCTCCGCTTACTGTAGTTTGCCCTTGATCTGTATTATGTAGATTTGTTCTCCATTCATACTAAGTTGGAGTCACAAGTCTGATAACACTGAGTCCATGACAGGAGAGATGGCGCAGAGCAAATACTGTTAGCTGAGCTGACTAGATAGACAGTCATGCTTGATTAATTTTAACATGATCTTTGTAATAAATGTACACACTCTGTTTGACATGATATACGTTCAGCAGAACAAGACAAAGTAGAGCAGAAATCAAGATTTATAAAATTTATAGTCTTAAGCGTCAGAAGGAAACAAACACTGGAAATACATTACTGCTTTATCTTCAGGTTTCCTGTCTCCAGACCAGTAAACTCTCCAGACAACAACCAGGGTAGGACAAACCAAAATACAGCGAGTACTTACGAAGTATTTCTGAAAACTGTGCTGCTGTTGCAAGGTTTAAATAATAATAACATTACAGTAGTTTCAGCTACCTCTGCATGGTAGTTGCACAGAAATGACTGTATTGTTACAATGCAGTAGAGGACAGAGATTTCATGGCTATGCTTTATTCACAGCACACTTCACTCCTCTTTCCACTGTGGCTGAGGAACCTCAAGGCCTCAGTGGGAAACTGGCACAGTCAACTCTATGGATTAGAAAGAGGGGGTGGCATTTTTTTATTGGACAAAAACACATTAGTCAGGGGCCTCCCACAGTCCACTATTGTGGCTGTACCTTAATGGCTGTAGAGAGCCACATTAACATGTCAGCGAGTAATCCATTTCAAATTCTTTGAAAACATATTAGCCTGAGTAAATGACTTTCATAATGAATACCCTTGTTTGTCAGTGCTGTGCTGCACATTATGAATAATCTATTGGCCGTTTTTTCTCTACAAACTAAAGGCTGTGTATATGCTCGCACACATGAAACTACAGTCTCACAGACATAAGAAATTTACAGAGGAGCACAGAAGTAGGTAAATATACTCACATTCAGATGAGATAAGATGGAGGCTTGTTTGTTTATGACCAACTGTGTGAGTATAGATGTGGTCTTCCTATGTGTATTCAGTCATGCTCAACACATGCATTATGCATTTGTTGTGCTCAGTGGTTTCCTCTTTGTTTAATGTTTACACCGCAAGCAGAACAATTTCTCAAGAAAGGAGAAAAAAAAAGTTTGTGGAAACCTTTGGGCAAGGTATGTAAATTCATCCATTTATCTTAGTTTGATGACGGTGGAGTTAAAAGCATCAAAGTGGCAATGTCATTGAACTTTAAGCTCCATGAGCAGAGGAGTGCAGCCAGACATGGCCGCTGCCCTCCTGGCCTACCGCAGTTCTTAAATCACACTTGTCAGACTGTGAAAACAAGTGGGTCAGTGGGGGATGTATCGCCTGTGGGAGTGAGTGAGTTTTGTTATCTGTGTGCTCAGGTGTGCGCAGTTTGGCACTGCGAGGGGAAAGAAGTATGAGTGGTGAAGGGTTGGAGAGGTGACTGGAGAGGGCACAGTGGCTGCTGATAAATGACAACACAGATACACAAGTGTAGGAAATTTAGTGCTTGGCTAAATGGCTAACAATTAGTGTCTCTGTATATTCACTCACATAATGTAAACAGCTGCACAGAAGATAGACAATTCATTTACTGAGCTCATTTATATCAAATTGCACGATATTGTACCTGAAATACCTGTGACAACTGTGTCAGGTGTATATGACAAATCATCAAGAGCTTAGAAAAAACAAAACAAACCCACCAGACAAGACACACACATAAAAAATTTTGTACAGCAACAAAGCAGCTTATCCAGGATCAGCAAAGATGCTGTTTTCAGTCACAGTGAAATAAGAAAGAAGTTAAGGCTCTAGGACAAGAGGCTTTCATAAACTGACTAAAGAAAGACTCCAGTGTCTTCTGAGTTTGTTTTTCCATAAGGACACATTTCTGACTCTGTATAAAATAACAACACTATCTGAATCAGTTTACCACCTGCCAGGTTTTTTGCAAACTTTCCTAACAAATAAGTTTCAATCCAAAACAGTGTTAGCTGCATCACTGTCTTTTTTAAGGTCCACTGGGTTTGCAGGTCTCCACTGACATTGATCTCCTGCTACAAAGCTGACGAAATAGGAAAGGCAATGAGACAGATACCCTGCTGTTTACTGTACTTCTCGCCCTTGCTGCTTTTGTCTAAATGTCAGGTAGGAATGAAAAGAGCCAGAGCCATCAGTCACAATCTATAAAGTCCAGGTTACCAGGATTGATCGCTGACAACTTTCAGTTGGTGTTGCCACTGCTGACATTCAGTAGGCAGGAGTAGATTTCACTTCACGCTTTGTTAACGGCTGCAGCGAAACAAGGGTCCAGGCTTTATTCATCACCATTACTGTGTTACCAGCTGCTTATTACTGGGTATACATTTCTGCTACACGACATGTTGGAGTAATGTCTAAATAAATACTATTTGTTTGCAGGTTTTAGATTATGGTAACATTTACAAACTGTAACTCACTGTAACACAAATGCTTGTTATGATAAATGTAGATTTTGAGCTGCTTTTAGTTTACGGTACAAATTTCACATAAGTGACACCTAACTGATGATGAAATTAAATGCATTTGCAGTTTTCTCTTGATGTGTTCTAATGTTATTTGAGCAGGTTTTAAATGTGTTTTTTGATCACAGTTTTCTTTCAGATTACTAGCCAAGTGGTTTTATTTTTTCAACTTTGACATGAAGATGAAAATCAGGGAGTGCTCTATTTACAAGGTTAACAGGAAAACAGCAAAGCAAAACAGGAAATAAATGATACACTTCATTATGTATGCTGGCAGTGAGGCTACTGAGAAGTTTTGAAGTAAGGGAGAGATTTGAGAACCATGCATAGCGTGTTGTTTGGTCAATGAAACAAACTTGCATTTCCCTACAGGTATCGCAGTGCTGGTGTGGAACAGAGGAACAAAGAAACAGCACTGGTGTGTGGTGAGTGGGACGTACTGGTTCCCCTTTCCCACACACTCCACTAGCTGCAATCAATTCAACACTTAACATTCTAGTGTTTTGCATAGCGCGCGATGCATATCTTGTTTTTGAGATTCTGCTGATAGAGACGTCTCACTCTGTGAGATAAGATCATGCAAAGCAGTTTGTCTCGCCATTTGAATAAAACTTTTGCTACGCTTTGGTAGAGATCGCTCGCTTTGAATACAGACCAATATGTCCTTGTTGAAGCCGAGCTGCAAAAAGCAATCTGGAGTCATGGAAGTGGTAGAATCCCACTGAAATTAACATGGCTTTTGTTTTCTTACAGCTGGGCAGGCATGTCAGTCATATCCTTACATCCCTGTGTGTGTTCTGGGAAAAACAAAGCACCGCCTGGCATGAAATCTGTATGTGCTTTGTGTGTACCGATTGGAAATACAGTAACTAAACTGGTAAGAAAATGCAAGAAAAAAAAGACCTTTACAGATTGCTGCATGTTAAATGGACGCGTAACTCGGACTTTGTAGCTTTCGTTGGACCCCTTCCCAATCTGACCAGTGATGACATGTATAACTGCATATCGTAGTTTAACTGTTGGCTCTCTGGGTGGTGTCCCACAAACAATGTGGGCTGTACAGATGTTTGGAAAACTTTTTTGGGAAAAACCTGGGCTGATTAGAAGAGACGGCATCCATCCCAATTTAGATGGCGCGGCTCTTACCTAGAAGTACAGCTATGTTTATTAGATGACCTAAACCCTGACAACTCAGAGTGGAGTCCAGGATGCAGCCATCTGCAGTTTCCTTAACTGAGCCCCAGAAATACAGCATCTGCTCACCAACCCCATAAATTATACAAAACAAGAATCAACACCTCAGAGACATGTTATCTAATCATATTACTACTGTAGATGACATAGCACTGCCTTGATAACCTGAGCTCCTCTCCTCTTCTCTGTCCACTCATATGCCACTATCGAATGTCATTTATTTTGTCACCCTAACCGCTGGTGGCAGGTGGCCGCCCATCCTGAGCCTGGTTCTGCTGGAGGTTTTCTTCTCCACTGTTGCCTAGTGCTTACTCAAATGGAACTGTTGTGTTTTCTACATAACTGGATATTTAAAGTAGTTATATTCTGTAAGGTCTTAAACCTTACACTGTTAAGTGCCTTGAGATGACTTTTTTGGTGCCAACAAACTAAATTGAATTGAATTCTACTGAGAAACAATTTAGAGTTTGTCAGTCTGCTCACTCATTACTTCTTCATTATTCTTTAATCTGACATGCTGCTCAGACTGTCCTCTGTCATGTTGGGGGAGTCTCAAGGGACCCAAGCACGGAAGGCGCCACAGACTCAGCACCACACTGAAGAATCTACAGTATTCATGATGATATACAGTGGCTGGGATGCTGAAGATGGATGCAGCCAAGTTTCCCACTGGACAGTCGACAGGACAAGACGTATTCGCTCAGGAATTCAATTAACTGCACACAGACACGCTCGATTGGTCAGAGCTCTCCCCAATCACTATTGCTATCTGTCATGCTCCTTGCTGGAGAAACAGTGGCACACGCAAGAGCAGACTGGTACACAGAGAAAATAAAAAAAATATTTTACAGTCTGTTCTACAGTGAATAGATGATTCTGTTATCGCAAAAACAGGATAATCCTGTTTTAATTATTGTATTTTTTGTTAAATTATGAAGAATCAGAATCAATAAAATGTTCTGCTCATATATAATACTGGATCTATTGAATTGTATCCTTTGCCATCTACATCAATCAGTCGCATCATTAACGGCATCTATTTGTCTTAATCATGTCTCATAATGTGCAAAAGTAGCAAAAGCACATCACACTTCACCAACCGGTAATGTTTTGAAAGCGGTGCATCTCCAATGTGCAGGTTGTAGGACATGAGAGATCTTTTAAACAGGTGCCAGCACCAGCACACTGGAGCATCTTTAGGGTGGCTTTTTTTTAAATTTAGTGTAAGTAGGAAAGGGGGTCAAGAGGAAGGAGCGACCTCATCAATACTGTGAGGTTTCTGTCTAAAGTCTACAACCACGCTGGCAGCATAAGCTAAATAGCAATTTATGTCAGGAAATGTTTTACAGCAGTTACATGTCTTAGATAGTGACTGAACAACTACTGTACACACAGTTATAGAAGGAAACTTGATGAATTTTCATTTTTACATTGCAAGTTGGTGGTCTGACTGAAGACCGGAATCAGAGGGAATTCTTCTTCAAGCTAGTTTTGCTTTTATCTAAGCTTTTTTGTGGTCATTTTCTTGAAATAATCAAGACACATTGTTCATTGTCATTTGTCAGTATTTTCCTCATGAATCACATGGAGTGGTTTTGACATCAAAGCATCTGTGTCACAGTGGATTCTGTAGCCCTTGTTTTGTTTAAAACCATCAGCATTATAACAGAAAGCTTTGATTCCTCAGTGTAAGCTGCTCCTTAATGTTAGTTTTTTTATTTTGCATACTGTGAAACAAATTTGGTTTTATTTCAAGCAAGAAATAAACTCACTGTAACAACTGTAGCAACTGGGGATATATGTGCGTAATTGATTACATCTCATTACAAGTACTGGTTATAAGTAATAATTATGTTTTTCATTCTCCATAACAAAGATGACAAGAATGATGGGTTTGTTAAGACGACAGACTCAGTGGTTACTTCTGGATGTGTCAGAAGATTGATTCTTAGGACATAAAATCTGTTAATGTTGATGAAATGTGTACCAGTTGTAGAAATTAGACAACAGAAGTCTATGAAATTCATCTCATTCAACAGAAACATACTGCAATACTGCCCAACCACACTGCAGATACATGGGAATTACATGTCTATGTCTATGAAGATTCATCCAGGTGAAGGTGGCAACAACAACAAGAAGAAGAAAATCCAGTTGCCATGTCTGAACTACAACATATAGAAATAATGATGTTTAACATTAAAGCCTGTCATTGGAACTTTGTTTAGAAGCGAGCTATTGGTCCCATTAAGTATGTAGCATGTTCTATTTTAATTTCACAAATTTTTCAGTCTATGACATGCATACACTTCCTCCTCCCAGCCCAGTCAGGGTTGAGTCAGGCATCATTTAGCGTATAGATGCTGGGAACATGCCACTTGGTCCCTTAGGCCATTTAACACTTGCTCAATATCTTAAAATGAAACTGCCTGTGTAGATTTTGTTGGAAAGTTGCCCGCAACAAAAATCAACTTGTGTTGAGAGGCATGCTGCTTGCAGATAGGCCTGAGGCAAGAGATTAGAGGTAGAATTTGATGAGGCTTAGTACTGCCAGCTAGGTCCTTGTCTTAGCAAGTTGTATCTTCTGGTAATTGATGAGCTGTGTTTTGCTGTGAAATTGCAGCTGCTTTTGTGCTTATAGAAAATTATTTTCAACATGGGGGAACTTCAGTTTGTTCCCAAGGGATCTAAAAGTCTTCCACTTGACTTTTTTGTACCATAACCCTCAGGATCATCAAGTGTATCGTCAAGTGGTCTTTAACTTTTGATCGGGACTGTACTTGCTTACAGACAGTATTGTTACTTTGCAGAACATGTGGGGACCCCGTTATAGCAGCTTTACAACAAGGGATTTGAATTTCTGTGTGCAGAATGAACAGTAGGTGGTCGACCAACACACCACTTGATATTTATTTCAAACAATAAGATTCATTAAAATAATGTTTAATATCTCTAAATTCAATACATTAGTGAGGTGATTGTGATACAAAGCTCACTCAATATAAAGTCCCCTCCATTAGTAATGGAACAAGTAGACTGATTAATTATAATCATAAATCCAAGTGTCTTCATTGTACAGCAAATGCAAATAAATTGGCCTAGGAGGGGACAGTGTGATTATAAAATGAAAACCTTAAAAAGCTCATCAGTCTTAGATGACTAAAGTTTTGTATAAGTATTTTCTTTCCTTCGCAATGGAGAAGTAAGATCAAGCTACAGGTAACTGTCAGCTTGCACAAAAAGTGAGATTTCAAGATCAAGTAGTTGAAGGTGGACAATGTTTTCTTTGGTAAAAAATAATATCTGGTACGCAAAAGACGTAAAGGGCAGTTTTATAGGAAGACTGAAAACAAAGCTCTCTTTTAGGCTTATATCATATCAGATCATGTGAGCACAATAACTGGCAGTGTGCCAAGGAACACAATTTTCTAAATCTCACCATTAAACAACACTTTAAACAATTTCAACAATCGTAAACCTGCTGCCAGCTAGAGGCAAAATGTCCCCAACTATCAGCCAGATCATTCCCTTCATCTAACAAACATTAAGACTTGCTAAAACAACACAGAAACAATTCCATAACCTTACGCTACTGAGTGAGTGACTGAAAAAAATGCAGGTTGTTACTGCAGAACTTTGTCAGACAAGATTTTGTAACTGATCATTTTAAAACTCAACATCAGTGTGGTCAGCTACTACACTCTGTTTATAGCTTCTAGTGAATATTTACTGCACAAAACATTAAATGTATCTACTTTACAGCTGGCTTGTCCTTTAAGCTTTATGCTTTAGACATTATTGCCCCCACAGTGGGAACTCTTTTCCACAGTTTGACATTACCAGCAGTTTACTAACCACAAAGCACAATAACATTGGATCAAGCTGTTCAAGTAGACTGTTTGATGTAGTCTTCATCTGAAGAATTACTTTTTTGTATCCATTTTTCAAGATTCTAAAAGCTTTATAAATATAAAAAGAAATACAAAATAACACAAATGCAGCCCCCTATATGTAATAATTCTGGTAATCCACTAGCATCATCTTTGCAAAGCCAACATATTCATCAGCCTCTATCATGCTTTGTTTATTGCTAATTAGTAATTGTTTGCTTGGTAATACAATAAAGCAAAAAAGGTGAACAGGGTGATTGTGGGTATATTAGCATCCTCATGTTATCATTCAGCTGAAAACACGGCTTTAAATGCAGAACTGTTAGCATGACTACAGACTCTTCCTCTTGTTAAATATTTTATTACAAATGTGTCTTTTTCATGCATAAGACACATGGTAAAAAAGATTTTTAAAACTGGAATAATAGTTTCAAGCTTACCATTTGGTGCAGTGGTGAAGTTAAAGCTTCACAGTTGCCTGGCAACATCAACATGAAAGCTTTTAGTGTCTTAAGCCAAGACCCCCAACAGTAAATATTAACATTAAGCAATATTAATTAACAGCAAAAAGTTGACTTTGTCAGTGTGATCCTGCTATTGAAAACACAAAAAAATAAAAAATGAAATGGGGAAAACATTTCGGTTCATATTATGAAAGTAAGGTTCAATGTATTTCAAAACCTGTGCACATGTAGATTGACTCTGTGTGACATCCTCCGTCATTACAGGCAATTTCAACATTTGACACTCACACACTGTTATTTAATTTAATTTCTGCTGAACATACTGTATACTATTTTTATTACCCTGTGATTGTTGAACAAAAATTATTTATTTGTAAAGCTAATAAAACTAATTCAGATTTTATTCATGAATCAAGGTGAAACTGAAAAACTGAAAAGTCTTACACCAGATACGTGAAGTCAAGCCCTAGTACCACGCTGAATGGCTTATTTTCTACAAAACACCATCACCCATCCATCCACATGTCTAACACTTTGTCCACTCCACAAGCTTTCCCTAAACCCATTTCCCTCTTTCCCTTTACAGGACAATGTGTGATTGATGGGCCTAGGGACACCCTCACACTGCTGTGTACCTAATCGCAAAGAATAGACTTGCCGTAACGCTCCATTAAGGGCCTGCAGCAGCATGGTGTAATGGTTAGGGAAATGGGCAGGGAAGGGAAGGTCACTGGTTCAGATTCCCACAAGGTTCACCGCTGCCTTGTCTCAGCTACATGTCCCGTTGAACAATGAATTGCGCCAGTTTGCAGGCTAATACGTGAGCACAAACACCAAATGCTCTTTAGTGGATAAACATTGTTGTATCTGTCAAGGCAAATGTGACCTTCTATCTTGCTACTGTGCTATGACACAGGCAAAGTCAAATTTGCTATTGACACAATCTGGTAATGAGCTTGTCACTCCTCTGTTTACATCCAGGATGAGAAACTGTAGGAGGTTAAAAGTGTCTTTGACAGATTTGCTGTGTTTGAATAATTATGGTGTATGTGGCACAACCATCTCACAAATACCAGCAGAAGGCGGGATTCTAACTTTCTGTCAGGCGGATGAGCTCCAGAGATATACCCACACAAGTCACTTTAGGGGCAGCAAATTGGATTGCTTGTTGGCCCTGTGACTGATGAGTTAATTAAAGTAGAAGGGTATGGAGAAAGAAGTCAGACACTGCTCCATTTATTTATCCTGTATTGACTATAGTATCTCCTCGCACTTCACTGGCCTGAGTAATCGCTGCCTTTCTGCTCAAGAAAACTAAGAGGGAGAAAATAGACATTGTCAAATTTCCAAGAAGAGTTGACTATGAGTCACTTAGGAACATATAGTCCTTAACAGTCAATGTAGAATAGTGCATTATAATATGTCATGAGAAGGTATTGTGTTATTGTAATGCAAGTAAATATAATTTTGTTATTTACAAGAGTTGATGATGGAAAAAGGCAGTTTACAATGTGCATTCGTATGAAGTTTGGAACAATGTGTCTTGTATGTCGGAAAATGCTAAATTTGACTGTGGAATGAAAAAAAAAAAACAAGCTTTTGACAGTGTACACATGTAAAAGCTCGGGAGTAATGTGCAGTAATCGTGGCATGGTAAACAGACACGACAAGTTCATTAAAGATGAATACTCAGAGTAAGCTATGCTCTTCCTTCAAAATTCCTCCAAGTGTTCAGTAAACCAGAACAGAATATTTATAATCAAAATATTTAAACTTTTGGGACCAAATTAAATGCAATTAATCAAAGCAATGTTACAATCAGGCTTTGCGCTGCCTAACCCAAAATTCTGACAATACAGGTCATTAAAAGCAGTAATTTGTTGATTTTGATTGCACAGGACTGGAACAAATAACTGGAATCAAGTGCCCTGGCTTTGTGCTTTGTAGGTAGGAAAAAAAGGTAATTCGAGCCCAGCCTGATGACAGGTGCTCGAGGAGAGAGTGGGGGAGGTTTAAAACACCGCAAAATGTGGTGAGGTCTCATGGCAAGTGTGCCGCAATGGATTAGGGCTTAGTTTGGGAGTGGGATGTGCATAGTGGGTGTTGTGCTGAGTCCCAGGTGGTGCCAGAGAAAAGTACAGCATGTCTGCATGCTTTTTTCACCCCCTACCAGCCACAGCTTATGTGTTGCCCAGCATTAGGAACACAGTGAACCCACAGAACAATTAGACACTGTTCAACCAAGGTTGGATTTGCATGAGCAACAACCCTGCTGTGCTCCGTCCTTACACAGACACAAAAGACAGAATCAGCGGTGGTTATAAACACTGATACTGTTATTCTTTGTTTTACAGTTTTATCAGAGGAGTTTCATGTTATGCAAGGTAATTCTGGGGAAGACCAGGAGTAATGTATATTTAAGTGTACAATTATAATAAATATACGTTAAGGTAAGAGTTGAGGGCTAGTGTAAATACATGTATTACATAATAAGGGCATGTAAGATCTGTTTTGGTTAATCTCTCATTGTCCTTTTTAGGTTCTTTTTTCTGCGGCTTCCTCTGTTTCTCACACTCAGTCTCTCTCTCTCTCTTTTACACACACACACACACACGCACACACACACACACACACAAACACATTTACATATCTGACAACCAAAACCAGATAATTTAATAGTAGAATCCGGTGACGTTGACTTGTTATGAGGTTGCCAGTGTCAGCCAGCTGTGAGCAACAGCTGCATCAACTGATGAATTGTTCCCGGTGGCTCTGATCTGACCTCAGGTCTAGACATCCAAATTTAAAGAATTATAGCCAGAGAAATCTTTCCTGTTAAACGCTGTTCCTCTGGAGCTAAATATTGACTGAGCACAAAAACTATTTCATTGTTGGGGAGCTCAAAGAGACCGAGCCTCTATAAAAGTAGAGGAGATTAAATTTGCTGGACTGTGCGCATCTCTCTGAATTCAAAAAGAGGCCTTTGGGAACGATCACCTTTTGTATAATGCTCTATATGGTTTCATAGAAAAATACAAGGTTAAGCCCACTTAAACACTTTCCAATGTGTAGCATAACAAGCAGTAGAATAAAGTGGACTTTAAAGATTTGGTGAACAATGAAGGTCCATCTGTCAGTGTTTTATACGGATAGGCTTTGATAACTAGCTCCATTTTAAGCTCCACAGCAAAACACATACTTTATCAAATCCTCATTTATGTTCAGTGTTGAGTTGAAAATATCAAAACACTTGATAACTCAATAATAAAAAACCTGGCGTTTGGTTTAAACACACTGAAGTCAAACTGCACAACGTAGTGTATACTGTATGTGAGGGTGTACTCACAAAAAAAGTGGATGACAAGTCCTGTGTTTAAAGATTTTGTTGAAGTACAACTTTTTTTAAAGCATGAGAAGGATAAGTGCCCAGCCTCAGCCTACTGCTAGTGTGACTGTGCATTCTGTGCTCTGTCAGAAGATGCAACACGTTCACCTTCAGTTATTGTGACGAGTGCAGTTAAACACCAGTGGATTGTTTAATTGAAATTAACTAGAACTTTAAAGTAGAACTCACTGTGTTGTTTGTACTCCAACTTCTGCAGCTGCACAGGAATTGGACATTAAAAAAAACCCAAATTCTGATCTGACGTTCTGACAATTCAATCATTGTCAGAAACAAGTAGAATATTTGGTTTGTTCATGAACCAAAATCAGAATCTGAGTCGCTTGGTGGCAAAATGTCCATTTGGGTCACTTCAGCCTGTAAATGTGAACATAGCCTTTAAAGTCTATTTAACATTTGCTTATAATGTCTAATGAGCACATATACTGATTATTTCTAGAATTACTACACGGTACAGATGAATTAAATTTAAGGACAATGCTGGGTAATCAACTTTATACCAGTGTAGGAATCTTTGTGTTCTGCTGCCAATTTTAAGATTTAATTTAGTTGATAATAAGCAGCTACTGGTTGGTCATCCTTTACCGGATTATTCCTTATTTATGAATTCAGCAGACTTTAAAACAGCGTGGTAAACAGGTTGGGTAACTGTGGAACACATTTAAACGTTTAAAAGAAAATAATTTTATAATCTATATGTAAAATACATCTGGATAATTTCATACACATACAATACAACAATCTGTTCCATTAGAACAGCATCTGGTTGGTCTGACATTTTTCCCCTCTCTGTCTACAAACATCTGTCTTTTAGAAGAGACAAGAATTTTATACATATTTCCTCAGTAATACACAAGCAAGGGTTGCTGCAGCTATCTTAGAGGAAATTGAATCAGTTATATTAATTCAATTTCAGGAGCGTTTGAGGTTGACACAGAGGGACATTATTTCAGTCTCATTTCAATCCACAACATGGTGGAATAAAGTTACAAATCACAGAATGAAGATTTGCCATTTCCAGTTCGAAATGTTTAGGCTGTTTTGGGAAATCTGTCACTCTGCGGACATGTGAGACACATTTCTTTTACATACATCTTACAGAACTAATACACAAATCACACCCAGCACTGCACACATAAAAGTTAACATAAAAAAAAGAGTAAGATCACATGGATGTGCTAACTTACCCATAGTGCAGTTGGTGGTGAAGTGGGGCTCAATGGTGGCCGTGTCATCCTGTGGGATTCGCTGATCGTAGCTTGCGGAGACGCGAAATGGGGAACCTCTATGGGTGGCCAAGGTGAGGTGGACCACTGCCCAGCTGCCAAGGAGAGAAAGCAGGAGTACAGTCAGTGTGAGGAGCAGACACCATGGCTGACAGAAAAGCTCACATCCGCTGCGGGGATTGGGGGTTAGGGTAGCTTGGGTCTGCTCTGCCTGAGCTCCCAAAGTCTCAGAGGGACTGTCCAGGGCTTCAGCAGAAGCCGTCATGGAGGCTTCCTCATCCCCTTCCATTTTTTGAGAGTCCCCTCCTTCCTTTGTGTGTTGATGCATTGCCCACTCTTTGAGACTGCTCCAGACTGTTGTGGAGGTTTAGAGGTAGACAGGTGCGACGTGGTGCCTCACGGCTGAGTTTGAAAACTGACCTACGTCTATTCAAGCAGATGTGCAACAACAGACTCGGGCCAAGCTCTTGTGTTGAGGCGAGCTGCAATCCTGCAGTGAGTGCTTTCCTCCCTCAACCAGTGGCTGGCTTTGTGTAGTTCAACTGTCCCTAATTTTATTAAGCAAATTGTGCTGATTTGTCTTTGGCTCCTAGCTAATCAACTCTCTCCCCATCTCTCTCTCCCCTCCCCTATCTTTTGCCCATCCCTTGCACATGCCCCTTCAGTTTTATGTACAAGCCAGTATAGTGAATGTCCTGGAAATTCCTGCTTCACTAATGACATAGTAAATTGTCAAGTAAGTATGTGTCTTTAGAGTTTCAGAGCCTGTTAAAAATAAAATTCACTCAAACAGGTTTAAAAAAGTCTATCTAAAAAATGAACTAAAGCTAATTGCAGTTAACTGGATCAACTACATTTAGGACATAGGAAATATAGGTGTGTGAAAATTGTATTCTTAATGTATTTTGCTTAAAGTTTACTTTAATGTAAACACAGACTTGTTGTCATGATGATGTTTTCACAGATCCCTGCAAGGTTGCAAGGAATGCAGGAAAATAGGAACCTGTCTGTTTATTGTAGGGTTTATTTGGTGCTTTGTCTGTGTTGAATTGTGCTAGTAAGAGTACAACAAACACACAAGCCTCCATTACACAAACAGGCTCTGAGCTTTCTTGATTTCCCCAATGCCTGTGCTCTGACTCAACAGGCTTTGCATTACTACCTTTGCCAACTTGTGCTCTTATATTTTCCCTTTTTTATGTTAAGTTGCCTTTCCTCTATCTTTCCTTCTTTCACTACTCTCAGCTCTTTGCTGGCCCTTTTCACTAAACTGTCCTCGGTTCATTTCATTCTATCCAGACACCGCTTAGTGTGGAAGGACCAGATGGGAAGTGATCTTATAGCACCACGGTACAACAAGAAAAGCTATGCAGAACGGAGAACCTGCTCACTGCCATATCCCCGTTTCATAACCTTGAAATAAATTACTGAGTAACATACAGTACATATGGGGTGAAGTAATATAAATATGAAATTCACCCCCACCTCGACTAAGGGACAAATTTATTTTTCCTGTTCAATGAGTACTCAGCATGATGATGGCATTATAATTGTAAAGGAACGTTTCTCTTTATGTGGTTAAGATTTGTACTGTAAACCTGTTTCAACAGCGACGATACTTAAAAATATGTAAAATCTATAATTCGAGAGGCGTAAAAGTGTAAACAAATATGCTGGCTATTGAATTGACACAGCTGTAATGCATCTAATCTAAAGGGATCATCGTAAACAGGATCGCTATCTATGCACAGTGTTAAACTGTGGACTACTGAATTATTTCTGCCTTTTCACGTCCCTGCGCTGGCGCCCACAGTACTGATTAACGGAGCAGCGGATCAGAGCAGAGCTGCCAGAGCACATCCCTCAAACATTTAAACCTGATTAGTAGTATACCATGGAAGGCATAACAGTCCTAAATAAACAAACAAATAAAATGAAAATGAATGATAATGACTCCTCATGTGGGAATTAGATATACGTGACTAATCTGTAAGCGGATGCTAATAATTCTCATTATAGTCCTTTGTGTGGTTATTTAAAATCACCTGATCTCAGTTTAGACTGTTTTTGAAAAGCCTCCCCGATGATACAAGCGCTTTTTTTCACCACAGTAAAACACAACAAAACAAAACAGCACAGACCAACTAATCTTTGCTGCCATTTGACAATTCTCATTTCATAATGCTATTCATTTACTTTCCCTTAGTGCTGTGCTCTGGCTCAGGTAGCTCTTTTCATTTTCATTTGGTGCGTGTGTGTGTGTGTTTCTGATAGTGAGGATGCTTATGTTCTAACCCCATTAAGGAGGTTCTGGTTTGCATTAGCTGTGAGTCTCATCCATCAGGACAAACAATACATGAAGAAAAGTGTTGTATATTCTTTTCAACATGGTAATGTTTTCCTAATGCTGTGAAGCCTGGTTGGACACGTTGCTAGAGTGAGGATAGTAAACACAGGAAGGAAGAAACTTTTTTTTTTTGCCTGCACTACAGTATTGTACTGTGTTCATGTGTATTCCTGTGCTTCTGTGCTCAAAATAGACTGCCAGCTTTTCATTTGTCACATCCTCAGCTAAGAACTAAAATATGAATCAGAATTTGTTTAAAGGTCCTTAGAAGTATAAAAGTCAAATAACATGTGTAAGTGTGAAAGACAAGATGTATAAAGACACTTGTGTACAGTACTTTGGCCTTATTCTCATCAGATGTTTGGGTTGGTTAGTTTTTCCATCACTGTAGTCCAGAAACAACTACTGACAGGCAAACTGAATCCAATAACAGATATGAAGAGAAAGAAAGAGAAAAAGAAGATTGAAGTTGAATTCAGTGCTGTCATAGAATACAAACATGAAATTCAGTTTCTTGGTGGTCTGGCAGTCTACTAGTCCCATACCAGTAAACTGCAACGTTATGGTCTGAAACATATGTCTCTCCTCCTATTTTCATGTCTCTCTTTGTATTTTAATCTGTCAAATAAAGGCTGAAATTCCAAAAAAAGAATCCTAATCAAAATCCGGGTGTCCCCTTGTCTCCTCCAAAGGGCTCCATGCAAAAGACAATGTGATGATGCTATGAGAAAACCGTTATTGTATAGGGTATCAACAAAATACAGTGTATGGTATTGACAAAGCCATTTAACTCGCATCCTGAAGCCTTAAGTGCATGAAATGAAAAAGATTTCCCATCATGCCTAAAGTCCAAGGACCCTGTTGAATGTATCTGTAAAACTAAAGGAAGGAGAGGACAGAAACTACTTTACATGGTAATGGAATTTCTACCCCTTAACAGACATCGCTATAGGTTTCGGTCATTCTGGCTGTTTCAAATCAAATTGGGATTTTTTTCATAAGGAAAAGATGAAAATGATGCAGCGTATGACTAGGTATGCAAAGGTAGCTGAGATTAAGGAAACAGGATGTGGGAGGGTGGGAGCAGGTGGGGGGGCTGCAGCAGTGATTGCTGCTGGATCAGGATCTCTACTTAAGCCACATTGATTTTTACTGTCAAATGCCATATTGCACAACAGGCGTAAGCCAATATGTCAAGAGAAGTGCAGATGAGATTGAACAGTCTGACATGTCCCGGCTAAATGAATGCCACTTCCACAAACAAAACAGGACACATCTGAATGCAGACTGTTGAGAGCAAAATCTGTTATGCCATCACACAGCTGGAATGATTAGCTAGACAAGGTGAGCTGGGGATGCAGGGCTGATTTGTATTGGGGGCATGTTTTTGGGAGAGTTCACTGTTTGTTCACCGTTTCACTCAGACTAGGTTAAACGAGCTATAAAGTTTGCTCCAAATTTTTTAATAGGGATATCATTTTCTCAGAAAGCTACTTACATTGGTGCAGTGTCATTATATATACAATATGCCTCACAGACTATTAATAACAAACCAATTTCATTATGGGAGTTTGTGAATATAAAACTAGGTGAAGGTGGTTTAGTTGACAGAAATCATGAGGCATTTACATGATTTTACAGACGAAAACTTGGTACTGCACTCAAGGCCAGCATAAGCCATTGTATATTCAGATGAGTCACACCTGAATACAACCATCCTGCATTTCTATGCTAAGCAAATTATTCTCTGACTGAAAAATGAACAATCTGCCAAAAGCAAATTACAGAAGATGAAAGCAAACCAAAACTAACCAAATAAACAAACCAAGATGAATAACTTAATTTGAGGCAGTCCACTAGGGATTCATGCCCCCCCCCAAAAAAATACACAAATACTGCAAAACATGCAAGACCAAGTTCAATGTGAATCCAGACCAAGTGTGTTATCACCAGTGGTGAAGAGGAGAAGTATCCCCTCCAACGTAACAAGTAAATTAGCCTCTCAGTAATATTGAGATACTTACAAAGGAACGTTATACAGTCTGTGAACAGAGACAATATCAAGAAAACTGCTTTCTTTAAACTCACCCATAACCACATTTCCACACATTATTTTTGACTGAAGTAGGACACAAAGTATACCACACTGATGATTAAAGTGCACCTGAAAATTTGTAGACATTTCATACACAGTATCTGATCTTGAGAATGTGTTACACAGCAACAAGGTCAAACTATGCTTTTGGAGCAGGTCACAGGACTGACATGCTAAGCTTCAACGTGAGCTTTAAATCAAACCTGAATAAAAGTACGCTGCAAATTAATAGAGGTCAAACTGAACAGGGAATGTTGGCTGAGCATAAGAGCTTAGGTCATAAGCCGTGAAAGAAATTATAAGAGAATTTAAGAAGGGAACAGAGAAGGCTGTGCCAAGACGGGAAACAGTACACTGTATATTCTAAAAGCTGTCCGAAATAATAAAATAGTTTACTTTATTTATCTAGCCACAATATGTACTTAGCAGCTTTTATCACATTACAGTTAACTGCAGGCTAAAAACTACATTTACTTGTTGTTTTGAGTGAAGTTAGCTGAAAAGAGTAGTAAACAAAGGAA
Source organism: Ctenopoma multispine (assembly GCA_034779795.1). Lineage (NCBI taxonomy): Eukaryota > Metazoa > Chordata > Actinopteri > Anabantiformes > Anabantidae > Ctenopoma > Ctenopoma multispine. The sequence continues at coordinate 15,354,288 of JAUYWH010000004.1, forward strand.
GCAATTATATTAATACAGTAGTGGGAGGCAGTAATGCAGGAAACTGTCTTGTCTAGAAAACTAGAAAACCTGTAAGCTTGTATTAGCAGCAAGGTCCAAGCACCCTGGCACAATTCGGACCCGGTGCCTCACTGACCCAGTTAAAAAGTGAAGACCACTGACCTTTTTATGTCCACCTGCTCTTGAAGCACCCTCCAGCTGGCATTCGCCAAGGAGGGAAGGAAGAATAATTTTATTTCAAGCTGTGCTGCTGCCAGAAAAATATATATTTCATGTTCATTCAGTGCCTTAGCAGTAAAGTCAGTTTCAAATGGTAATTGCAGCTAATCAGCACTGTCTTGGTCACCTGGCTCCATATCTGAAGATGACTGTAAAAAACCTAAAAGCGATGTTTGATATTAATCTGAGATTTGACAAACGAATCAACTCAGTTTTAAAATCTTTCTTCTGATTGAAATCTCCAGCTGAGGCTGTAAAGTCAAATCATTCCTTTCTTTTGATGATTTTGAAATAGCAATTCATGCTTTCATCAGTTCCAGGTTTGACTACTGTAACGGTTTGTAGTCTGGTGCTGCTGTTTATCTTTTCACAAATACAAGGAAATATAACCACATTACCCCGGTTATGGCCTCTTTTCACTGTCTTCCAGTTTATTTTTGTTTTGAGCTGTTAATTTTTGTTTTCAATGCTTTGAATGGACTGCCACTGCTGCAGTGGTGCAAAACAGCACAATCACTCAAATCAGAAACTGACTATCTTTTAAAGGTTCCAAGTGCCAAATACAAAAGGTGCGATCACGCTTTTGCTGTGTCAGCTCCTAAATTATGTAACAGTCTACCCCTGAATGTTCTAAATCATTGCTTAAAACTTATTTGTTTCTATCTGCTTTTAATGCATAGTTTAGCCTGATACTTTCTTCTAATCATGGATTTATGTCTTCTGTGTTTCATTTAGCTTTTATTTCTTCTGATCAATCTCATTTTACTTTTTTGTACGTTTATTATTTTACTTTCATGGATTTTTTTAAATATAATAAAACACTTTGGTGCTGTATAAATAAATCAGATTTATTTTAATTTAAAGGGAATGGGAATGAAATAGAAAGTCACACAAGTTATAGTTAATCTATTCTATATTTATTCTATAAATTTAGATGGTTTTAACAAGTAAACCACATTGCTGACCAACCACATATTCATATTAGGAAATGTTAAGTTGTCTTAGTTAGACCTGAAAAAAAGGTGTTGTTTGCGATACACGGCATATTTCATGTAAACTGATTTAGTTTTTTTGAAAAAGTAATTATGAGTAGTCGAGAGTCAAGAGTACATCTAAAATGGGTATATGATATGGTGTTCATTCTTTGAAAAGCCCTGTAATAAGATGAGGTCATGAGCACATTCCAGTGGGTATGGGTTATGAGGAGGCACTGGCACAAACATGAAAGTTGAGCTGAAATCATCTGTGCAACAAAAGCTAAAATGTCATGTTTCTGTGACTGTAAGATCAAGATCATGTTATCTTTTCTATATAAGTAATGATTAAAGGGATAGACAGTTAGTACACAGGCATAAGAACGCTAACGCAAAACCAATCAAAACTGTCACCCTGATGATGAGGGACATTAGAGAAAAGCAGAAAAGTCTAAAACTAATGAAACAGGATCTTGGATTTTCAGTACTGACTGACAGGTTCCTTCAGCTGTCAACCCATTTGCACTGTGATACAATATTCAGTTAACATCGTAAAGAGTATTTATGGTTTAGAATAAGTTAATCATGCCACTAAAACCAAAGACCCTCAAGAACAAGGGCAGTCTGGCCATCTGGAGGAGCGCGAGTTTTAAGAAAGATGTGTGGGCTGACAACACTGAAACACAAAATAAACAAATCACAAAGTCACATTCTGTTTGGTTAGTCTGCTGCCAGCTGGCTCCATGCAAGTGTGTGGTATGGCTATAAATTCATCACATCATAAGAGTATACACCCTCTCCCTCTTTTCATTTTGGTACATTTTCTGACCATTATAGATATACATGTTGCACTGTTTTCTGCAACCCGTGCTCTGACAACATGAGTGAGGTTTCTGTGTGGAATCAGCATTATCCTCACACACCTCTGTATTGTTACCTTCTCAGCTGTCAGAGGCTGAGCCCCTTGCCTCCTCACAAAGAAAGGACTGACACAGTGTCATTCATAATTCAAGATAAGCCCACCCCTTTTTGGTATATGTAAGGTGGGTGTTTCTGGCGACATACGCTGCTCATTTCATCAGAGAACAGGGGTTACAGGATAACTAACCATAGGTTCTCTAAAACATTAACTTCGGCATTTCTCAGCGGGTTCTACTTACCCCTCTAATGCCAGAAAAGCTTATCTGAATGACTGGCTGCCAACCCAAATATACCCACTACAGACATACTACAGTGCACCAAGGAGGGTGACACAAACCTTGGTGAAGCACGTCTTCAGACAGAAACAAATATTATCTCTATATTGATGTCTTATGCCGACGTCAAAGGGCCACTTGTAATTGTGACTATATGCAGGGGCCGACGAGCAAAGTAGGAAATTGGGGGACTCACATCTGAGCAACTTGTGAGCTGCACGCACAGCTGTTACCATGTAATGACCATGATGAAGCAGTAGTTCAGTGAACAATCAGTACATTTTGGCTCCAGTTTAACACTGAGAGGAGAACATTTTTAAAAGTTTTTCCTTTTAATGTTTGAAGACAAACGACACGTCATGACAGTTATTGACAGAGTTGATATGTATTGTTGGGGACAGAGATTATGTTTGTCCAAGCTTGTCTCAATCAATCATGACTGAGGATAAAGAAATAAGTGTGGCTTATTTAAACATATTTTAAATATATAAGGATTTTGTATTAAAATTAAATGTTTGTGTGTTCATATGGTACATTGGAAATAGAGCGGCAGTCTAATAGTAACATTTATACTAAGAATAAAATCATTTGTAAGCTGTTGTGGAGTCAGGCCGGATTAGATTTTTGAAATAGGGTAAATATGACGCATAAAGCAAGAGTTTGCCACAACTCGAAATTGTTCAGAATAATAAGATAACAGGATATAGTAGGAATAATAATATAGTTAGAATAATAATTGCAATAACTGATTTGAATGGTGATGACACAGGGGTAAGAGTGACAATAACAAACTGATGCTGTTATTTCACACATGGCTACTTGCATAACTCCTTACATTTTCACATATAACCATTTCACAAACAACCAACAGTTCAATTATTAAATGAAACCACAGTGCTCAGAAACACGACATGTGACAAACTATTATGATTTCATCACTATTTGCTACAGCAATTACAGTAATTTAATTTCTGAAAATGTCCTATGCCACAGTCTATTATATGTATTCATGCGCTCATACATATTCTCTCCTACTGACTCTTTCATATTTACTCCTTCATACTCTTGTATTTTCAGATATGTTATATGTTAACACCACCAGTGCTGTAAATAATTGAAAGGTTATGACTCTACTGTTGCAGTGCTGTCTAACGACACTGAGTTGATTGAAATATCACTGCAATTGTGAGGTGGGGGATTTCAGGACTTGGAGTTGCTGTAGCTGACTCTACTTATACAGAGGAATGAAAACTGCCTTCTCTTCACCTATAATGAAAAGTGCAATTGTCTTTTAGAAAGCTGACTTGCATACTACAGGAAATCTTCACATTAAACTGATTCTTGTCATTAATCAAGTTTTTGCTGTCCTCCTAGCCAGCTCCCTTCATGACTGATCCTCAACTAATTTGTGTTTTCTTCTCATCAACGTCAAATTAAACTGCATATCCAATGCAGTGCCTTTACATGGCACATAAAGCATGGAGGCCTTTATAAATCAATAAGTCCAGTGATGAAAACTGCTTGTCAGACATAAACTGCTATGCTATTGCAAAGATGAAAGGCATGGGGGAAGAGATCACATGGCTACTTGCTCTTTTTAATTATGATCCAAATTCAATTACGTTGCAACCACATAACTTAAATTGGCCAAAGGAAATTGCTCCTGTGTAGTGACAGGACTTGTGATTAAAACATGTTCACTTTGTAAAATGTTAAAGCTGTTAAAGCTTTGAGCATTGAGGAAAGAGATGACGACTTAAAACAAACTTAAAAGAAACATTAGTCTCTTCTAACTTTAGTTAATCTGTCACGTGCCATCAGACCACATCACAGGTGTGGTTTGTATGTAAAAAATAATTATTATTCTCCCTACCACCAGAACATGGGTCAACCGTACAATAGGAGCTATAGGTACCAGTATACAGCACCGAGCTCCATCCGAGCAAGTCATAAAATCTACATCAGATGCATTGCATTTCCATATATGCTCATGTTTTCTTTATACCAAGCCTAAAATGATTCTTCCATTTTCCACTCAACTTCAAATGGTTGACTGTGTATTAAAAGGGAATAAGTAAGTGATATTTACTTAAAAATCTAAGCCCCAGAGAAATGTTTTCCATGTTTAAATAAGAAGCACAAGGGACTGGGCATTTGGCTGACGGCTTAGAACGTCTGAATCTGTGGGAATGTGATATGTTTTAGTGAGGAATGCTGGCTAAACTCAGTGTTAGTAGTAGTAAGAATTCAAGTAGTATTTTCGATGATATAAAGTGATGTTTTTCCTTTTATGCAAAGTAGAGTAGCCTGAGTTGGCTTTTAGTGTCATTCTCAACAAAGCATGAAGCCCTCATGTCTAATCTGAGTGACAAATTCAATTATTAGCTGATCACACAGCTTAGTCCAATGCAGTTCAAGGAGACAATGATCGTAGCAGCATACAGAGGTTCAACTGTTGGTAATAGGCTACAAAGTGATGATGAAATCATGCAATATGTAGAACATACCTGCATACATGTCAAGAAAAGCTCACATACACACTCCTGAATGAGCCATGCAGATGTTATAAAGTTCTTTTGCATGGATGAGTGTGATGAATTATACATTACTATACATGTACAGTCTCACTCAACAGTCTGTGTACCCCTTAACTCAAACCCCGTCACCTTACTACCCGCACTGCAGCATTTTCACCTACAGAGAGCACCACATTTTTTCAAGGAGAAAAAATAAAATCATTATCAATAAAAAGCAACAAAAACAAGCCCCTTTACAGCAATGGGAACTCAATTATATGCAATTTAAAAAATAAGAGAAAACCTTTCAAGAACAACAAAAACAACTAAAGCAAGAGACATTTCTAAAACACAAAAAGGGTATTCATGCACGGAGTACTGCAGCCTTTGTTACAGCTTGATTGAGCATTGTGTGTCAGAAATATGACGATATTCTGCATGAATAATCAAATAAGCTGCAATCATGAAGAACAAATTCATGCTCAAATTTCCACTTGGTCCTGCAAGTCTAACAATGTTTTACACACAAAACCCCATTAATGTTGGTATTTTTCATAGTATAATGAATGGTTCCATCAAATCCTTTTAGGGAGGACCCATTTCGTGTCCAAAAATATTCTTGCACCACTGTCTAGGCAGATTATATTTTAGCATCTATGCTACAATGTAATCCGTCTATGGTAGTTGGAGTTTTCTAGTAGATGTAAGTGAATACACATCTCTTGCTCAAAATTACACAAGCCCCTTTTATGGATGAATTATTTGTCTATTTCGATGTTATTCGGTAATTAGACGGCTTATTTGCGCTTTAAAATGAGTTATGTGGTCTGTACTAGGTTATGTTCTTCTGTCATGGGTTCTTCTTGTCATCCAAAATGTTGTGTAGAGTAGATAAGGTCCAATCCTTTAGTTGATTTAATCTCTGCAGCCAATCTAAATGCAGCAGGACCAGTATGTTTGTTCCAATTATAGGCTATAATTTGAGGGATGTGCAGCTGATTACCAAAACAGTGCCCAATTATGCTCACCTGTGGGTACCATGATTAAATTTGGTACAACTAGAGGCTGCTACTTGATGACGCATACAACTACATCTGTAGTCACCCTCTGCCAAAAGTTGAGCCTGAAGTATGTTGTAACAGACGAACCAGCGTAAAAGCCGGAGTCAACAAACAAACAATACATGCAACAGATTTTATGATAGTAGATATTTGGTGTCTTGGCTCTGACCTTGCTACCTGGAGCATACAATAAGATGCACAGTGGTCATAGTGTGTCATCATATGAGATGGTGACATTACCTAACTATGATGCATTGATGCTTATAGTCTGACTGTGCGTTTAAATGCTGGAGTGGAGATGGAAAGTCAGGGAAAATATTTTCAACATTAGATATTTCAAAAATAAATTATATTTGCAGTGTACATGACTATAACTATGGAGGCTATGATAATAGAAGAGATAATAGAAGAGACAACTTTGTGCTACGTGTGTGTGTGTGTAGATGTTGCTGATAATTATTTTAGGGAGAAGGAGAAACAGGAGTATGAGAGGGCTAGTTATTTAATTAGTTTTTCGACACCCCCTGTCACTCATACATTAAGGTCCCCGGATATGAATTCAAGATCAACAAAGATATCTCCCCTTGAGGTCCATTAGATGGTAAAAATGCTAAACACTTGGGATCTTTAATGATATTTTAAGATTCCAAAAGTGCATTGTTTTCTATGGATTCTGAAGACAATCATGCTTGGAAAACAATGACTTAATATTTTTCATGACTTTCTGACATTTTCTCTAGTGCATCAAATTATTAATTTCAACACAGATATTATCTCAAAATATACAGAGCAGATTACTGTGACATTTGCTGAGCAGAATCGCAGAGATTTCCTAGTGATTGTAGTGTTTTCAACTAAGCAGTGAGGCAGCAACATACTGTAGGGACTGCAAGAGAATGAGAACCGTATAATGGTCTTTACTTACATTGCTAGATTTCGGCTTGTATGATATTATTGTGAAACAAATTAGCCTGCAGCAAAAAGAAACTGCCTGCAGCAGAAGCATACTGTAAGGCAACTGGTATACACACTCCAAGGTCTGCTTCCCACTTCTACCAAATGTTAATGTTTAGCAACCTTACAAAACAAGCTGTACATGTCCAACATGGATAGTCTAGATGAGTACAATAAAGTTTTTTGCAGACTGATCAAATGTCAACATTCTGTCCAGTGAGCTGGTTGTGTCTTTGTTGTTTTATCAAATTGCATATAGCAGTTGTACATTATACACACCAAGGTCCATGCATTAGCTGTACATATTCTCTATTATTCAGCTATGCAGTTAGTTGTACAGTAACAGCTCAAATTATTATTCTGTGAATCTTCCAAATTAAAATTGATGGTGCACATCGCTGCACACAGAAAATGTGTTGACAGGACTCCAGAAATATACAGAAAATGTATTTTCAAAAAAGGGGAATTAATCTGCAGTTGGCAGGATACTATGGGTTGTCGTGTATTTATACTTTGTGATATTTCATGCACATGGGGTTAGGGTTAGTATGGCAGACTGGTCAATGTACTTCAAAAGTGTTACATAGGAAAAATATTTTTAGTACACAATGTTTCTACTGTTTGAACTTTAATCTTTAGAAAACCGTGGAATAATAAAATGTGTGTAGCAGATCTAAAATTATTCAAATATACAGTATAAATTAGCTCATATCATGTGTTGTTCATTGTATGTACTGTATAGTTTTCATTTTAATGCACAGACTTCTCAACAATTCTTGGGAACATTCAGTAGTGACACAGGGCTGAAACAATCTGTATAGAATTAGGGTTTTGTGGGGTAAAATAAATTTCATTACCAACTTCAGTAGGATTGTTCTGTGCCATAAATATACTTTATTTACTACTTATTTATTTATAGGTTTGGAGTGGAGTTAAAAAAATAAGATTATTATTTCTCATTTCCATCACAGGTGAGAGGATAAAACAGACTAGATTTCTGACTGTAAGGTTAAGTTAAAATAGTTTAGATCACAAAGTGCATTTTATACAGTATAAGGTGCAAAAGTTACCAATTACACTGGCAGTTCTGGTTGAGTTGATAAAGAAAACGGGGGCTCAGTGCAGTGAAGCACTTAATTTACCAGAATTTCCCAGAGAGTGACCTGGGAAAGAGCAGGGAACGTGGCAGATTATTTTTACATATCTGACACAAACACTTCTGTAAATAGCAAGCATGGTGAGCTCCATCAAATCAGTCTGTGTGTGTACCCGCTTTCATTCATTAAACAGAATGAAACCTGTGTCATTCAAATGCAGTGAAAGTGGGCCAGGGTGACTGACATGCAGCACAGTAAAAAAGAAAACCTTGTTGTCAATAGACAGTGAACACACCTCGCCATGAAAACTTTATGGAACTAGGGAAAAGATGAAAGGAATAACTGTTCTATTTTGCTATAGCCTTTGTCATTACAAACAACTGCTTGACAGTTTTCTGTCTTTCTAATTTGCCTGGTGTTTTTGCAAGACTAGAGGGAGAATCTAAGTTTAACCCTTGCATCTCATGAAGGCCAAAATGTAGACCTTGTTGTCCTTCTCATCATTGTGAAGCTTGAAGTGCATGCGTATCTGCCTGTGAATGTGCACACCTATGGTTTGTGATGACTGCATAGAATTTAATGATGTGAAATGCAAAGCTCTTCTTTTCTTTCAAGGTTTAAAAACATTTTGTTTCAGAAAAGAAAGACTTTATCTTCGGTGGCTTTTTGTAACACCCCCTTAGTTGACACAGACTTGTGTAGATCTAGAAGGTAAAGGTGGTATAAAAACTGTTCAAGGAATAAGAAGAAGAGAGGAGATTGAAAAAATGAAAAGGAGAGACAGTGGTCTAACCTTGCTGCAGAATGCAAAACAGATCCTGCAGAGTTATAATTAACTTCTTTGTATTGCTGAAATCATATTTGCTGCACACTTTTCAAACTTTTTTTTACTCCTTCTACCCTCTTCTGTTTCAAGTAAAATCCCTGCTAAACTGAAAGGAGCAGATAATACTGCATATGCAGAACATACTAACTAGCTGATGTCCTGGCATCATGTACATCTTTACAGGCTCAACAGACTTCATGGTTCAGGTAGCTGGTAGGCACCAGAAAACCGGGCTCTCTACAGAGACAGCTCTTCATACTTTGGCTGTTTTACATTCAGCTCCAGCGCTGAGGGAACACTCAAGCATAGTTTAGCGGTAAGGACGTGAAACCCATAAAGCATGCTGAGTCCCAGAGAAGATTTATCATCAGGCTCCCTCTCTGCTGCTGCCAGCAGTAGATTACACGTCAAAAGCGGCACAGTGAGCAGATATTTCTGCCAATAAGCATGGGCGGAGGGGGGGAGAAGGGTTCGTCTCAAGAGTGATATTGGATGGTTTCGGTGCGAGAAGGGCTCAGGCTGACCCTTGATCCTATTGTTCTTAAGAGTGATGGCTGACCATAAACCTGCCTGACATCACTGAGGTGAAATGTAGCAACAGGGAAGGCAAAGCAGATTACAGGCCTGAGGGCAGAAATAGTCCGAATGGAATCTTCTCACAGACTGAGCACATGACTGCAGAGATGGACCCATTCTGTTGTACGGTTGCACAGTGCCAAAAGAACTAATCTAACAGACACTGATTTGATGGAAAAGCATTTTATCATACGCCCACTAACTATTCAGAATGGGAATGTAGTAGAATATTTGTCCATGATTAAAACTGCTAAATTAATTTCTAAAAGACAGCTAAACCCCTAAACTAAATGTCTTGCATCCCAACTCTAATACTAACTTAAAGTATTACTTTGTTCAAGAATAGACAAGTTATGTATATAGTATAACAACTAACAGTATGTGTGCTGTGCTGCATGTGTGCTGAAAACAGATTTTTATACAGTAACATTCATATTAAATGGAGCAGGGGGAAGTTAATTATCTCCACGCACAAGCATTCTGCTTCTTCATCTTGCGAGGTTCTTAAATGATAGAGCCCATCCAGGTGCAGCGTCTGTAGTGGGAACAGTGACACTGACACACTGACACAGCTGTTTATTCAGGCCTGTCACGTACCATCAAAGGAAGATGACTTTTTTGTATACGTGATCCTTAAGAATCAGTGCCGACACATGCATTTGATGTGTGGTGACAAGACTGCGGTCACAGTGTTTCTTCTGCTCCCTGGAGCTCACATGGGTAGCTCCAGTCACTTCACATTGAGAGCGCAAAGACCTACGACCAGTTGATCTTTATGAAACACTGCTGACTGGTTCTGCATGTTTCAGAAAGAGCAGTTCAACTGGTGGCATATCTGAATGGTGCATATGCCTTCGACAACATTTTATAATCTTTGATCAATGACCCGTGTACCCAGAAATGTCATGACTAACCCATCATATGTAAGTCAACATTATGCACAAAGATATAAATATGATGCCACCAAAAGAAAAATGATGAAATATTCTAAATGTGGTGCAGGAGCAATTCAAACTACAAAAAGAGACAATAGTTCAAATGTCTTAAAAAGAGATCATCTCATGCCCAGAAGGCAAAGCATATACTGATAAAACATTTCGTCAGCTAAAACCAAGAACGGTTGAACACAGAATAACATTAGTGAACAACTCCTAAACAGTCCTATATCTCGCTTAACACTTCATTGAGTTCAGCGACTCAGTTGGTGGTTCTCTCGTCTCCATGTCGAAGCGTGGAGCCGTCATCTTAAGCAACATCACTTTCTGATGACGCACTGCACAGCTGGATCAGCTGTCAGTCTACATGTGTAATTACTGCCAGTGAAGCAGCATAACGGCATCTTCCAACATGACAAAAGCAAAGGTGATATATCTCTGCATGTTTCCTCTTACAACAGTTTCTCATGCAGCCGCATCATTCATTCATCCAAAAACTGTTTTTTCTTCATCTTCTTTACATTCTGAACTCTTCACCACTCTTCAGATAGTAAATTCACATAAGGCACAAAGATGTATGTATTCATTTATACATTTATCATCTGTTTGTAAAATTGTTTGTGGTCCGGGTTATGGTGAGTTAAAAGAATGTTTCATAATTTGTAAAAAGCTGTGGCATATTTGTTTAAGACAAAGTGGAAAACATTTAAATATCTAATGTAAAATATTCTTTTGACCTGATCCACAGGAATTTTCAACAGTGATGAAAACATGATGTTAATATTTTTTAATTGAAATACTTTTACTGCTGAAATGCTGCTCTCGTCTGGCTATAGACCATAAGAATGTAACTATACAACAAAAAATATTTTTTTGTCATGACTAAAGCAAGATGTTTTTATAGTTTTTATATCCAGAATCTGAACCCAAAATCTATGGCAATCCACAACAGTTATTTGTTTCGGTATGAAACTGTGGTGATGCATATCAGAGGTGTTCAATCAGTTTTATCAGAGCGATGGTCTGATAAATCTACCACCTGAAGGATGGTATCATGCCCTTGATCGTGACCTGTCTGACAGCCTCCTCGTTCATTGCCCTACACGATAGTGGACTGGAATGATGTCCAGGTAACCAGAGGACCAATGAGGTATTATGAAATAAGATAACAACAAGCACCTTCTCTACCTGACTACAATATCCATACATAGTGTCTTTCTGGTCTGGTATGAACTCTTCCACGCGGTGCACGCCAACACCGTCACTATGCGATTGTTTGTTAGATGGTGTGTCATTACTGAAATGTATCTGGATATAACTGGAAATTATTACTATTATTTAGCAAAAGGTTGGCTCTAATTATAAGGCACTGACATGTTGAATACAATTAAATTTAATTTCAGACTGCAATATATCAACATGTTTGAAACTTTACTCACATAACACTAGCAACATAAAAATGACTGTGCTTAAATAATTCTAAATATGTGATTTGTAGTATTCCAAATATCCCATTAAAAACACTATGATAATGGCACAAACGACCTGAAAAATAAGGCAATAATTTGTCACATTTATACCATATATTTATGGACCCATCAGACTAATGTGTTTCAGCATAAGCTTTCATTCAGACTGCTAATGACGCCCGTTTGTTGCTTTTGGCAGAACACCAGGCCACAAGGTCATCCAGCCGGGCCTACCCACCATAAATTCTTCATCTCATTTATATGGAGGATCTCACTTCTCTTTTTGCTTTAGAAAGATCACACCGATGAGCCACAACAATAAAAGCACCTGGTGGTTGTAATGGACGCAGATCAGCATGGGGAAAATTTTAAGCTGACCATGACTGACAGGTATCAGAACTCATGCACTCACAGTGCATTTCAGCTTGCTGTGTACAGGGCTGCACAGCAGCACAAAATGAAAACCACTAGGTGGCGTTAATGTTGCTGTCGATGTGGCTTCCTGCATCACTGTAAACAAAAGGAATCTAGTCTGGGGATCTAGAGTAGATCTCCCTAGATTTGATTAGACTGCTATCTGAAGATTCTACTGGAGTCCTCTAAAACTCAATGTCTCTGACAATCTTTGATATTCTAAAAAATGAAATGTAAGTGTTTTCTTGAGGATTTGCAAAAAGCAGATGAAGCTTCTTGAAGCATTGACGCCTTTCTAGCCAGTTTGTTACATGCTAAACCCCCCTTTTAGTCAGACATATGTGTTTGTAGTCATTTTATTTGACCCATCACTGACCATCAGCCTGTATCCTGATTCTTTCTATTGGCCAGCATCGTTACACACATCCCTCTCTCTTTCCATATACTTATTATACATATACTTTACCCAGAATTCATCGCTGCTGTACAGAAGCACTGGTCCAGTAATCCAGTCCAAGTTACATCGGCACTGCAATCAGTCACACAGCCTGTCCTGCTGCCTTTCACTCTCCTGAAGAAAGACTGACGTATGAGATGTCAACTTTCTGTCATTCACCAAAACCCCTGCAGAAGTGTTAAGGTCTGAAAGCACAGTCAGTTGCACAATTTATTTTGTTCTCTGAGAGGCTCCCATGCTTAATGAGATTAAAAACAATTTAGCTAGGCTTCTTTCCCCTCATAAGCCACTAAGATAGGGGGTAACAGAACTGTGCTTAGACAGCACAGTTGGGCTATTAAACCTGAATATTGATGAAAAACTGTCCAAGTGAGCAGATAATGCACTTAATATGCTCATGTTTTTTTTTGAATAGCACAAATTGTGTTTACAGTGTTTCTAATGCATTCAGTTATCTCGTCAGTCTATGCAGGAAGGTGGAATTTCACAGGCTAAGCTACATAATGACACCCTGATTACCAATTATCAGGACACTGCACAAACCTACTTTCTGTTTTCTAAATCTGGTTGCTACTGAAGAATAACAGTGAAACTATCTAACCAGTTCTGTGAGGAAACATTAAACTCTGAACATTCATATTTTACAAAAGTAATAAATAAATATATAGATATATACATATAAGATTTATACGGTATGTGCATATCAAAGAAAAACCCAAAGTAGATGAGTTTCATATCTATAAAATAGAACACAACAGTATCCAGCTCCTCATGAATGAAGGAATGTTACTATGAAGTTGCCAAAGGCCCTAGTGAAGACTTCTATTAAATATGCTACATTAAATAAACATGCTAACATCTGCAATAAAATACAGTGCCAACCACAATTCAACTGTCAGTCAGTTAAATCTTAATGTGGTTTGTTAGGGTGAGATTAGCTAGAGCAACACAGCAAATATAAAAAAAATGACCTGATTTTATTTTCCAGCTTCAAGCAGTAAAACAACTAAAATAATCTCAGCTCCATAAACCTAATATGGCCCGTATGCATGCTAAGTGTAAAATTCAAATGAAAGTAGATGGTAGTTGATGGTGGTGGTGTACGGCGATCACCATGATGTTATGTCATGATGCTACAAAAAAAAAAAAAAAAAGGAAGAAGAAATAGATAATAGCCTATAGCTATCATTAAATCTGTGAACATGACCATGTTTGACATCCATTACTGCTGCTGCAATATGCACCTGAACAGAGGTTTCATAGGCTGCTTTGTGCTGCGCACATACTCGACCATCTAACTCTGTTAATTGTGGCCACAAAAGTTAAGTTCTCTTCTCTTACGTCAAGTGTTCTCAGTCATTTATATGATGTGACGCAAAACAAACAAAAAAATGCTTAGAAAGCTGCACAGATTTCCCGAAAATCTTCTGATAGAGTTAAGTATGTCAGTTAATTTACTAGAGATTCTCCTGATAAAACGTCATTTGAGACAAAACTGAAAACATTCGTCAGGGTGAAAATTAAGAATACAAACATAATTCAAATAAAATTAAAATGCAATGCAGACAGAGAAGCTACTAAAGGTTAGCTTGGCATTCAGCATGGACATGGCAGTACCAAGCTTTACAACACTACACCAACTCTACCTTTAGTGCCCTCATTTCAGTATGATACACAATGTACGCTACAGACAGAACTGAACACTGTTCTCTACGCTGAGCTAGGACCACAAACAGGCAAGAAGTAGATATAGTGAATGAGTCCATGTGAGAATTACATCAACATGGCAATTCCCTTTGCATTGGCAAGCAAGTTTTATTATTTTTTATAAAGCACTGAAAAAATGTTTCATCCATTATGTTCTCACTACAGGGGAGGGGCAACACGAGAAAAGGTGCGATGATTGCTGTGCACTGTAACATAATGGCTAGGAAATACTGGGCTATTTTAAAGTAATAGTTGCACCCTGTGGGGTAACAACTGTTCCTTCGGGAGGTTTGATGGAGATATTAGAGACCAGTTAAACCTTTCAAAATACCACAAAATCAGAAAGTGCTTATCTGAAGCATTCAGGACAGAATTAAGCTCAGGTTTGTTTTACCTTCAACGGGCACTGTTTAATAGTGCTAAGTAATAAGCAACATACAGGACGGACTCGGTAACAGAACGTAATCGAAACGTCACACCTCTCTGTCCTTAACCTGCTGTAAGCTGCCTCTCCCCTTTCACACAGAAGGCAACATGGGAGTGAAATGACTACCTCTTTCACTGCTTTTACTGTCAGCATAATTGACTGATCTCCAGTGGTTGATTGTAAAATAGTGCAATAATGCTGGCTTTTTTTTTATTCACTGCATATGATGCAGTCTGTCTGTTGCTATCACACCATTTCACAGGTGGTAAGTAACTAAGTACATTTACTTACAAGTACGATACATGAGTACAGTTTAGTGCTACTTGTACTTTACTGGAGTAGTTCCAAATGTAATATTTGTAATGAGGCTTTATCAATAGCAGACAGCTAATCAAAGTATATTAGGTACCAAGGGCTAATTGCTGATTCTAAATTGCCAATAGGTGTGAGTGTGAATGGTTGTCTGTCTCTATATTTCAGCCCTGTGTCATTGGCGACCTGTCTAGAGCATTCCCTGCCTTTCACCCAGTGATAGCTGGGATAGGCTCCAGCACTCCCTTGACCCTTGAGAAGAAAAGCGGTTAGGATAATGGATGGATGGATTGGTACCAATGGCTTCTTTACAATTACTATTCTTTATATGAGCGGTAAAGTTGAAGTAATACATTACTGAGTTCCAGTGCCAATAGTTCAATTCAGTGAGGTCTGCTTAACTTAAATAAATTGGGAAACAAGCTTAGTGTTTTAGATTAATCCCATTAAATTGCAGCCTGTCATGGTGAGTCTCTGCAGTGAACAGGTGCAATAACTTACTAATATTAGCCACTTTTCCATATATCAAATTAAACATAGAAAAATAAGTGTCCTGGCTGAACAGAGGAGCACGTTCAGCCAGAGATTCATCAACATCAAGTGGTCCACAGAGAAACACAGGAGATCATTTCTGCCTGTGGCCGTCAAACTGTATAACTCCTCTCCTTTCTGTAAAATGAGGGGGGGGAGGACAACTATCATAATCATATTTATTTGATCAGATGACTGTTTATTCATAATTTATCAATAAGTATCATGTTGTTATCATTTTCACTAGATTACAGACTGATAATGACTTTAAATGACCTATTGTTATACATACATACATATAATTTAGTATTTGTGCTGGTGCTCCTTCTTTCCTCTTGAACTCAGAGCTGCTGTGACATGGCAAATCATTTCCCTCTGGGATTAATAAAGTTACTGAATCTTGAATACATCTAGTAATAATAAGTCAAGTAACTGTGTTGTCTACACCTTGTGATAAAGGACTACATTTGAACAGACGGAAGCATTTAGAGTTTTTATGAATTTATGTGGGACTGACATTAGAGGGTAGCTAAGGCCAGTGTATGGCTAAGTCACAATATTAATATTACAAGAAAAAACACTTAAACCTGGTATATCTTGTATAGTGTAGTAAAACACTTCTAATGATAATCGAGACCTCTCTGTATAATTTACTAACTTTGACCTTACAGCAGACATACACTACCAGTCAAACGTTTGGACACACACAGGAAACACCACGTTGTCATAAAAAATATTCATGTCATCAGCTGTGTTATCATTGCAAGAGGGGTTTCTATTGATAACTTCTCCTTTTAAGTTAATAAATTTGCACTGGCAAACATAACGTGCTAGAAGACAGTTTGCTGATGATAGTATAGTACATTTATTAATATTAATATAATATTATTAAAAACAGCTTCCTGCTACTGTACACTAGTCATTTACAATATTAACAATGTCTACACTGTATTTCTGATCAATCTGACATAAAATATGTTTTTCTTGTACAAACACGTTCATTCCTGACTGTTAGTGTATATCAGACACTTACATACAGATGAGTTGTTGTGTTGTGTGTCACAACTGACAACTTACTCCATACTGACCTATGACTGACCAGCTAAAGAAGCAGTATGAGATCATTATACCTTCATACCAAACCTATATGTTTTGTTATGTGTTCTCTTGCAGTAAAGACAATTTAAACTCTATGCTGAAGTACACTTCTCCACATACATATTTTTTCTCCTTCTACAGCCATTAAGAATTTTATTTTCCTCTTTGCTTGCATCATTAAAACTTCTAATTGTAACAAAACGAATCTTACTTATTACCCGATCAGGTGTGACTTAATAATTTGGCATGGTTTGCTTACTGCTTTCAACTCTAATTCACACGAAATATAGTCGATAATCATTAAAATATCCTTACATGGCAACCCGTTTCACTTCTCTTACCAATCACTGTAAGTGATAAAGACAAAATCAAGAATGGAAAGTCAATACTGATATCATAAAGGTAAGATCTTTCAAAATGCCACAGAGGCAGAGTGTCAGAGCACATTTTTAAGTGCAATACTGGATATTGGTTTGTGTATTACAACATTGTATTGTAAGTTACAGAAAACACATTTGACAAAACAAAAAAAGCAGATTTTTCAGTCTATTGTTGATAACATTATTATTATTATTAAATTGTTGTTGTTTGAGGGTGTATGGGTCTTTAGAAGTGCTGAATATTTGTTGCATTGTGTCACATATCAACTCCCGTACATGCAGAATGTAGAGAAAGAACCAGATTCTTGAGGATGGATGTTTATGATGAGAAATAATCCCCTAACTTATTGTCTAATGGTACATGCGAAAGTATTAAGAATATTTTAGAGCATGATTGCAGTTATTTATTTTATGTTTTACAATTGTGTTTCAAATTCAACTATTTTAATTATTTTTTGGAAATATGTACAATATCATATAGGTATCAGGCTTTTTGTGTATAGTTACATATCAACCTGTGTAATGTTTTGTTACATTTTGTTTTACTCTCAGTTTCATTCATGACCATCAAGCTTTCATTCACCTAAGAGGCCAGGTAGCTATCTGAATGACTCTTACTTAGGGATGGGCATCGAAAACCCACTGTTCCCACTGTTTCAATTCCTTGGTTTTGTTTGTAATTTTTGCAAACGATTCCCCTATCGATTCCCATCTCCTTAAATGACGTCATCACGCACGTTGTGTAGCGTCATTTACCCAGCAGGAAAAGTGGTGCCTAAGCCGCACAAACGCTCAAAAGTTTGGTTATACTTTACGAGAGAGGATGACAACAGGGCAACTTGCAATACTTACAAAAGTATATTCCATCAAAGAGAGGAAACGCTACGAATATGCAAAAGCATTTGCTCCCAAAACACGCGATAACCTTAAATGAATGTCGTTTTTTTGATCCGCTCAGGACTAGTGAATCTCAACCCAGCAGCGATAACGTTTGCACGTCCTCTCCCGTTAATACGGCAGGTAACTAATCAACTAACATTGCATATTATGTTAGCGCGATTTGCCTTATTGTAAAACCTGCTATTACTGTGCATTGCATTTAGATGATCATGACGAGAGAGACAGAGTCTGACTGGCTCAGATCCTGGCAGGTAAAAAAGATATAAAACAAAGTTCTAAGTTAATCGACCTGTGTGTTCTCCTTTTTTTAAGAATAAGAATCGATAAAGAATCGAAAATGGAATCGGAATCGTAAAAATCTTATCAAATCCTATCTCTACTCTTACTAGAACAAGTGTGAACCTCTGACTTGTGTGTTTTAGAAAGCAGTCTATCATCTGATTTTTACTGAACAGCACCTAAACCTGGACAGCAAACCAAATGATTTATAACTCATACGAAATAAACACTAAAAACGAATCCTAAAATTCCTGATTAACTATGAAGGTTTTACTTTCTGACAGCTTCCAGATTTTATACACTATGCAGATGCAGTTTTTATCGCTACTCGTTTCTAATTTGTAGCCTCAAGGCAAACTGAGACATGTTGATGGTCAATGCTAGGCTTATACCCATTTGGACAAAGGATAAAAGTATGACTGTGTAAAACTATGAATATATTTTATGAATCAACGGTTCTCCTAAAAGACTGTAAATGTAGACTGTATTACATGCAATCAATGAAAAAAGTTTTTGATAAAGCCATTGTTGATGCTTTTATGTCACACAGTTGGCGTGTGAGAGCGCAGTAGCAAAGAACATAGAACTTGTTATGTGAAAGTTTCACATCAAACAATAAACAGCGAAAATGTCCATCTGCTGCCTGATATTGCAAAGACTGGTTTTCTATGTTTAAAGATAGTTAACTAGCAAAAGGCTTGAGGCAGCTTGACCTTTGAATCGGACTTGAAACAGTTTCATCTCTGATGATCCCAGGCATGCCTCACTGACAGACTACCGAGGAAGCTTCAAAAGAGAATTTGATAAGTAGCAAAGGCAACAACCAAGGGAGAGACCCAGATGTCAAAAAACTGCTCGAAGGACAGGTGCATCTGGTTTTCTGAAGCTGTGTGAAAGAAAAAACTATGACATAGAGAGTGCGAAGATTGAGGAAACACTATGGATGAACATGCTGGAGAGAAATATGGAATGGAGAAACAGCAGGGCAACGTGTAGCATCCCATGGATTTGTAGAATGAACGACTCACCTGGGGAAGAAAAATATACCTTCGTTCAGGCGCAGCTGTTGCTAAGCTCTCAACAGTTGGGAAGACATGTCTCCAGCCATTTCATGCAACACTGAACTTCCTTTAGTCAGCCTTGACACGGTCAAAATGCAGGGAGCAGAGCTGCTTTGAAAGAAGTCAGCACATGAGAAACCCAACAAGAAAAGCGAAAGAGAAACATAGCTGAAACAGTCTCTGCTGTCTGCTGTGCATCATTTGTGATCATTGGAATCTCTAGACTACGTGTACTACACAAATGAACAGTGAAAGTCTCTTGATTTACTAATGAATGAAGAGAGGGACACTCAGATTCCCTTGCTGGGTCTGTGACTGAGGCTTTTGGCTGACCAGACCTGTCGGCTCCTAATGATGAGAAAGGTGGCAGGTGTCTGTGTTCAAACTACACATGATGAGCTTCTCGTCTTTTGAAATGTCTCCATCGGAGCAGTTACACATCCTGGTAATCTAATTGAGGTAGCCACAAAGTCAGCTCTGACAAAAAACAGTATTTACTGCACAAGTCATTATGTGTCAGAGACCCAGAAAGGTCCATTTAACTTGTAGTTAGGCAGCATCTTGCACTGATAGACTCCTGCTGTTTCAAATCAACTTAATCTCGTTTGAGGTCCTGTGATTGCAGACAAAGCTGGTTATTTCACTGTTTATTCCCATCATGCTGTGAAGCTGCACCATTGAATCACATGCCTGAACCACTGTTAACAAAAGAAAAAGATATTTGTTTGGGTTCAATCTTGTTCTTAAAGATTAATACTGCCAGCCTGAGGCTCACTGTGTTTTGAGACCAGGCCTTTCAAAGGTAGTGCGGCATCTAATTGCAAAAGGTAAACACAACTGTGATTAGGATTTTTCATGAGGAGAGGAGTTCAATACACGATGAAACCTTTCCCTGAGAATCGTTTTTTTTTTTTTTTTTTGGAGAGCAATAGATTGAATTGGATTTCATTTAAATATGCTACACAATTTCCTAAGTAAAATAATATTTCTACTATGTACGGAAATGTTTCTAAACAAACGTACAGTCACATGACAAGTGCTAACAACCTGGTTTTCATATGATCCGTAACACAACAGTTGTACTATTGAGTTGAATAAACAACATATTAGTGTATGAGTACAAAGACCAGACTCACACTCGGCAAGCCGCTTTTTCACAGACATAAACATGCTTTAAAGATTCATTTGGTTTCATCACCTGTCTGTTCACATCATGTTTTCTCTTTTCATAAATTAATTTATATTTCTATCTGATTTGATGGAGCAAGTAAAACCAGCTGTTCCCTAGGATAAGTTATGTGCTAACACGGACTTGTACACAAACAAAGAAAATGGAGTAGAGGTTGAAATTTTCAGACTTAACGAGACCAGTGCATTCTTGTTTTCTTCCAAACCTTTCTGTACCTATCAGTGTGAATTTATGTAATAAATTGTGCTATCAAAGCAGTTGCTGTGCTTTCATCTTCACTAAAATGGGCCCCTGGGGCTGATGGGTTACAGAGGGTTAACACGAATAGAGAGGGAGGTCCGTGGGTGTACATAGTGGGGGTGCGTAAATGTAGTGAAGAGGGCAACAGGATACTGAGGATATGTTACAACAGGGAAGGAAAGATAACTTATGTAAGGACCGCATGGGAATAAAGAGCAGCATGACTCTTACTAGAACAAGTGTGAACCTCTCATGTTATCCTTTGCAGATTTTTCTATTGATGATTACACTGGAGATACAAAACAAGCCACTGGTTTTACTGAAACAAAAATAAAAGGAAAAATATGACTCAATTTCTTGACCCGAAGAAAGATTGAATAAAAAAAAATGAAATGATAAAATAACTATTGCTAAAAGAAGAGTCTGTTATAACTCATTCCATCCACTTTTTGACAGACAACACGAAAAGTCAGCGATACTAAGAATAGCGCTGCTTCAAAAATCTAAACCAGAAACAGTGTCATCCTTTGGAGAATGCACATTGCAAGACTTTAAAATCCCAGAACCAACAAGTGCTCATGGTCCCCCTAAAAAGGCAGTGTTCCTTTACAGCTCAGGAGTAAAAAGTAACCTTGACATTTGACAGAAATAGCAAGTTAATTTATAGGGTGGTATATATTGCTATAAACCGAAAAAAAAAAAAGATATTTTTTTCCCTTATTGCACAGAAAAAGACTTCCAGTTCATCTGTGCTATAAATGAAGAAATTGATGTGTACAACAGAGAAAAAAAACGGAACTTTGCTCTGTTTTAAGGTATCAGCAGACTCTTTGGTTTGTATTTATGGCTAGGTCTAAATTCAGACATTCAAAGGCCTCGAAGTCTTGCTTTCATCATCTACCTAGGATTATCATTCATGTGATAGTTGGGTTTCATTGAGCAATCAACATCAAAGAAACACAAAAGTGGTGAACTTTTTTACTTTGAAAATTAAATGGTTCCAAGGAAGCCAAGCTGAAGGCTGACAGAATGATAGCAGTAGGCCTTGGAAAGGTGCTGTAATTATTAGGAAATGACACAGACAGAAAGGTCTTTGTTGTTAATGTGGAGGAAAAAGACTGGCCTATAGGGATGTTTGGGGTCTTGTTACGCCACCGGAACACATGAAACTAGGGGTGCACCGATACCACTTTTTTGGAAAACAAGTACGAGTACTTGCATTTCAGTACTTGCCGATACCGATACCGAGTACTTAATAAATGCGCTACCTTTTGAGCCTCCTCTGGACACTTTCGCTGAGCACAATTTGTAGTCCGCCTTTGTTTTGTCGTCTTCATTCACTTTGAAATAATTCCACATGGCTGACATGTCTCGCCTCGCCTTCTCCCCGCTCTGAGCTGCAGCCGGGGCCTGGGGGCGGGCACTCAGCGCCTCTGATTAACCACTTACACGTCGCTTAAACATAGACATATCTCAGACCGTGGTATCAGTCTCAGGTAGGTACTTTAGAAAATGTGGTATCGAGGCCGATACCAGGTATCGGTGCATCCCTACATGAAACACTCAAACTTGGTGATACACAGAGGGCAGAGAGGATCTGAAACACACTTCATGCTCCTGTGTCTTCATGGATCCAGTGGAAAACCTGATGTGCCTACCTGAACCTTATGTGCACAAATACATTTTCAAAAAGAGTGCTTCAACACAAGGAGCATCAAAGAACAACCAGACCTGAGTGTAATTAGACATGATTTGACAACCTAAACAGCCCAGAAGATTAGCTGGCAAGCAGCTGCTTTGAGAGCAGCAATATAATGTTACTAATGTACCCAGAATGTTAAGTCATAGAAACTAACAGGACTTGTTTGTATGTTCCCAAGACAAATGTACAGATTCCTATTCTTGCCTTGTGTACCAAGATTAAAATATGGCCTGTCTGATATTATTATGCAGGTAACACATTTTTTTTTAATAAGCTCATCTTCAGGTCCCTCATCAGAACAAGGCTTCACAGAGCTGTCAAGGTCACATTTCTCTTTCTCTTCCACGTCAAAACACACCTGATACCTTGTACCTTTGAGTGCGTTTGTATCTACTTAGACATTTGATACATTAATAGACAGAGCCGAGATCAGTGGCAGTAAAAATAGACCACTTCAATTAAATAGAACAGACTTTGGACCCAAATTGACTCAGATCCAATTTCCTGCCTATACAGTAAGTGATGTAACATGTTGTTGGATGCTACAAAATCACAACATTAACCTTTAGGTTTAGTCAGACCACAGAATGCCTAGAGTGCAAGTGATGTATTTACCTTCTTAGTGAGATTATACAGTAATGTGCAAAAGTTGAAGACACCAAGAATAAGTGAGGATGCTTTCTCATTTGTCAATTAATGTCACGCAAAGTGCAGTAAACAGAAAAACTTTTACCAAACCACTTCTCCCTGGTACACTAGTTAAAAGTTTTTTAAGGTAGTGGGCCTCTATGAAGCCAGGCTTGATGCCCAAGGACAGAATGAAATTTATTCTCTTAGGTAGATGGAAAATCTAGACTAATCTAAAGTGCCCCAAACTGAATACATCTGCATACATGCATCTTTCAATAAACACTGTAGGAAAGCTTTGTCTTAGTCATTATTACAAAATGTGTACTTATTCTAAGTGTGGTTTCTAGCATTTCATCTAATAACTTTTCTGATGTAAAGCCAACAATGACAAATCACCATCACTAAATAGATTCCACACTACATTTGGAAGACAGCATCTTTTGTTTACTAAATTACAAGAGCTGAGTAACTACCAAGCATTATCAGATCAGATCTGTTGGCAGGTGTGCTTGGAACATTTTTGCAAACAAGGATGCAAATGTAGCAAACAGTCATTTTGATGAATGCTACCAGCCTAACATACTTTACCTCTTCTGAAGCATGGTGTCAGTCAGCTCTTGTGTCATTGCACTCTCAGAAATACGCTGTATCTTAGGTGTTGTCTCCTGTGTAAAGTGATGTCTGATGTTCTTTGTATGATAGAATTTGCCTTCTCCCAGATGGAGGCATTTGTTGTATAGAATCTGCAGTGCAACATCTCATCTCCACAAAATGCTGCAGTAGTTTTCCCACCAAGGTTTCTAGCATACACACTTCTATCTTGTGGTATGTTTGTTGGTTATTACCATTTATTCCACACTCAGAAAACACTTTTTCCTTTCCCTTTTTTAAAATTTTGGGCCTGAGCTGATAATTCTGCATCCTGATGCAGATCCTCTATACAATGACAATAACTCAGATCTGTTACTGTGACCTGGCACAGATGTCATTGTAATCCACATGAGACACCAACACACTTAATTCATTCAGTCCTTCTAATTATTTTTATGCTGTGTAGTACCACACGTGCAATAGGATTTACTGCACGGTGTTAATACATTATGAGAAACTGCAAGAAACATCACACTGTTCAGCTACAACGTCAGAGAAGAAAAACCATCAACGTTCTACAGCATGTCACCCAATTGCATCATTTCATTCTGTGCTTCCTTCCATCTGGTTTCACCCAGAAACTGTATCTACTTTCTTCTTGTTATGCCTAAGTTCCACCAGTCTGGTGCCTGAAAATTTTGCCACTGCAGCACAACATACAGTGTTTCAAAAGCAAATATTGTTTCTGCTCCTTGCAAACTATGTCGTTTCCTATCATGTCAAAGAGGAGGTACAGAGCACTCAGAACTGATTGAGGCTAATTCTTGTAATGGAGGGCTGATGAGCAGGTGGATATTTTTATGCACTATTAATTACCAAAGAGCTATTATCTATCAAGGCCTTCTCTCCAACTGCCAATTTTAAGTACTCATTAAAAAAAGATGCAATTTTAAGACCCTCAAACTGTAGAAAATCCTTTGGAGAAAAGGGCCCATGACAATACTTAGTAAAATGAAATGTTTATTCCACAACATTATCCTAACATCTGAAGATACTAATGTAAAATGTAATGTTTTGAATAGTTATGACCAGGTCATGAGGCTGCTGCCCCCGCGACCCGACCTCGGATAAGCGGTTGATAATGGATGGATGGATGACCAGGTCAGTTTGCACACACGCTGAGAGCCAAGGCAAGCAATTATAGAAGTGTGTGTGTGTGTGTGTGTGTGTGTGTGCAACTTTTTTAGCTCCCTAACGTAGTGACATGGTAGAACCGCTAGACAAGTGTTGTTAGCACATAACTGCTTCTTTTGCATAAAGAACTGCAAACGATACATGAGAGATGTGAAAAAAGGTCACATCTGTCTTACAGAGCCGTTGTGGCCATGTGAAAGCTTTGAAGTAAACAAACGGTCTGCCAATTCATAAATCACAAAGCCAAAAACTACAAGACTATCCATCGTAAGTCCCTGTGCCAAGCCTCTACAGTATGTTGTATAATAAACAACCTAAAGAGCCTAAGGGCATGTCGAAACAGAAACCTTCAGCCTCATACAGCATTTGTGCTTTAAAATAAAAAAGAAAAATTAATCAGGATGTTTAGTTTGCATCACTTACCACTTCTAATTAAACATGGATTTATTATCTACTGTTGAGGGAATTATTTATTAGAAGTTATATACTGGCACTAATTTCGTTGCCTTATTTAAAGGCAGGTAAAATAGTGATGCTGCACTACGAGACACTGATATTGTCACAGTATATCAAGCTGTACTCTCAATTTGATGCTACTATTACAGTGTTAATATTTACAACTTTGAGAAGCAATAAAACTGTGTTTTAGGTATTTCCCTACATTCCAACATTGTTCATACAATATGTAGCAAGTGGCCATACTGAATTAGGCAAAATAATAGCTAATAAAGAAGAGTAACCACTGGTTTAGTTGGGCTTCAGAGAGAGAGCTCATTAAAGTCATAAAGCCTCTGCGAGGATGAGTTGTCTTAACTTGGCTTTGATTTTATGAGCGCTTGCAGCTTTGAAACCATGTTTCATGGTCCCCTTTCAGATTTAGTGTCTGTGAAATATTTCAAAAGTATGTATGCCTCAACTTTACACCCCAGCCAAATCCTTCTCTTATATGTTTGTGCACTATGACATTTTGTCTACATAACATCAGAGGCTTCAAGAAATCCTTGTGAGACACATACTTTCTTTTGGTTTTTGACAGAAATACCCCACTAGTTCTTATGTACTTGTTGAGACAAGTACACAAGACCTATTTTTCTCCACAGCACAACTATCACAGCTCTTGATAAAACATGTCAATAGCATGGTCTCAGGAGTAACAGGTTGTTAGTCAGAAAACAAGTTGCTGCTGCTTCTTCTTTCGGCTTCTCCCTTTGGGTATCGCCACAGCGGGTCATCTGCCTCCATCTCACCCTATCCCCAGCATCCTGCTCTGTCACACCAACCATCTGCATGTCCTCCTTCAGTACATCCATAAACCTCCTCTGAGGTTTTCTTCTTTCCTTCCTGCCTGGCAGGTCCATGTTCAGCATATTTTGTCCAATATATTCACTTTCCCTCCTCTACACATGTCCAAACCATCTCAACCTTTGTCTACAAATTGCTTAACATAAGCTGTCTGTACAGAAAACAAGTCGCTGATTTCTACCACTAAAACAAGGTCGTTTTTACGTTGTGGCGAATCAGTGTATATGTATCGTTCAAATGTTTTTCTAACTGGTTCTGAAATTTTCCCAACTTTTAGTTAGTAAATGTTGTTACTTTTATGAGCATGTAGTGTTCTGTATTAACTTTAACTAGATGATACTCGTACTGGATTGTTGATGTGTGATGAAGATGAAAAATTAGCCTTGCATGTATGGACTCCATTTCTATCTATGACACCATTTGCCTGTTGTCATGTAGTCATTTGCTGAGCTGAGTAGCCAATAAGAATGGTCCTTCCTCGATGGGGATGAACACAACCTTAACATGAAACAGATGAGTGAAAGTAACTCAAAAAAGTGCATTCACAATTACAATAGTGTGTTTAAGAACTACAGTTTGATTATTTCAGTCCATTGTGCAGCCTTAAAAAAGGTTATTACACACATCTCTCCTACTACCTATCTTCCTATAATGTAACTTAGAATGAATGAGCGTCACTGTGATGATGAATGCAGGTAATGAATGTAATAACCAAATGATATCTGCTCCCTTTCAAGTAGAGACTGTGTCAGTCCTTTTACACATGAACCCTGACATTTAATCAACATGCTGAAAGAAGTACTGCTTCATGCTCAAAGAACAATTAGCTGACACTGATCACTTTGATCCATTTGTACATATCTAATCTAGCACAGAAATTGATGTCCTCAAACAAGTATAGCTGTCTATCTCACTTGCATCTACTGTAACAGCCTCAGCTGCTGGAGTATCAGATTTGCTCACTTTTTGATCTTTTCGCTGTGTTCAAAGTTGCTTTGAGAGAAACTGAGCAAGTGAGCACTGATGTGCAGAACTATAGAATTAGTTTCAACAAGGACAAAGCTCACAGTCCAAAACACTACTACTGATAACCAGGGGATAAAAAACTGATGAAGAGGCAGAGTTACATCTGGGGGGGTGGACCACTTCATAAAGGCATCTGCAAAATGTTTGAGAAAAATTGTGAATCTACAGTGTGCAGTTAATAATAATTCTTTAAATATTTTGTCAAATCAGTATTATATCCATATTCATAGCTGGAAACATAAGCTGGATATAAGTTACCTTATTTTGTTTGGGTATGTTAGGAATAAGAGAAGACAAGTTACAAAGCTCAGCATGATATTGATAAAAACAAAAGCACTATTTCATGTCCTTACTCACAAATCCAAATTTCCTCTGAGCTCTTTAATACTGCAAAACGCAACAGAACCTGCCTTTCAAACAGGTAGCAGAAGTTTGCTCCAAAGAAAGGGAGCTCTATCACGCAAAGATATTTTTGTTAAAACAGTG
This sequence comes from Ctenopoma multispine, assembly GCA_034779795.1. Taxonomy (NCBI): domain Eukaryota; kingdom Metazoa; phylum Chordata; class Actinopteri; order Anabantiformes; family Anabantidae; genus Ctenopoma; species Ctenopoma multispine. Next base: position 15,382,037 of record JAUYWH010000004.1, read on the forward strand.
AATGGTTAATTAGCTAGTTTAATAAGCACAATCACAAGAAAGTAAAAGTTGTGATGTAGTATAGTCAGTAATTCTAGCGAAGATGCACAAAGGAACCAATCCAGTTAAGGCCTTGTATGTAAAAAGAAGAGTTTTAAAAGTAGCTCTCACTTGAGTTAAGTTGAGTAGACTGAGTTAAGTAGTCAACTCAACAAAATGTGAACCAGGGACAACAACTACACACAGAACAAAAGTAATATCCCTGTGAAATACCATATGTGACCTTGCATGTAATACTTAATGTGTCTTACGCAGAAACTGAATAATGCCAATCCCTTGATGCCAATTAGATCGTCATGATGTTGAAGAAGATGTTGAGTGTTCACAGTGTTAAAAATGGCACTCAGATTTCTAAGGGATGTCAAGAGTCAACTGGAATAGGTTGTTAGTGTGGGTGAAGTGCTTGGATCTGAAAATGATGCCCACATTAAGGGGATTCATTAATGATGCTGAAAAGATGGCTTTCTATCAGAGTAAACCATTATTTTATTAGGCTGCCGAGAACTGGATCCACATCATGTGGTTGGTTGGAAGCTAGTGACAATTTGACGTTATGATGCAGTTTAGAAGACCAAAATGTTACCTGTGTTTCTATAATTTACTAGACCCACCCCCAATTGGCACTAGAAGATGTGCACCACTAGTAACTTAATGCCCCCCCCCCCCTCTAAATGCCACAACTACTTTTTTATGTTTGCAGTTTATATTTTTTTTATCATAGTCACATCCATGTGTATGTTTTTACATAAAGACATTTAAAATGGTCAATACACATTTTCACGTTTCAAATAAAATGCATTTTTGCAACTGTGGGAGAGGAGTGGGCACCAGTGATGCCAGAGGCCACATACTGGAGGAGCACTTGAGTGCATTCAGATAATGAACATCTGTGCGAGTGCAGCTCAAGTGCCAACTACTTATGGCGAAGTAACCCTCAGGAAAAGGGGGCCACAGTGACCATCTGTTTATCTTCTAAATATGAATTGGTGTAAGAAATCAATGGAAACGCCCCTCAACTGTCAGGAGAGACAGCTGTGCACTAGGTTTTGTCATTTGTGATTTTGAAAATTTACTCCAAATTATTAACTTTGAGCGGAAGGTTTCAAAGTTTAACGAGAAAAGTCAACAGACCATCATTGAATAACTACAATAAAAACTCTGCTCCATGTCTCCGTAAGAAATTAACTAAGAATTCATAAGAAAAACATTAAATACAAGCAATGTCACTTATGCAAACAACAGATAAAATACTACACACACCACAGTTAATTTAGAGGATGGATGACCACACTTTGCTGTGGAGCCTCTTTCTTACCACAGACCTCTCCAGCTCCCCCGTAGGAGCCCTTTGACACGCCTCAGCATCCAAACTGCCTTTCTACCAGATGGCAGTTTTGACTGGAGTATGGCCTGACAGGAGATGACTATACATCTGGAGCAGGCCAACAAACCTGGGAATCAGACTCTCAGAAGACAGCTTTTTCTAAATCACCAAACACAAGGATTTAAGTTGCTGGATGATCAACTTGTTCATCTAGTGTGCTCAGAACTATAGTGGCACCACAGTCTATCTTCAAGCAGAATAGTTTTAGATGTAACAAAGGAGGGGATAAAGATGCAAGTTCACTGACCGCCTTCCTGAACTAGTGTTTCAAAGTGGTCTTTGTGTTTAGGCTGTTGCACAAGACATACAATTACGTTCTCTGGTTGCCACCAAAAACCAGCGTGCTTTACTGTGTGGCGCATATTTGAATGAAGGTTGGTTTACACTGGTTTCAACGCGAAGAGATTTCTCTCAGCTGAACATCATTTCTTTTGTTGCATTTTTTCATCATTCCTAATTTAAATGAAACTCAAACTGTTTCCCCAGTAGTTCTGGGGGTAATTCAGATAACTAATAACATGACAGAAAAAAAGCCTGCTAAACATCTCACATCAAACTAACCATCTTACTAGCTATTTTAAACTAATTGTTAAACTTGCATAGTTGTGATGTAAATGTGGAATAGACAGGTCACATCAAAAGTTATTTTCATACAGTCTGGGTGATGATCAGAACACATTGCAGTACCTTGAGGCAATATTTTTCTTTTGTCTGTGAAAATAAAACAACTTTACTGCCCAAATAAAAGAGTAATACAATCATTTAACATACTGTTATGTGTGTACTGTTTATATCATCTGAGAAATGTTCACGCTTTTTAAAACATTCTTAACAAAGCCAATGGAACGCTGCAGGTTGTGTGATGAGAAAGTCAAACATCTTTTTAAATCACCAAGTCTGATAATGATAAGACTGGGTCACACTGCTACAGTGACCAGGTCAAATTTATTGAGCTACTTACTGAGCTCTGAGCTCAAATTGGCCTTAACGCAGACATTTGGCTTCAGAGCTCTGAATCATCTGGGGCAACATTTTAACTCAACCTGAAATTACATCACAAGAGCAGACACAGTTAACCTTTGCAATTTGAAAGACTTTACTGTGTATTTTGACATTTTACATTTGGATGACTGTACAGTTTAATCTGACCTGGACAGTAATTGAACAAAATGTTGTGAAAGTGTGTTACATAATTATGTCTTTTCAATATTATTATATGTTTCTGAAGAAAATGCCTTAAACATGCTGAACACACATGTATAGTCAGTGTCAAATGATATAAAGTTTAAAATATTGACAAAACTCATAGTGCATGGCTCCACTCTGCAGACTATAGTAGAATTTGTCAGGCAGTTACTAATAAGTTACCAGATTCATCCTGCTATTAATTATCTTTCAAGTCATCTTAGCATAAAATGAATATAAATGACACGCTTTTTGTTTTTAACTTCTAACCTCATTAATGTGAGGAACTGTGTTGAAACATAATGTTTGCTATATGATTAGATGTCACTGCAATGCTAGAAAATTGTCTTCAGCCAAGGTTGGAAAAACACTGGCCTTTCATGATAGAACAATTAGGTCATATTTTTTATATGTTAGTATAAGTTCCAATACCAAACCAAGATGCACAGTACTGGGACATTCTGATTTTCCTGATGTAGATGTGTATACAGTTTTCATTGTAGTCTGCAAGTATTTGTTTCAAACAGATCAACCAGGTCATTTCAGTCATTAGCACTCAGCACTCTGTGACACGTGGCTGCCTATCCCTAGACTGTATTGATTTTTATATATGGCAATAACTTTGACACAAAAACCTAAGGGCCATCATGCTCTGGGATGGGAAAACATTTAAACATACACGAGAGAATATCAAATTAAATCATTCTGTACATTATGCTGGAACTAAAAACTTTATGGTTACTTGGCAAAGGTTTTAGGCTTGTGTTCCACTTCTATCCAGTGTCATGACCCCTTGATGACCCCGATGAAGATCGACAAGTGTGTACAGTCACACTATATTTTGTACTGTTTGTGACACTGGTAGCAATATAATTTTCATACAAATGAGACTAACAAATAAAATGAAATGCTGAAGCCAACGTTTGCACAGGTACCTAAATCCATTTTGACCTTAGTGATATAAAATTCCCTCTTTCCCAATCCTTTGCCAGCAGCTTTGTTTGTAGTAATTACAGCAATCTCTCAAAATTAATTACTTATTGATATTTAATTTCTACATTTTTAAATACGTTTATACTTGACATATTTTCTTTTTGAGCTGTTGCCATATTTTAATAGCGAGAAAACACTTCATACTCACAAACATATGAGACACACTTTTCGTAAACTGTGAGGGAGACAAGGGCATAAAGAGATTCTTCTATCTCAATCTCAGCATTTGCTTTGATGCAAAATATGCATCACAGCAAAAGGCTTTTGTGATTTAGGTGCTAAGCTTTTAATGTTTGGGCTTGATTTCCTAGTGCTTTTGCCATAGGTGAAAACTGAAATCCAGTCTTGTTATAAAAACTAGGCCACTGTTGCTTCTCCCAGATCTTACTTTCCTCTATGCTTGTGTAAAGCAGCAGCTGTCAGGTATGTACAATACAACTTTGGGTAAATGTGATTAAAGATTCTTAGATGAGAGGGAAAACCTATGAACACAGGGGGAAGTGTGGGAATAAAAATAAAATGAAACCTGTCTGTGGAGACGAAGGGAGAAAAGATAAAGGAGCATGCATGAGAGTGAGAGAAATGTGGAGTTTGCAAGCTAAGGACGTCTAGATATAACTCATCAGCTGTGTTTTTATTTCACAGGAGTGTATATAAAGCTCACATTTTTATTAAGTCCCATTGGAAGCTGCCACCAAAACACTACAGAGCCCAATGAAATACAATTAAATACTGTATGTACTGTAGAGAAATGTAGCACAATGTTTGCCATGTGACTGAGTGTAATTAGTGCAGTTTTCATTTGTCTGTGTATTTTTGTGTTTTTCTGAAATGTCACTGCATTTTCCACATATGGGCCACCAAAATGAAATAGAGAGAGAGAGAGAGAGAGAGAGAGAGAGAGAGAGAATGCATGATGTACTAGTCAGTGAAAATAATGCTGCTGCCTTCTTCCTCTGGAAACTGGTATGAAAGGCAGCAAGAACAGTGGTGGTCGATACTATAAGGAGTCACATTAACATGTGAAACAGCAAAATAGCAAAGAGGGCTACTGAGGAGCCAGAGAAAGACAGAGACAGAGAGGGTGTAAAAAAATAAAAACATTTCTCCTTGGATTCCCTCATAGGCATTGTGCCTGTGCAACAGACCCACAATGCACAGCACCCCTGTTTTCTTTGCTTTGGCAACACTTAAGGCTCTGTTTACTTCACCTCACATGACTAAATTGTATAAGTGTACTGTGACACACACACTGTGACAAAAAATTTTAACTCTTCAACCTTACTTACTACTTTAATTGGTCTTTGCAGATACATGGTGAATTTCATTTTAATTAAATAATAAGAATATAGAATAAAAATAATAATGTACTAAATTTTTGCAAAACAGCATAAATTTGTCTTTGCATTGCAGATACCTTCGAAGACATAGTACAACCCAGGGAGGACCCAAATGAACCCAAAACAAAGACAAAATCAGTGATTATCTATACAAATTTTTGATGCTGTTGTAAACAAGCATGGCTGAGCAGCTTAAATGTCAACCAAAAAAACTTCTTTCTAATAGTCCAGCAAAAAAAAAAAAGAAAAATCAGTGATTTATTTGTTTGATATTCTGTAAATGACCTTGACCTTTGTCCACCGAAAAACTTCATCATTGACTCCAATTGGACAGTTGTATCAAAAATGAAGAAATTCCTTCAACGCTTTCTTCTCCTTCACCATTTACAAGAACAGGCCACAAGAACCGGAATGAACATAAAAGCCAGTGGACAAAAGTAAAGTTTAAGTGTAGACAAAGGACACTTGGAGGAAAAGGGTGAACATACAGAAGGATGGATGGACAACCCAAAAACATATTGCCTCCAGCCCCGGCTATTACCGACATGGATGCATAAAAATACATAAAATAAATCAAAACCCTTTTTTTGTGTAAGTTGAATGGGTTATTATTTAGCTGGCTGATACAGTTAAATCTATGAAATAGGCAGTGAATACTTCATAGGCCCTCATTTTCTGCTCCGAGTGTGCCTTTAAGTAAATATTAAAGAATGCATCACAGGAGTAGGAAATAAACATCCATCTGAGGCCGTAATGTGTGATGATGCACAGGTGAAGGGACACGCAAGCGACCACTCCATAGATGACGACTTGCAGTATATACTGTATGTCCTCAGTGCCAGTCATTACAGTTAACTGTCCGTGACCAGCTACCGTTGGGCTTTCATATGTCTGCTGCAAAGACAAGGAGTTTATGTGAGAGTTGATCTGTGGGTACCTGTGCTGTTGCTGAGCAAGCAGCTATCTAGCTAGTGGATACATCCTTTAAGTGCCACACTGAGTCTGATATTTGGAAGTAAACTGATCTAGCAGCACTGCCGCCAAAATGTTGTATTTTATGTGAGAAAAGTATGTGAGGTTTGATTGTGTATGAAATACAAATCTGTGAAGCCTTGGGTCACAATGGCACATCACACACTATGTGGCATGTTATAGCTCCTTCCCTGTCCTTGAGACAGTATAAAATCAGATTGCACTATTGGCCAACACTGTGAAAGCTGCCTCCATCTTTTCTCCTAATGATCTCCAGCAATTGAAGTTTTTCTACTGGCAGAGCTCCCAGTTACAGAGCTATGAGGATCCCATCAGCATTGGCCCTGGGGCGATCATGGTCCGAGGGCTGGAGGTCAGCGCTGGCGAGCACTAAGTGGAGGCGCAAAAGAGTTGTAAAGGGCTGCCAGGGATGAACGCACCACTTTGCCAACGAGAGGACCTCACAGCATCCCATCTCTCTCGCTCTAGTTTAGTTCCACTTATCGAAGGACCCACAAAATGGCTTTAAGAGACTCTCAGTGGGTGGCTGTATCATTACTCCAGTTTTGTACTGGAGAGAATTTTTACTGTGTAATTACAGAGAGAAATACGGGCATTGAAAAAATCTAAAGTGGCTCTTAAACAAAAGAAAGTGTTGGCTACACTGAGTTAACAGTAAGGATTATCCGTTGTTAATTTTTAAAATATTTTTCACTTACTTGTTTTTGATGGCAGTAATTGTACTGGGATAAAATAAAATAAAAAAATCAATAGCTTAAGTGGAAAAACTACTTCAAATGGAATATCATGTATTCTTTACTTAAGTGGCGCATATCACATCAAAAACCTTTTTATGCAACCAACTAAAACTGGAAGAACTCTGTTTCCTCTTACCATTGTTTCCATTTATATTTCATAACTACAAATGCAATTTTGTATTTAACAGAAAAAAATTATATATAAGAATACATTTTATTTTAAGGTATCTTTCTTAACACCCAAGGATGGCGTACAAACACTAAAGCATTAAACCACAGACACTGTGTAAAACTAACTAGTGCAATAACAAGTTCAAGCAGTGTAAGCAGAGATATGTCTCGAGACAGGATTTGAAGACAGGTAGAGAGTCGGTGCAAATGAATGCGGATGGCGGTATTGTTTGATGTGAGTGAGATCCTAGATGTGCAATGTTATGTAGGTGAAAGAAGGATGAGCGTAAAATGTTATTAATGTGTGATTCAAAAGACAGCGTACCATCAAATATAACCCCTGGACTTTTAACCTTAAAAGAGGGAGTGATTAAGGTTCCATCGATGCACATGGTGAAGCTGTTAAGCCAATAAGAATGATCTTTGTCTTGTCACTGTTCAGTGGAGGTAGGAAGGTGTAAGTGCAGAATTAAGTTTTGTAGATACAGAAAGCTGTATGTCATCTGCATAACAATGAAAGTCCTCTCTGAATATGTCGCAGACAATGAATAAGTATATGATAAACAGTAAGGGGCTAAGCCTCAATTAAAAAACAAGTTCATCTGCACAGTCTCTATTATACTGTAGTATCAAGATAATACAGTTGATATTATGTTACTATACACACAACTGTAGGCTTAGGAAAGTGTTTAACATACTATAAGATATGTTTTGAACATTGAGTTCATGAGAATAAAACCATCTTTATTTATTCCACACAGTTTATATTGATTTCTTAATTTTCATTTTTTGATGAAGTTATGCCACAGTTGGCAATTATTCAACTTGCTAGGCATATCTACTGTGAATACATGGGTGCATACAATGTGAGTGTCAAGGCTGCTTTGTTATTCATTTATGGGATTGTAAATTGAATAATTAAGTTTGTGGCAAGGATAATTTTTTTTACTTACAGGGATTATAGCTGCTTTGAATTGAAATAAAATATGCAGACGTGCTTTTGTTTCGAGTCAACCGTCTCCACTGTGTGGGGAAACTTTTGCCGTGACCATGTAAGTTAAAATTAAATCTTTTAATTATCCATGTATATACAGATTGCATCTACTCTCAAACCTTTGTGCATCTGTACTTTTTCCAACAAGGACTGAAAATGTTTTCCAGCATACTATACTACTAAGCAAATCATGTTCAGTTCATTTTAGCGCTGCTGAGGTAATTCTTTTTTCATTACACCAAGACTGTACTTACTTAAATATGCAGGCTTATGTAGGACTGAATGTGCAGTGTATCTAATATTGTGCCATATATCACTTACCATATCGTCACATATTGCATGTCAGAATTTTGCATTAATACTCAACTTCTTTAATGTTTCCCTCCCCCACATTACACAAGCGATGGATCAGTTTTTATTAAGATGATACTGCTCTTTAAATGACATCAGTTCGTTCCACACTAATGCATCACTGCATTTTGTCAAACTGTGCGATTCTGACTTTTACACTCATTGTATTGATCATTACATTAATGCACCTTGTAATGGAGGCAATTTGGTGTGTATAGCATTAATGAAAAGAAAACAAATGCATAATGTATGCCAGCATGCATGCTAATGTCTGCACCGTATGCTATCCTGTTTGTGTGTGGATGCCCATGTTATGCATTACCTGTAACTAGAAGCAGACTGAGACTGAAAAAGAGCCCCAGACCTTTTGTCCTATATAGGCCCAGAAAAACCACTGCATGAAAGCAGAGCCTGTAGCAGGGTGATCATAAAGTACACTTCTAATTCTTGTACAGCAGCAACATTAGCTATTTTACAGCAGATATATACACATAACACTTAACAGACCTACCAGCTCGCTGGTGTTTTCCCTACCTACCACCAGCGCCACTTTCCCTGTTCTTAGTCCATGATGGGGACTTTGTGACCCTCTCTCTTGCTTTCTCTCACAAGATCAATCTGCTGCCCTCTTCTGTAATAATGTGTCCCTGTTGATCATCATCTTTGCCAAATAGCTCAGATAAATTGCAGTATCGAGAAGTGTCATCCTGCAGCTGCACCTTTTGTTCTCACTCTCTGCACGGCTCCTTTCTTTAGTTCAACATTGCCATTTTGTTTGATACTTTTTGTCATTATAAGACTCCTTCAACTGCAAAAACCTAGTATTACTAGCACCATCTGGTGTTAATAGTGTCAAACTGTCTAGTTTTGTTAAATTCTTAATGCTGAATATACCATGAGTGGGCTGAATGGAGTGTGGTTTGAGTCCGTGTGGAGCTCCAGACAATTAGCCTGACAGGTTTCTGGATCTTTCCAGAACTTGTAAGCAGGACTTGCAGAATGCCTTATGTGAGCACACTACGCACTCCACATGTACAAAACATTGGCTCAGTCAGCTCAAACTCTTGATACCAAGTGACCCAGAGATATGGTGCTAATCATTTGTCAAGAGTTCAGGTTGCTGTCAGCTGCATTCTTAAATCAGGATAAAAACTGCTATAGATGCCTTTGTCTATTTGTTACTTTTTCTCGTTCATATCTTTATTTCATCTGGAATGCTACCTGTCTGGATTTAGTTAATTTTCACCTGTCCCTACACTTGCAGTTAAATATGATGTTTTTGTTCTGATTTCTATCCTTGTGTCCTTGTGCTCTTGTGAGGACATAATGTATTCCTTAGCCACTAACCCAAACCACGACCAGCAATATGTCCTCATTTGAACCACGTGTCCTAACATGTTTGGCAAAAACCTGCTTTTGGTCATAACTAGATAACAAATACAATACCACACACGCACCCTCCCTCTATCTCTCACAATGTCTCTCTACCAGTGCTGACACAGACATCATTCACACCTCATCATACTCGTCATATCTCTATATATCTTGTAAAGATCTTTGGTTGCTTAGGGTTATTTTGTGTATATAACTAACTTGTTCTTCTCTTACATTCCTTTAGTTATAGAGCTCGGTAACACATACATTTCTTATTCGTGGGATTTAAAAGGCTTATTTTATTCCATATGAGCTGACACTGTTTGATGAGTCAAAACCTTCACTGTCTGTGTTCAGAGGTCCTGAACACGCTGCCTAAAACGGGGGATTGAGGAAATGTATAATTATATTCTATCTGCATACAGATTGTCAAACTAACTCAGAAATAGTAACATTTACAATATGGCTTAGTAAACTGCCTTACATGTACCAGTTTGACTTATTCTTTTCAAAATAAGGTTGAAATAAATGAATGACTAAAAAGTTTAATTGACCAAACCAAAGCTAGATGTTGCATCAGCATTGCCATTCTATCAAAGTAGCACCCATCCACAGAGTTCTAGTTAAAGTTTGATGTCCCTGTCTTGAAAGAGCAGAGCAGCAGTCTCTGGTAGGTACACAGTGCAGGATGGTGAGTGAAATGCTACACTTGCACAGCAGGTTGCAACCCTGAGCAAATGTTTGTCACTTGAAAAACTCCAGGTCTTCAAACTTTCATTTCACCCTATGTATAGTTTCATTTTTTCCAATACAACACAGAGAAGCAAGTATGCTTTTTTTTACTTGTAGAAGATGACGCTTCAGCCATTGAGAATTGACTCTGAAAGATTTTTTTGTACTTGGACAATTCCATCAGACATGACGCAACATTAGCGCAACAACAGCAGTGGAGAAACTTTCAAACCTCCTTTCATGGCTAATGGATGTAGTTGAGCTGGGATTCTTGTTTTAGAATTAATCACAGGCATCTTGATTAAAAATATTCCAAAGAAACAATTTAGACAATTTGTTTGATAACATCACTACTGTATAAACAGTTAACAACTTTTGTTTTTTTGGGCCTGGCTGGTGTCTGGGCATTGTCCACTGCTTATTTTGTGCAATTTAATATATCTTTAAGTAAGAAGGACCCTGTTAACTGAATCTTATTTCCCCCTTGACTAACTCTGTGCTAAATGCCCTGACTACTGAATTGGGCAGGAATGTCAAAACGCAACATTAAAATTCAAAGACAAGGGCACAGGTTGGCAATTAGTAAACTGGCTGACTCTAATGTCTGCTGCGGCTGGGTCTCCTTGCTTTTGTTTTTGCCCTCTCTTTTTATAATATTAGTGTCCCCCACTGGAGTAGACATGTAGGGAGTTTAGTTTGAGATGATGTGGGTGGATGGCAGCCTCTGACTACAAATGAGGGCACACTAACACATAGTCTAATCCATCACAGATGTAATGAGCATGTCCCTGCTATTCTCCCTTAAGAAGACACACCAGTGTAAGTGTGAGACACACACATGCGCACACTTCAGGACGATTCAAAAGCGATGACGATCATATGATTGTCAGGAAACGTGTCCATAGCAGCACACAGAGAGTCCCTCTTTGTATTCTGACTTCCTACACTCCCTCTAAAACCCTCTAAAAGTACAGCTATGTTAATAAAGGCAACACATGGGCAAAGCAACACATATTAGGTATTTAGAGGACAAGCTTTTGCAGTGAGCATTGTCCTTGCTTTTCTCGCCCCGTTGCTCTCAGTGTGAGACACCAATGAAAGGCCCCAGTGAGACAAGCACAGACCTGGTGTTAATTAAGCATTAGTCACACAGAAAGGTTATATGAATGGTATATGGTGCCCAGTTGCTGCAAAAGAAAATTGCATGTGTTTTAAACAGCCTAGCATCCATTCTTACCCTGCCAGCCCTCTCTCTGTCTTCGATAATCTCCATATAAAAAGGCTTTCAGTAAGAGTGGCATCATTTGATTCTGCTGAATGTTTTCTATCTCTGCCACTAATGGAACACATTTACACAGATTTGGGAACAGGGCATTCATGACAAAACCCCTGGCTCGCATGCAAGCATGCACATACACACATTTCCAATTTGGTTGCAGGTTTAGTCACCATTAAATTGTATTTAACCAAACTAAGCGATTAGAAATCAACCCAGTGAATTCAATCAACTGCATACGTAGAAAACAAGCACTTACCCTGTGATGCGTGGCAGTGTGTCGGTGGAGAAGAGCGCGAGCGGCTGTTTGTCCCGCTCTATGAGCCATATGCTGTATTGCCCACTTTGCTTGGGGTGAAGGAACACGGCCATGTCCAGGCTACAGGGACCCTGTCCCTCCCACAGCCAAGGACTTAGCACCCAAGGTCCCCCAAAGGCAGAGCTGTTCACCCAGAGGAACTGACCTAAAGAAAACACAGAACACAGGAAACAGACGTTAATACAGACTGTGTCATGGGCATATTCATCCAAATGGCTTTTAGGCTTTTACTATGAAAATGATCAGAAATAATAATCTCATGAGCGTCATGTGTAGTACTGTATGTAAACAAATTTGAGTGATGGTTTTAAATAGATTTGAGGCAGTGGCTGAGAGTAACAATTGATGAAAATGCACTAAATAAAACTGCTTTGAATAAAAGAGCAGTCAATGACATCCCCTGCACAAAAAAAGAGGTAGTAAAAAAAATAAAATCAAAGCAGTTTTTTTTTTCTAGCTTTGATATGAAGTTCCATTTCACTTTCAAACCTATTGCACTTATTCAAGCAGAAAGTTCATCAGAAGCTGAAAGGTGTGTGTGTGTGTGTGTGTGTGTGTGTGTGTGTGAGGAAGCACAAAGAATCTCAACTTGAAAGGAGGAAAATCCATTTTTAATGTGCTCAGTTAAGGAAAGCAGTGTCGATGAGGGGGAGAAAAAAATGCAAAGCAAAAATCTTGCAGAATAATTGATTTTCTAACTATTCTAAGGAGGCATTCAAGGTAAGCTTGTCCTGATGCGGTTGTTTATTTTGTTTGTCAGTGTAGGGGTCAAAAGTAGCACTCGCTGCTGCAGTTACAGCCGCAGAAATAAATAATAACAAAAAAATTTAACACAGGGTATATGTTTTTCTTTTCTCTTTTAGTGCGCTTCCATTTCCAGGCTGCACTCTTGCCCCTGGATAATGGTATTACCAACTTCCCGAGGGTCAGATTGTATTAAAGTGTACTTCTCTAACTGGGACACACATGTCTCCTTGTGTACGTCAGCTGTTGCACTCAAACAGTCTTTTGCCATTAGGTTGTCTGTGCAGTTTGTATGTTGGTACATATAAGACAGAGGAGAGATGGAGACAATATGGCTGAACAAACCCCTAATGTTAACTGCAATAATGAAAATATCGTCTGCGTCTCTAATTAAGCGTTGAGCAACACTGATCAGTGTCAATATGTAAGTACTGTATATACATACTGTTTAATTACTGTATACATACATCAACCTGACTGCATGTAGATGTCTAGTTTTATTAAACTGTACAATATGACTTCCTGTGTTTAACTGTGTAGTAGATGTCAAATGTCTAAATAGCTGCAAAAGTAAAAATGAAGGCAATTTAACTTGGCATTCTATATGAAATAAAAGTCGACAAAGGACATCGTTATAGATGCGGGCAGGAGGGCCTCAAGCCATTAGTCTGTATCTATGTACACACCTTTTCTTTCTTAACTTGTTACTCTCTCCTTTCATCTTAGCCTGACAATCAGTGCTTTCCGTTATCCACCGAGGTTGCTGAAAAACTATGCAACTAAACTGAATTTGGAGACCTTTAAATTGGAGAGCTCCAGTTAAGCCTCATTTGTGCTCCCTTGCAAATTTGCATTCTCCTTTGTACAGAGGGTCCAGACAATTTGGCAAGTATGGTCCACGTACTTAGAACAGGTTTGTAGGTTGTGTGGACTGCTCACGTTTTCTACACAGCCAGCAGCAATTTCCTATAAAGGTATTAAGAGCCAGCCTTAAGAACGTTTGGCCTAAAGGTAGAAACCTATTAACTCTTGTTTCCTATTATAAATAGGATGAAGAAATACCTGTTTGGGAGCAATTATCTGCAGGGCACCAATTATCAAAGCAAACTGCAAAGGATAGAGAGAGAGATAACAACTCAAAAGCCTATATTTAAACTAGCTTTATGCTAAAAAAAGTAATACAAGAGACAGGAATTGACATGTTGTCACTGTCATATTCAAGATTAGCTAATTACTTAAAACCCTGACCTGTGGGGAACCTCAGAAGAATGCTCAATAATCACTTTTGAGAACAGGGCTTACTATAGTGCTCTATGAATAGAATCTTTACTCACATCATTCTCTTAACAACTGTTCTTAATGGGGAAAAAAAGGTTTAGGCACCTCTAATAACCCGCAATCTACACTAGCACCTGTACTGATTGGCCTGTTTTGCTGTAGTTTATAGACTTGGTTGAAGGTTATTTCTCATTTATTAGTGAAGGTTCAGACTGAGCATAATGCGGAGTGTTTATAAAACAGTACTTGATTACTATTCTAACTTGGAAGACAAGCCCCCAAAAAAGCACAAGCGGTAACATTTTGAAGTGACAGTTGTAATCTGTATTGGTGAATCAAGCTGGTAAATGCTTTTTCTCGTTCTATGTGTGGTTACAGATTCGATCAGTTGAGACTCTTGTTGACATAGCATACCAAATCAGACCAACTGTTAGTGAAAGCAGAATTCCCTCAGATAATAAAATTGCAGCTAAAGGCCTGAGCGAAGGAGGAAAACAAACCATTCAAACTTTATTCTCTGCCAAATCCTCTTACAGCATAATGCATTTACCCAGGGCTAGCAAAAGCTTTTTGGGGCCCCAACAATTTGACTGCCTCACATTTTAATTTACAACCCATTCACTGGTGTAACATTGTGACAGCTCCCACTACAGAGAAATGGTGTAGAAGTATGTTGTGCATCCTGATAAAGAGCCTTCTTATGTATGTTGTATCTTGTGTATTGTTGTCAGTTTGATGTACAGATTAAGGAGGCGTAACCTGATGGAAATACTCAAAACACATGTCTCATCACTGAGTCATTAATACGATCAGTATGACGAAACACTGGGCCCCTGGTTGTTTTCAACATCAATATCCAGGTAGAAATCTTACTTGCTGTGGTGCAGATCCTGACACAATCAATATAAAACCAATACCTCTGTTTAACATAGGCATCTACCAGTTAATACTAATTACTATTACTGCTACTAATGAGTACATCTACAAAATGTTCCACCCTGTTGTAGGAAGCTTATACAGTCTCTTAACTGCATGCAATATATTTCAGGATTAATCTGAATGCATACTGCAGGATTGTGCACTGCAGATTTTTTTACTGGTAAATGTTTAGAGAATGACCAGAACAGCAATTAACATTAGCAGATAAAGCAAGGCAAAGGTGTTTTGTTTGAGTGATAGCCATGTTTCATTGCAATGCCTATCATCTGACAAGTGATGAAAAGTGAATGTGCATAATTACTGAACAAATGTAGACAATGTTACTTATTATGAATGCAGCTCACTCTCAGCTGCTGGTCAGTGAAGAAGCAAAGCGAAAGGGCTGCATAAAAGCATATAAAACATGTGGAGAGGGAACTAAACAGTGCACACAGTTTTGTTTTATCTGTGACATCCATGAGTGACTTCATGTGTTTGTATTGACTGTTGTGCCCCCTTTTTAAAATGGAATACATTATTGTGAGAATTTATTACAGGTTGAGAGGGAGAGGGTGTACTGGTCATGGACTCCACTTTGTGAATAGCATACAGATATGCCAACTGAATAACATCCAAATTGGACATTGTTGACTGAAAATTGCAGGCACTTTTGGACGTGGCCTCATTTTGACATAATACAACATTTAAAATAAAGACTGATTAGCCTTAATTTACACCAGGTCTTCAAATGAAATACAGTTAATGCAAGGTACACATTTTGGAAATAATTTCAAATTCGAAATAAATAAATCTGACATTGTAACTGCCTATTCATACTGCCTGTTTTGAACACACTATCCAGTCCTGCTTTTTTAGTAATAAAATATGTATTTCAGACCAGAAACACATTAAATTTTACACTGCTGCATCACTAGAAACCAGAGGAGTGACTTATTTCTGCCATATGTTTTGTGCACAGGATTTATTGTTTTGTGTTCTGTTCAGCAGTGCAGACAAGACACTGAGGATTACATTTTCTACAGAGTTTGCCTTTCTTTAATCTCTACATTACTTGTAATACAGTCATTTCTGTATGAGAGTTCTGTTCAGGCTCTATTTAAATTTAGATTGTCATGTTCATCATCTTTGAATTAATCCAATAAAGTGATTTTGTAGTGATTTCCACTAAACATTGTTAATAATCACAGGGAGCCTAGTCTGGGGCACTTGGATGTATATGGGGAACCAGTTTGAATGACTTCTGTTTTCATCAGCAACTTAACAAATTTTTTTTTTTACAGGAATTGGTTTTACTGGCCAAAATTTTTGAATGTGCCATCACACAAAGGTAGAAACAGGACGAGGTACAACAAACTTTGAGCAAATTACAATGTAACACAAACATTTTTTGAAAAAAAAAAAAGTACTTACCACCATTAAAATTCAATGACACTGGGACGAGTAATGAAAACATCACTCAGCGACCTGGCAGTGGTGTGAGAGACAAAACCTTGAGGCTTTAAGGGTTTGGTATTTTGTCATATCTGTATTATATAAAGTTTATAAAATTTCTAATTTATACTGTACCTGACTGCATTTTAGAAAGATGACTAAATGCTTATGTTGGCAGTAAATTCATAACTGTCATCACATTACAGTCCATGATGTCAGTATCTGGTTTAATGGCACTAATGCATTCGACAGAACAATGAAACGTCATGTAAATCTCCACTAGTTATCATGTCGGACAGGCCACTATCCTCTGCTAATGGTGTGCTGGCTCTAATTAACTATATACTGTGTTTTCAGTTAACCTCCAGTGTCTCTGTTTCTGTGTTCCCATTATTCCATTAGTGTTGATGTTTCACGAAACATTCCTGCTTAAGAAAAAGCAGCATGTACACTAATCATTTTGTATTGTTGTACACATTTGTCAAGAAAAGACAAAACAAAACTACTAAAAATACACAAAACTATTATTTTACAGCACAAAACAACCAGATGTGATAAAATTCTACATCGCTTCTGTCATGTCTCATTGTGAAACAGATCTCATCTCCAAATGCCTGAAAGAGGATTGCCATTCGAGGATATGATATAGCATATAATAAGCAAACATCTATAGTTTTTCTTATGAAAAAATGAATGTTGATAGAGCATAGTCATAGATTACCATGTTTAGAAACATTGACATAGAAATACGAAATTAAAGGCTTTTTTTTTTAAATATCTATAGAACAACAAAGTGATTTCATTTGACAATAAGTGATAAGTTAGAACATTGTTGATATCATGAGGACAACAAAGTTATAGAGACATGCATATGAGCCAACTAGGAGTAATAATTTGATTAGAGGCCTCCATATATATATTCAATGGGAATAAAAAAACGAATAATCTGATAGCACTCCGTTTTATAAGCAAGACAGTGCCTTTGATTTTCCAGTGTTTTCTTTTCAAAATGCTGCTGAACAAATGATGCCAGAGATACATCTGTGTTACAAATACAAATGATTTGACTCAACATCAAAGACCGATCTCTGATGCAGTTAAATACTACTTCAGTAGATAACTGTTTTCATACCACCAACCACTAGAATTTGCTTCACAGCAGCCCTATCGTATGATTCCTTGAGCAGCTTTAAAACAGTTTGTTCACATTCATTAATCACTTCCCATGAAATTTACTGAAAACAAAACAACAGATCAAAAGAACTGTTGGACCATGGGTTTTATAGAATAGAATTAGAATGTAATAGTGTTTTATGTCTCTGTCAGAAGCTTTAACAATTAACCTGCAGGCCAAATAACAAACAATCTGTGGACTCAACCACTCTGTTTTTAAAGATCTCATTGTTATGAACTGATCAAACCTAAAACGTTTCCATTCTTAAAGACTGCTGTGCTGCCAAAATTATTAGCAGTTTTGGCTCTTTTTTTTGCTCATGCTATAGTTGCTGCTGTGTCAACCGCACAATAGCACATCAGTCTAAATCGTAGCACCTGAAAACAGCAGAGCAAAGCTAATGCATTCACATAGTGAAAGTAAATGATGTAGGACTGAAAGATTCATGTTTTGCTTTAAAGGAAGGAGGGCATTGTTCTTTGTCTTCAGTGAAAAAGACAGTTATGTTGTATGAAGTATAAAGAAACTTACAATCTTGTGTTTTGCGTTGCTGTTCAAAAGACACACAACATCAAACATCCTGTACTGTTGCTGTCTTCACACTAACTGCACTGGATTATTGCCAATGTTACTATTCATGCCATGCACACATGAGACAGAGTCAGATGGACAAAGGGATGGGGAGTTGAGACAGTAGACTGTTAACACTGTGTCATGCTGCCAGTGCCAAGAAAAATAAACAAGCAAATCAACAGAGAGCCTTAGTAGTGATTTAAAGAGGGTTAGTGGCGACTTTAGCCGGAGGGAGAAAGTGTCTGGGCCCAGCAAGCTGACTGATTAATCAGACTTGTTTGTAGATGGAGCCGATACAAACACTGCCAATGAGTCTCTCCACGAATGAGTGAATGATGCCACAGAGCATCCACTGAGCCACCAGCCACTGCTCAGCTGTGTTCATTTACAACTGGTGCACAGGGGAAGGAAACATAAATGAGGATTTCCCAACATTGTCAGTTGATTGGTGTTAATACAACATCAACAGCTGTACTGATGATAAGAGTAATTTAAGTGCTCAAAGAAGACAATTGTAAGTAGATGACATAGATTTACTTTCGTCACTATTTTCCAAGAAAAATCACAACTTGTGTATATAGTATTTTTACCACTGTCAGAAGCGACTTCTGTGTGCACCATGCTTCAGGCTTACTTTATAGATGTATAGGCGCCGACTATTTTAGAAAATCCATAAACAGCTTGCACCATCTTGACATATAGTATATTTTAGTTACATGATTTTCCTAACATTTTGACCCAAGCATGCAGCTGAAATGTTTAGATTTTCTGTATCACTAAGAGACACTGCATCTTCATATTCTATTCTTGCAGAACTTAATTTTTAATACAAGTGCAACAGTGCTGCATGTGACATCCTCAAGTTACAAATTCTGCCAAAGGGCAAAATACTCGCCCACTGGCAAAGACAAAGTTGACAAAGATGACAAAGACATCTTCAGTCACTGTAACATTTTAGGTAATAGCAAACACAACATTGTCTGTCACCAAACAAAGACTATCTGTCTTATGGCCTTGATGTCCTGATACGTAAAATAATCTGTTTTGCCTTCCAGAGACTGCAGATTTTGAGCAAATTTTGATGCTCTGGGGCAAAGCAGCCCCAGAGCATCACCGAGCCACCACCATCCTTTCCAGTTCATCACTCCACAGAAGAGAATCACAAAACCTCAGTATAACTTCTTATTTCTATGATTTTGAGCATACTGGAGTCGACTTTTCCAATGCTTTTGGGTTTGAGTGCTGTCATGGAAACCTTCAGCATTTAGTGTGCAAAGTGAAACCACGGTCCCTGTTGCCACCAAGTCTTGCTGCAGGTCTTTTGCAGTGTCTCAACGGTTGCAGCCCTTGACAGCTTCCTTTTTTCTGACGCCTTTAGCTAGTGCAGCAACTGTATCTTTGACTTTGAACTTGAGGATTATGCTTCCCATTTCTCTTAACTATTTTCACAATTCGTTTGAGTTAACCGTATTCCTAACATTCAGTCGAACATGACACTCGCAAGCAAGTTCGGGTATGTGATATGTTCTAGCCCTAATCAAGAGCTTGATGAGTTGCACCAGGTTTGTTTGAGACAATACCTGATTTGCAGGTGTGTGTCTTATGTAGGAATAATTCTAAGACCGCAGTAGTCATTAAAAGTTGAATTTTGTGTTGAATTTGGAGGAACCACTTGTAACATTATCTTCAGCTATTTCATTGTTTTTGTTTGATTTGTTCATTGCGATCAGCTAAAAATTCTGTATATTTTTCCAATACACCTAATTTGCAATGAGGGGTTATATAATTTTAACTGCAACTGTAGATGCCTCAAGTCACAAATATCGGTAATAGTCTAAGGCTTTATCCCACTCTTGTCAAAGATTTTTTCTGCTTTGTTTTGAAAGTGTGAAGCTGGCATTTGAGAGCTGTCAGAGGCCACATCACAGTCAAAAGTTCAACAAGATCGTTGCTACATTTTGAGCCTGCCATGTACTCCTGTCCACATCAGAGAAATGCAGTATACTGTTTAAAAGTGCTGCAGCAGAGATGCAGGGTTCTGATATAAAAATCAAAGAGTAAAACATTTCATTTCAGTAGGAAGGTCAGCAAAGAGCTCAAGTTACCTCTCACTTATCCAGAAATGACTGTGAATAAAAGCTTAAAGTGTGTTCAAATAGTGTGGCCAAAAAACTCATTAAAAGGAATGTCCTCAAAGACTCACATACTGGCTGGACACTGACCAAAAAAAAACTTCAGAGGCATGTTGAGGGTATGGGCGGGATCAGTTCAGCTCAAGATCCAACTGCTGAGGGAAATATATGAAGAACTGGGACACATACTGCCTTTGTAGTCAAGACAAAAAAGAATTAATACATAAATTAGTAGATCCTCTGAGCAGAAAAGGCACCCAAAAGCACTCTTGGCAACAGGTATACACCCAGTGATACTAGAAATCATGAAATCTGTAAGAAAGTAGATAATATAGCTTGTTGATTCCTCCCCAAGAAAATGCTAACAGTATCTCCTGGAGGGAATTCCTTAAGGCTGGGATATTATCTGATTATAGAACATTAGAAGGAGATGGCTGTAATAACTCCTTTAAGGACTTTCTCTTGCACCCTTTTTTCACTAACCCTGTTTCCATCATTAGCATGAAGGGGAAACAGAGCAAGGTTACTGATGTGCTTGTGTAAGTGCTAATTTAAACAAACATGTATTCTGCATTTTGTGTGCAATTAATTTAACCAGATAATCACAATCACTTTGTTGGTGTTTGCACCAGTGTGCCACTGTTCTACCTGAAGGCAGTTTTACTCTTCACTCTTGGTTTATGAGTGTGTGCAGTGGTCTAGGATGGCTGACAAGGGACAAGCTATAGAATGAGGCTCAGCCAGCCAGTAGCCTCTCGGCTAAGTATAGAGAGTTGATGGATCGCAATTCACATGGGAAAGTCAACACTTTGCTCCCCTGCCAACACCTCCTGCCTGGCTTGCTTGCAGGGAGACATCCCAAAGCTGCTCTCAACAAGAGGCCTGGAAGCTACGCCAGCGCTGAAGCCAAGAACCACACACAGGGCTAAGCAGGTAGAGTATCTGTGAGCTTGCATCTCTGTGTGTATCTAATACCGCATGCCTTGCCTCGTCTCGCAATAATAAAGAATAAAGGAACACAAAGAAGCATTCAATGTACAATGTAATGTAACGTACTGAAAGGTTGTCTGATAAGAACTGTTTTCTAATTTGATCAACTGGAAATAAACCATTCTTCTGTACAAATATTGTCACAGCAAGATTGCCGTATAGTTTGCTTTATGAATGAGTCTGAAGTCTAGTAAAAATTGAATGGCAGACTGTTGTATCCCAGGACTATTCTACACAAGTGTGTTTTGTTTGTCTGAAAACAAACTATAAAGAAGTGGAAATTCCTTCAACATCTTCTCACTTCTGTACATTTATATGTACACTGTACAGTTACTATTTGCTCAATACAGTGAACATAATTATTATAAAGTTAAGGTTATTGACAGAAACATGTTTAATATTGTAGATGATATACTGTATTCTTTAAGCCTTTAAGCCAGTTTTTCTTAGCGTTTTTAAATCACTGTAACTCCTTCACCGTTTGTGCGATCAAAAATCAAAAGTGATCAAAAGTGATATTTTGGTCATTACGTAATACAAAGCATGTGTTCACAGCAGCGCTAGGAAAACTACAAAACAACAAAAATAAGCTGCCTCGCAATTTCAATTCCGTTTTTTGTTGTTGTCTGTCATTACACCCCGTGATGACACTTACAGCATACAGTCACCAAAGCAACTATCAGGTGTTGAAAGAAGTAGTACTCCTGAAAAGGGGACACAAGCACATACTCACAGCAGATTTTATGACACTTTTACAGTTAAAACAACAAAATAATTCCAGGAGGTGTGTTAAAATTCTAGGGTTCAGCGGGTTAAGGAAAAACCTTGCTATAAATCACAAATGTATGTCTGCAAATGGCATAATCAGTTCAAATTGACATGACTGAATACATTATAGCGATGCCAGCCAGTTATAATATAAGACAGCAGTAATCACCTTATTGTGGATCTCGTGACTGAACTGTTGCTGCTAAGCAGTAATGTCAATATAAAGTTGTGTGATAAGTACAAAAAAGGCTCAGGTGAAACCGCCAGAGGATGCAGTTGTTACATGCTGCTACATAGTGGACCAGTTGTGGTATCCAGCTTGACATTCTTTATTCTGCAGGTTTGTCCACCAAATGCAAATATATGCCAGTTCCACATGCTGGATTTCCACCAAAGGTTTATAGTTTGCACCTGAAAACAGGGCATTAGATAGACATGCCCAAATTCTCTATCCGAGTTTAGAATTTTTTAACACAGAAAAGTGACACTATTGTTTTAATTCTGTCAAGTATTTGTATCAATCCGTATTCACTTCACTTCTGCTGATGCAGGTGTGATCCTGGCAAAGTTCAATAAAGGTTCCATATCACTTACTCTGACTTGATATTAGCCTGGTATTAATGTAAAAACTCCTTTCCGGCACTCTTACTTGAAAGGCTGCCAATGATTAAGTTACATAGCTTGCAGCTTAAAGGAAGCCCACCAGCTCCATTCTAGGGGGTGTGAGTCTGCCGATACTGAACAGACTCCTGCTGGCACTTGCTGGTGCAGAGCAAGACAGTGAGGAGACTGAGGTAATTTAGTGCTAGCACCATCACAGAATAAAATCAAGTGCAAGACTGCTCAGTCATGTTCAACAAGTCCCTCTGTTTATTATCAAGCGGCAGCCATCACTTCACGCCATGGGTGACAAATTCTCAGCCACATATAAACATGTGTGGCGGCACGCTGAGAGAGGCGTGTAGGTTTGTGGCATGCAGTCTGTTTTCCCCTAAACACATACATCAAGACTTCCAGAAAAGTAAACACACAGCTTGTGTTCACATACTTAGCACAGGTCTTCAGAGACTGACAGACTGGTCGAGGGGTCATATGTCTGGGCTTGTATTTGCACACATAGATTTGCTGCGGAGGCGTTCTCTAGTGATGCAGTGACTGGCTTATTTAAGAACTGGTCTCTTCTGCATGTATGTACAGGCAAACACAAACTCAAACGCATCATTGATGATAGGTTCAATGGGAGTGCTTTCAATTAAGGTTTTTTAAAGACATCCTCACACACGCGCATTCATTTGAAAATGCTCACCCTCCTATTTGAGCATGCATGTAGCTCGAAGCATCCTCACAGGCACACATACAAACTCGCACACACAAACTAATTTAATTAGCTATCCTGCCAAACAGGCGCTTCTTTTAATTAATTGTAGCTGCACCCAGCAAAGTCTCGCACAGCTTGCAGAATAAGAAACTCACCATGGATTTCTTTAACTAATGACATGAATGTTGACTATAATGGAACACTGTTAAAGAAAAAGGCCAGTGTAAAACAGTCTATATCCTTCCAAATTATTTGGATATACAATAGGAAGTAAAAAAAGTTATTAGAACATATTTTGTTACTGTTCTGAAGAGGGCAGGGTTTTAGTAGGCTGGTTTCTCTGTTTATAGACCACAGCAATGAACAGATATGAGAAATAAAACAGTAGGGGTAGAGGCGAGCAGAAATCAAAAAACTATCACTTTTGTCATCAAGCCTTGTAACACAAGCCAGCCCAATTACAGACACAAGCAGGTCCCGCGTGATACGCCAGACGAACGAACAATGATTACAGTTCGACTGTCTGCAATGACGGTTATGCTGGTAGAGTATATTGATTCCCGCTTTCCCCTGTCAGCGCCAGCCACTGCTGCACTTAGTGTGACTTAGTGGCTGCAGCCTGCACACGTGCACACACACACGCACACACACAAGCAATTCAGTGCAGTTTGAAAGTTTGATGAAATGAAAGTTTTAACACACTGTTGAGTGAAATGAACCCAATACTTGCTGCGTGCTGCACAATAATACATATACTGAAAGGGTTATAGATATAAAGATATAAATAGAAAGGCAGTCTTGGGTAAATGTAGTGTAATTCCAAGACATTACATCACAAACAGATTCATACCACACAGAGCTCAGTATCGGATGTCGTCACAGAAACAACTATACATAGATAAAGATAAATATAAGTCAAATATAGATAAAGATAAATAAATAAAGTCCAGTGCTGTGCATCTTAAATTATTAATAATTCAACATAGAATAAATATTATCTTCAGTCAGTCCACAACGCCAGCTTAGTTTTAATAAAGATATACAGTGTGTACCTTCAAACATAACATCACAATCAGGATACTTTTTGTATTCATACATTATCTAAACTGTATAGGGGCCAGGACAGGGATGGTGAAACAGTGCCCAGTGCTACAAAGAATTCATCACCGTGCCTCATAAACAAGGCCTTGGTATTTCTTTTGTAAAATATTGTGTCTTTACAGGAGGCTATATATTTCTTTATACACTAGCAGTGAGCCAAGCCTAACCCTGGAGGCCTAAATCCATCTGTGTTGCTCTCTGTTTTAATGTGCTCCTCTGAGAGCCACTCATCCTTCTCTCCCTATCTGCATCTTTGCTGCTGTCGGTCCGTTTCTGTTTGTGGGAAGGAGAGAATGTGATTGCCATGGTAACCAAGCCTACTCTCACTGACACGGACACTGTTGGGCTGCAACCAGCAAGAACAATTCAACACATCCACAAAGTCAAGAGAGTATTGAAGGTCAGAGGTCGAACTGCTTGGAAAAAGCGGACAAGCCCTCCGCTGACTTACTGAATCTGTGTTGTATCTCAATGAGATTTGTATTTTTTTTTCTTTGAGTTGTAGTTTTTTTAACTTCCAAGTCCTAATGCAAAACAGCCGGAGTAATCTAGCTGTCCAAATACTAAAACTACTTCATAAAGCTGTTTAGAAATATCAAGAAATGCAAAGCATTATTTTTCTCAGAGGTTTAAACGCTGTGTTTGATTGGTGGGCCACTTTTTCCATTGTTATGTTTACAAGCCACACAGAAAAATTGCTCAGCTGAGTAATTTCTGGCATGTTAATTCAGTTTGTCACAGCAAAAACACAGGTCCGTGACATAAGTATTCCAAATATTCACATGTGCGAGTTGCATCTCACAGCATTTTCTTTATCTCAAATTGACCATTAAAACTTATTTCCCCCCCACTGATTCTCATGGGAGACATGTAAACAAACCTTAAATCAGATAAATTTTCTGTTTTGTCAGCTAATGCAACACAATGCGGCCACTGCAATTTGCCTGTAATGTAATTAATGAGAAAACAAAGGGTTAGAGTTTGAGTGGGAACAGTTCTCATATTGCACACTGTATCAGCTCTGATCGCGTGTTACAACAGATTCTAAATAATTTTAGTAATTAGTTTCTAAGACTTTGTTTGCAAGATTATTATTAGACTTTACTAGTGCTGTCCTTTTCTGCTGTTTCCACTTGTTAAAAAATATATCATCATGCTTCTATGGGTGTTGACATTGAGGGCATAAATTTAATGAACACGCAGCATGTGAACATCAGAAAGGTTAGGTAGATTTGCCTTAGGTACATTTCAGATAAAGACCTCTGCTGGACTGTTATTAAAAGCACAGCTTCAATGCTGCACATAAAAATAAAATCATTTAGGACACGATTTCAGTAAGAAAACTGAAACTTGGTTGATTTATCATCGAATTCCTTCTGGCTCTGCAGCTTGGCATTTTTGGAGTGATACTGTATTCTTGATTGCAGGCACTATTACACCTTTGGCTTGGGGCAGAAGCTCAGCTTGGCTTCAGACACAGATTGGCACTGGAGATGCAACTAGCAGGACATAGATTTCTCCTCTCCCCTTGGCAACCAAGTCTGCAGAATTTCAACAGTTACACTGTCAGTCTGGCATTTAGCACAGCAGTTGATGGACACTAATAGGGGCTTGGCTGCTCCACTATTACCCTAAAAAGAACCATTGTCAGCAAGTATGTGATCAGTTGCCCGATCTAACTACACGCCTGATTGATCCAAAAGGTCTTAAGGCAGCACTGTAACACATCTGCTTTATCTCATCTTGTTAGGATTTGCATGGAATTTATTATTTCCAACTCAAACATAACCATGACCGTGTCCATTGGCTGCACTCGGTAAGGCTTTATATAAAGATTGTTGCATAAGTCCGGAATTAATGTCATCACACAGCAGATTTAAGGATAAAAACAATGTAACTACACTTACAAACCTAGCACAGTTCAATTGAAAACAAGTGAACAAGTGTTTTTAAAAAATTGGAGAATATGCAGTATCTATGACCCTTTTTAAAGAAATAAACTGCTGTCCTTCTCAGGTATTGTTTAGTAGTACAGTGACAACAAAGAAGTATAAGCAATCCTTGTCTAAATAACTAATGACTGAGGTAAATGCAGTAGGGAAGAAACTATTTCTGTGAAATAATAAAAAACATATCCCATACTTCTCCATCTGAGTGAAAGAAGACTTTTGCCACAACAGCTGAGCTTATCTGAAAAGTGTAATCATGGTCATACTTCACTTGTGTTGTGCTACAACACCTGCAGAGTGACTTTCTGAAGTTGTTGGGAACAACCTGCAACTACCTTCCTGACAGATTGATTTGTAGCAGCTTCTGGCTGCAGGTAAAAATGGACAAAGCCTTACTTCCTGACCTACAGAATGATGGCTATATATGGTTGAGTGCCTTCAGTAACTTGAAATTGTGTTCATTGCTCAGAAGTGTGAATTGCATCATTGTGTAAAATAAAATGATCGTAGTTTTTCTGCTGGACGATGATTATGACTTTCCCATACCACCAAATGAAATTTGAACATGAAGCATTGCTTCATAGTAAACTTGAACACCCAGGATTGAGAGGGTGCAGGTTCGTAATCAATCATTCCAGCACTCTGTATCACTGATGAGCATCACTTCAAATGGAAAGCAGGATCTAATCAGTAGCACCAGCTGTAGTTGGGTGTGAATTAAACTCTGAAGACAAAGTCAGTGCCCGCTGGAGTGAAATGGACATGGCTGGAGTGACAATGTTCAAGTTTTATATTTTTTTACACTGTAAATATTATCTCTGCACCACACCCCGAGTTTCCTGTTCAGTTCATACTATCCAGCTAATATCAAATCTACCAAGTGTCATGGACTAAATCTTTGCTCTTAAACACAGTTCTGATCGTCTATTTGATCTAAGCTCAGAAATGTGTCACGTTTGCTGAGATACTAACTCTTCACCAGCCACCGTGTGAAATGTTTAATTTGTTCCAGCATTTTTACAGTTGGAGAACACTACTGGACTTGGACTGATGAGATGGGGAGGATATTCATATATTTCACCCTCTCTATATTACTGTATAACTTTTTCCTCTTGGTTAAGGAAAACATCTTTGGATTGATTTCAGGTGACTGGGAATGCTGCTGCAAACCTAAAAGGTGTCATTTGAAACCAGTATTGGACTCTTTACAATGGCCCCCCATCAGATTCAGAATCCAATTTAAAATCTGTGTGATCACTGGTGTCTTCTGTTCAGGGCTTTTTGGTAGTTTCCCCACTCCAGACATTAAATTACAGGAGTCTGAGCCTTTGAGGTTGGCTTCTAACCTTTAAAGCTGATTCCTTTTGGACTAGATCTGCCCTTCTTTTGTCTTTTATTGTGAATAGTGTCTATTAGAATGCAGTATGGGACATTTGCCAGACATATAACCATTCCTGGGAATCTACACTATCCTAGGACTAAAACCACTCACCTCAGAATGTTTGAGTTCTACACAAAGCTTTGCACACTGACATTCAGCATGAGAATGAGAAGAGACTCCTGGGGGAGACCGTGACATTGCTGTATTACTTTCAGCTGCAAAGTAGCTAATATGATGAGGTGTTGTAGTTACTGGCTGTTGCCATTGAGTGTGCCGCAACACAGTGGTAGAATATGAAATGCAGAAAACAGCAATTAGACTTCATGTAAAATGATAAATATATTCCAGGCAACTGCTTTATGAATGCAGTACTATAGTAGTATATAGTAATCAAGACAGCTGAATAAATCTCTACCAATCTCTTTCTACCAGTCCTAAAAGTAGACCTATTACCGCTCCTCCCATTTGTGTCTCGTCATGACTGATTTCATACAGAGATCTGAAGAGACATGTACTAAACACAAACCCAATTATCAGATTTGATTTAAAATATCCTAAATGTACTGACTTTTACTGTACTGGTGAATAATTTCCTTCTTGGTTTTATTTTATTTTCCCTATATACTTAGGTGCTCAGGAGCCTCTCTGTTTTTCTCAAATGTCAGATGTAAGTAGGGCACTGACTGTTATCTGCCAAAGATGCCTTCACTCTCCATCCCTGTCTTATATACTCTATCCACCTCTTATTTCTGGCATCCATCTTTCTTGCTGCCACATATTATCTTCAAATCTCTCTCTTTCTAATCTCTTTTTATTCCATCAGTGTCTGTGACAATTTTTCCTACTCTTTTCTCAACTTGTGTCTATGTATCTCATTTGTCTTTTACTCTCTCTAACTTCAACGCCTGCTATTTTGCTCCATCTCCCTGTGCCTGCAATCTCTGTTTGTGTCCAATGTCTTTTTGCGTCATTACCAGCCCCACTTTTCTTTCTCTCTCTCTCTTTCTGCCATGTCCCACACTACTTATGTTTCTGTCACTGCCAACCATCTTGTTGATCTGTTCTTCTTTTCCCACCATTTCACTTTCATTTCTTTCTCTTCCCTACTGTTAACCAACCCGGTACTGTGGACAGCCCGCTCGCTGTGTCTGCCTTTGAAAAAGGTGAAAAAAGGGTCCTCACTGGTATCAAGCTGATTTTTGTTTTCTTTCTAGACCAGCACTACACACTGGAAGCACTTTATATCATTTCAAAGACTGAAACAACTCACTCATAAGCTACATAAGGAAACAGTGTAGACTGACACACTCACAGGTTCCTGTGCTGGTTTTGGTTTGCATCACATCGACGATCATAACTCAAGTACAAGAAGGGTTTCACTGGTACAACATTTTTAGCTAACTCATGGTGCTTTCCTATATTTTTCCCTGAGGGGCTCAATGTTTAAAACTTTGTTTTAAAATCAAATAGCTGCTTTAACAAATTCTGTACCAAACCCTGCCGCCTTAAGGCATACACCCTAAGGACAGACAACAAAACAACTGCACATACTTCATCAACATCTTTGAGCCCAGGGCTTCTAGACATGGACCTCTCACACACTCTGTTCTTTACACACACCAAAGAACCCTTAAGGTGTTATTCCCACCCAGTTCATTCATATCACAGCCTGCAACTCTAAACTTGCTTGGTGCCAGTGCTTCAACTTCCTAACCCCATCCTCACTACCAGCAATTTGCTTTAACAATACACTCGCTAGTGTTGAGAAGCAGACTTTTTTCATTTGCTCTCCGTCTAATTAGTGTCAATGCTCAATTCCTCTTCTCCTCAGTAATGCACTCATTCTCTTCCCACCCACCATCAAAGCTCTCAGCACAATTAAGCGTGCAACGCGAGGCGAGGACGAACGAGAAAGGGAAAAAAATAAAAGGCAGACATGCCAGCTTTGAAGTGCAAAGTGAGATGGGGCAGGTAACCCTCATGTGGGAGATTTGTCAGTTTTGCAGCACTGCTGGTGAGCAGAAAACATCTACTTTACTGCAGTCTTACAGCATTTATCCAGATTTTTGATCTTCATCGTATGTTTGAATAGAAGTTAGACAAAAACATTGCAAAGTTTTAATCGGCGTTGCCAAGGTAACTTTAAAGAGTCATTTGTAGATGTAGATAAGTGAGGATAATGACTGCAGAGAGTACTAGGGGACAGTCGGATGTACACTTGTTGAAAGCTCTATTCAGTTGCTCTTCACAGTGCTCTATCAAACGACAGATTCATCTTTTATGCTTTGTACTCTCTCTCAGTTGAAAATAACTATTCCTGGACAAAAGAAACCACCCCCTGAGAAGTACAGCATACAGGAATTCACTGTTCTATAAGCTATATGGAACTGTCCATCTGTATCTTTGTAGTTTTTTAAACCGAAATGCTGCTGTATTAGTGACTGAGACTGAGACTGTCCTTTATTTAAAACATGTTTGCCCATTTAAAGTAAACTTAAAAAAGCTCCTCTGAAGGTCCTCCAGTGTTTATTTTACACACGTATCAGCACGTGATACATTCATACATACATACATACGTGTATATATAAACACACACACACACACACACACACACACACACACTGTTGTTTAACATGGACATTGGATAAAACAAACACTATCCAAATAGAATCTCACCTGGGGGATCAATAAGGAATATCATTATCATTCAAACATTGCTGGATGAATGGTGGATGAACATTTAAGACATGATTTAGACTCCAACACAGCTGCTAGGTGTCAAGTACATGAGCATTAAGGATAATTATGATAGATTCAGTTTCCTGCAGCAACATGTGAGTGATAAGAAACTACACTGAAAAAATGTTTTGATGAAATTATAATTATAAATTGACTGAAACTGTATATTTTTATTTAAATTTGGTCACAAGTATTTATTTTTCCCGAATCATAAATGTACACTGAAACAAACTAAAAAGCTAATTTATTTGAAACACCTTAAACTTTTTTTTCACACTTGAGCATAACTTGATTTATCACTGAATTAAAAAAATTTTTTTTACTTATTTACTTTCAGCTTTATTTTGTACTCATTTCAAACTTAATTTTCTACCTTAGTTCTACTTCATTTTTCATTCAAATTCAACCTGATAGTTTGATTAAGTTCCAAGTACAATTGTTAATTGTTGTTAATTAACTGAAACACTGTAATTTGTTACATGTAATTTTGTTAAGTTTTTTCGGTGTAACAAAAAAACTCCCTTTATGTACCGAAAAACAAAAGTTGCAAAATAAAGCACTGAAGTCTTCTACAGAAAAATCCAAACAAAAAAGGAAAAGTTCTGGTTATTCCAAAAGACCCACCGTTACCAAAACTCTTTTTTACATCTTCAAAAATACAATGATAATGAACATCTCACTTTTAAAATGTGGGATTTGTGATGTAACAGCCATTAACATTTTTAACACTGTGCAAACATGGCTACAGTTCCATAAAATGAATGACAGAACCATTTGAACAATGAAAAATCTGATTAAAAAAATCAGATTACAGGAATCTTCCTTTCTTTTAAATTAGTCTGTTCCTTCGCAAAACAATCTAACAGAAATTCTTTACACTTCCTTGCAGTGTATCAGAGTACAAATAAGCTATAAAAAGAAAAAACAAAACAAAAGCAGTGTCCAAAAGTCTTTTTGGCTGATTCAGTGCTTAGAGCTTCAAACTGAGACTACAGACTCTACGTGTCATTTTCTTTGGCTCTATCTCCATGGACAGTTTCTGCAGCGCATCAAAGATTTATTTAAGCTCTCTACGATAGCTCAAGTTGACAGTATAAAACAAGCCAAATAACAGAGCACACACATGTGCAACTCATTAAGGACTTCCACACCTTCAATGACTATCCCAATGTTGTGATGGAGTGTGCTTCGTCTCTGATAATAAACATGGTCATTGTATATCTCTCAAGATCCTGTACGTCTTCTTCACAGAGCAAATCTCACGAGTCATGTTCTCACACTGTATGACCCGATCATCGGATGCGACCTGACTGCTCACACTGTACGTGTGGTAGCAACACGTCAGACCTAAAAATATGCTAAAAATAATAGTTGTTACGCAAAACGCCGAACCTTTGAGTCCGAAACCCAGAAGAGAGGAGACTGCTGTGTTGTTATTGTTGTCCTTCAGGCTTCCCGTAGTTGTAGGAGGACACACAGGGGTTTATGGGGGTTGGAGGAGGATTGAGCAGTTTGAGTGACATCATGTAATCACGTGACATGATCACCTTTGACCTGAAGTACATATTTACTTGCTTGGACACGTTGCTCAAACAAAGCTTAATGTCACCGTAATCATTAACATAATGTGCTGTATGACAACAGTACTTCAGTTAAATCATGTCATAAATGTTTCTGGACAAGAAACAAGCCCAGTGGTAGGTCACAAAAAAAAAACATTACAGAAATTTCACAGGCCTTCACCCAAAACCCATTGTGGCCACAGGTATTTTACACAGATGCCAGGGAGAAACCACCCATCTCTGACACCACCTCTGACTGTGTGATATCTTTTATGTAAACAGAGCTTATGTGAGGCTGCTGGAGGTGTTAAGAGGAGATGTAATTAACAAACAAAAGAGAAAACTACAGTCTAACTACAGAGGAGAACTGTACTCCGTTAGTAACTACTACAGGGAGGCGAGGGAGGGGATTCATAAATAAATGCAAAATGCAACAAATAGCCAGTATTAGCTTAGGATCAAGCCTACTGAATTTGGACCGAGTTCATACACTCTGCATGAATTCACTCATGAACAATTTGCAGTACAAAATCTGATGATTCACATGTAAACTGTGAGAGTTCAGTCAAAAAAGTAAGGCGTCCCTCTTCTACTACACTCTTCTTGGCCCAAATATTGAACCAAACAAAATACAAACCTTTCAAAAACATTCAGAAGATGTTGCGGTGAAGAATTAAAGAGAAACAAAGAGCAGGAAAAACTGGACAGAGAGGCAGTTCGAGAAGACAATAAACTACTTATAATAAAAAAACTTTATTTTCAGTGGTGTAATGAGCGTGTGGGAGCCCACAGTATAAATAGGATCATACAGTATGTAGGTCTGTGATTTTGAGAACCCTTAGAATCATTTAATGCAGGTGCATTGTTTCATTTTGTCTACTTCTTGTTTAACTCAATAAAACAGCTGAAAAAAAGCTGTGATGAAAAAAAAGTTCTAATCATCTAACCACTTGACTCGCACCAGGTAGAAAATACTGCCAATTATTTGGGGGAAAACGAACACAACTATAGGAGCTCTTTGGATGCATCGAACTGAAGTCTAGTTAGTGATCCATAAAATCAATCCTTAGAACAGGCAGGCTTGGTATCAAAGCAGCACCTACTGACACAGTAAATTGGCCACAGTACAAAAGACTGACTGACTTTATGCCAAGTGGTTGCACTGCACAGAATCAAGCACTTTTCATGTACAGTGCAAACACAAAAATATACAAAATAGTTGTTTATTTAATTTCAGAGCAGCTGAGTGGATAATGGCCATCCTGTGTATTACAAGCATTATTATGAGAAACTAATTAACTTACATGAGATAAATTGCCCAAAAACAGGTTTAGGGATCTTTTTACAGTAATAAACACAAAGGCTGCTAGTTTGGTGGTAGTGACCTCTAAGGTTGTTTTAAGGGGAAAGATACTATAAACCCTTGCCACATGTGGTGTATGATATTATAAACTGAAGATAAACTCATTACGTTGTTTGTCTTTAGCCTGATTTAATTGTGTCATACTCCATGAAGCTGTGTATTCAAGCATGGCCTCACACTGGAGGATTACCACATGGAGCGGTGCTGTTGTCGACGCAAGATGGTCTGGTCTGGCTGCATGTTGCACTAAACTGTATTGACTCAGCACATGTGGCTTTGCTTGTGACTACAGAGGAAGCAGTGTAACCTTTTTCAGGTATCAGCCATCATGTTGCCTTTCACAACCACGTACACCCTGGACTTTAGACCCATCAATCGATCTAACCTGCAGTATACCGGCACATGACATTAAACTGTGTATTGCCCTGCACCCAGAGGAAATCTACACAGACACCGGGAGAACACACAAATTCACACAACGAAACTCCAACCTTCAACCTAGTACCCACTTGATATGAGGCAACAGTAATAATCTCTGACCCACTGGCCTGTGCTTTATATTACTGTGCCATTAAAACATGAATAAAAGTCACTGAACCATACTGAATACAGTTTAGATCCCTTTAAATCCCCTTGATACAAAAAAGCACACTGTACAATAGAAAAATATCCAAGATGTTCAGTCAGATACAGTGTGTGCTTCCTATGCCCCAGGGTGAGTCAGTTTGTGACAGTGAACATTTGATACTATAGTCTATAGCCAGAAATGAGTGCGTTTATCCCTTTTCTTGATCTGCTGTATCACGTCAGCACTCAGCTCGATAGAGATTGAAACAATGACTGTGAGATTACCCAGGGGGATTTTCTGGGAAAATGGATACATTTCTAGCCTTCTATTGGCTATCATCTCTGCAATGGTGATTTGCACATAAAAATCTGGAACAAACATGCTGAGTCCACAGAGTCAGACTTCAGTAAGGCTGTTCCAGACCGTTTAGTCTAATTTCTTATTTTGAAATATTGTCATGCATTCTCCAGAGACTTCCATTTGTCGTAGTATGTCCTTTTTAACCAGCTAATACAACAATTAAACATGTGCGCCATAATAGCGTAAAGAGTTACAACTATAAATGTCCAGGGCAAGATATTATAGATGCTCAGAATAAATGAGAAGCACCAAACTGATGAAAAAATAAGTTTCAAAAAATAAAAGTATCAGAAATGGTGTGAAGATTTGGACTATTTTGATCCACTGACTGTATCCAGAATATTTATATTCTCAGCAACTATTTTACTCTAGTTGTATGTAAAGTCTGTTAAGTTTCATATTGATAAAATGTAACACGTGATTAAAACCACATTCTATGAGTTTGATGTTTTGTTGTCCAGAACTAAACACAAAACTGTACATTGTATGGACAATTAAACAGACCAAAGTTCAAAGTAAATAAATGGCGTCATAATGTGTTCTGTGCTGTGAGTAAAACAGTCTTTCAGGCCTGATTTCCTGGTTTATCTGACTGATATTTGTATGTAAACAACATTAGAAGTGTGTGCAGGTTTGACAATGACAGGGAAGTGGATGATAAAATGTTATAAAGCATGGATATAATGTGTAGAAATCAAGTGCACCTATTTTATGAAAACGTTTAAATCTAATCAGGCATAAAATTGGGGCATTTGTGTTGAACGCATATTTACACACCTGATACACTGGTATTTTTTAAGAGGAACAGTAAAAGTCTCCACACTTGAAAGAAGTGATGTGTTTTATGTTCTTACCAGAGGAACAAGCAACAAGGCTGAGAAGACAAAGTGAAACAGAAAACAACCTTCAACAAGAGATAATCCAAGGACAGAGATGACATAGTACAGTCCTCTCTGAAAAACGGATGCAATCCTCTTGTTTGAAGATGTTTCACAATACAGGGTGGAAAGGATTGTCTGCTTTCCTAAATTTGACCATTTACTGTAGCACAAAGAAAAAGGACGATGATAACTCCCTCGGGCTTTGTTACTGAGTTAACTGACATGAGCTAGACAGAGAGGAACAAGTATGGAGGTTAAACTGACTAAATTAATACAAATTAAATTGATGAAAGAAAAGATTTACATTTACATCATATTTTAATGATGTACAGCATTAATCTGCAGACAAAGACAATGTGATTATATCATAATAATAATTGCTTTATTGCCATTTATGGCAATAACTACGAAGGTCAGAGCACTAAATTTTGGTATTTACTGTAACATTACTATAGCTGAAAATTTTTTTCCTCTTCTTCTACAACAGGTCTTTTCAGTTCTCCTGTCCTTTCACACAAGCATCATTACATTCATTAGATCTAAGACAGTGTGCATGTGAGGTGTGTGTGTGTGTGTGTGTGTGTGTGTGTGTGTGTGTGTGTGTGTGTGTGTGGTAATGGTAGATGGAGTAACAATTAGAGCTAATCAAGTAGGAGGCCACCCATCTTTATCACACCATTTGACACTAATGTCATTAGGTGAGATGCATAGCTATGTGATTTTATGGAATTAAGGCTGGGGGCCAGTGGCTGAGCTAGCACAGACGCTAAGGCTCCAATCCACATGCTGTGGTGATGACATTAGCATGGTGCGCTAAGCGCTGACAGGTCTCATCAGTTCACATCAGGAGCAGTAGGATGGGCCTGCTCTGAGACAAACCATACCACTGTGTGTGTGTGTGTGTGTGTGTGTGTGTGTGTGTGTGTGTGTGTGCATAGAGTAAGTGAGTGAGACTGATGGTAAGGCCAGACAGTGTGTTCAAACGGATAAAACCTATCAACAATCATGTCCCAACCTCTGCCTGGGAAGACCAGATGTTCCACAGGCTCCAGTGCCAATGCCATTAAGATCCAAGCCAAATACACGCACATTCATGTTACTGATGGTGAAGCTGATAGGTCAAAATGAGTGTTACAAGTCCCAGCAACAAACTGACAACCTGCCTCAAACATTAATTACAGCAGACAGGCACTGGAACGTGTTCTGAGCAGAGCAGATTCTGTGACGATGTGACCTTGTACAAGCAAAGCACATTAGCAGTTGCCGAGGCCTAAAAAGGGCTGCTGCTACAGTGAAGCTAAGGCCAAAGATGCTCCCCACTACTTGCTGCTGAAGGCTGAACCACAGATGCAGACATTTAAAAAGGTTTGTGTTGTATTTGTGTGGACAGTAAAACACAATAAAATATGACAATGTACATGTGTATATTTAAAAGTGCATTAATAAGATCAAGGTGTAGAAACAAAGCAGGTAGGTGGCAGAGCTAAAAAAACAGGCAGTTGCGATTTCAGTAACAACTATACTGAGAACTGAGTTCTACACGTGAATAAACAGAAAACCAGCCTGAAAAGAAAACTACAGCAGAAAGCTTCTGTGAGCTAAAGTGAAATGTCCATTCCCCCAAAGAGACTTTCCCCTAAAAAGGCAGAAATGATGTAACAATTTTTAAAGTGTAAATCCCTGAAAGATCCATAGGATTGTTGTTTAAGTTCAAAGCTGTGCCAATTTGTATTGCTCAACAAAACTCCCCTTAGGTTTCGCTTTATTTAGGCCACCTTCAGAACAAAAAGAAAACACAAAGGGAAAGAAGACTTTTAACCTTTACCACAAACATGTCAAGGTAATTGATATTAATGCTTAATCACTGCAAAGGTAAAGCACAGGGATCCTGATGCTTATAATACAAGCTCAAATGGAAGGGAAATAGGATAACTGCATCCTGCATAAATAGACAAATGGTCTCTAACATTCACATAAGGCTGAAACGAAGATAATGACTGTGGAGAGGACAGTTTTCCCACCACAGCATAGGACTAATCAAAGGACATCAAGTTTTAAAGGACAAGGACTGACGATAGTGGCTTTGTTACGTTTGATGTGTGTAATATTCCTGGATTAAGTGCAAAAACAGAATAAAATAAAGCATTATTGTTAGTTTGATCTGAAGAACAACGCTTTGACAACACTCAACGTCTATTAACTCAACAGTTTGACAGGCGTTCAGCTGTGAGATGGGAAAGCAAAAAGCTTCTGTTTGCAAAGGCCTCATTAGCTCAGTAACCTTCGACACAGATGTTTGTGCAACATTAGATCTTCCAGCCAATCTGAAGACTGACTGAACCCCCCAAATTACGTGTCACTGTCTCTTCATCTCTGTCAGTTGATGTTTGGGTTTTTTGGTAAACATAACAAACGCAGACGAATTCTGCTTCCTCAAAAACAACTGCAAACTCATTTCTTTTTTGCATCGCTCTTAACTGACATAGCTGGGTGTGGAGCGGGTGCTGCTTCCTTTCCCCAAAACAGTACATGCCGTTTATCAGTCCTATACAACCCCCATATCTTAAATCCATTTGTTTTCTGCCTCATAAATTTCCCTCAGTGTCTGAAATTGACTTCCTGGACCTGAGAACACTCCATCTAGAGAACACTTTACTCATATTATTTTACACAGAGGAAGGGCACAAAGACGTCATTAAACTCTCCTAGGAAGTAAAAAGGCCGCAGTTATCCATCTTCCTTTGAATTCCTCTTGACCAACATAAAGTTATCTACATTTCCTTTCTATATTTAATCACCTTCTCCATACACTGTATGTGTTTCATCTTTACAGAGCAGGACGGGTGAAGGAGGGCAACTAAACGGTCTCCTGCATTGGCTAATGCTGCTAATGATTTTCTGAGCAAGAGAAAATGTATCACTGGTCACTGTCAGAACTGAAGGAACATACTGAACAAATTCAGATGGATCAGAGTAGAGGGAATTAAGAATTGGGGTCTTGCTGGTGTAATGAGTGATGTGTCAGCCTAGTGGCTTGTTTTTGGAAAAATGTTGCTGAACAAACTCTTCGTGTTTAACTGAGTCTGTACTTGACAGGTCTGGATCTGTTCTATAAGCCTTTAACAGGTTGACTTCTTACTAGTGGAAGAACAAAGTAGAAATAAGTTACTGTAGATACAAATGAGGCTGATCACATGCCAGGCACCATTTTCCATCATCTCTTCTGCCTATCAGTATCAGTATCAGAGACAGAGACTGAGACCATCTCTTTCATCTCCATTTCTCTTCTACTCCCCATCTGGTCTTGCTGGTCTCCTGAAGCAGACTCAGGCCTGTCATAAGACTTTGCTTTTCCTCGAAAACTCCCCCCACCCAACTTCCTCTAATCCTTCTTTCAGACCTATCTCATTCAGTTTTTGACAGAGATTCTTTTACTTTAATAATATTTTATTATCTATCTTTTAGCATTTTTTCCCCTCCATCTCTTCCCTTGTGCCCTTTTCTGATCCATCACTTTCCATCTCTACGCTGCAAGTGCTATCACGAATAATGAAAAAAAAACACAGAACATTGAAAAAGAAACTATTTTTGAGCTCAGTCAGCTCCCACACCACTGATGGCATTTCCTCTGGGTGAATCTGCAGTCTTGGAGAGATGTAGATATACATTTGCTACTACACTAAAAGAAAGATGATGCTCAGTCATAGAGATGTGAATATGGTAAGAAAAGTAAATCAACCTGATTTCACTGCATGAACAAGCAACGTTTGACATCTTACAATCTGCACATATTGTGCAAATATCACATTTTTGAATTGTCATATTATGTTGAGCAAAAGTGTCCTGTATGTCTGCATGTTCGTTCATATCATTGGCTCAGTGTGCTCCTTCTACAAAAAAATTAAAAGCTTAGATTTTCTGTGAAATTAATTTGAACTGACAAAAGTAAATGGTAATTGTCAGCAAACAATTTCTCCTTCCTGTGAATAAAACCCTTAAACTGCCCTGTCTCCTGTGCCTGACTACTTGGTCCCTCACAATTCCATATTAAAGAAAATGAGAATTTGCTTTCGATTGTTTGTTTCAATAGAATATTTAAATTGATAAAACTAACAAAAAAAAAAAGATGGGACACTTAACCCAATATTTTGTTGCACAACTTTTAAAAGCACACACTGATTTCTGTAGCTCTCAATGAGGATTCTGCACCACTCGAACCACTGACATTGGGGTTCAAACAGTTGCTCTACCAACTGAGCTACTTGCCGCCCGATGTGTACTGTTATATGAAACTGCAGAGTGGTTCGTTTTCTACATTTAAATAGGCCAAATGATTACAGATTAAAATGATTTACAGATTGAACATGTGTGATGCTAATTTCAGTAATATGAAACCGTTTGAATTATCACTATAATGCAAGTGCAGGATAAGGTACACGGTATAAGTTATGTTATATGTACAGTAGTGTGAAAAATAATATACAGTATTAACT
>JAUYWH010000004.1:15421768-15433402 GCA_034779795.1 Ctenopoma multispine
GAAGCAAACATACTCCAGTCTGTGTGTTGGAACCTGTCCTGGAGTGTGATGTCAACCCCCGCTGGCCACACTTTGATAGAAACTGGAGAGACACTGAGCCTCGCGACGTGTACGCGCCGCCATCTTGATCTTGACATGCTAGAGGCATGCAGTTTTACATGAGACGATTGTTTTTTATTAAATTACCTTTCAGTAGAAATGAAGCATTGTTTCAGTTAGCAGTAGGTCTGGTACATATGTCACACTTTCGACTATAACTTCTTTTCTTTGTTCAGTTTATATTTTTATTTTAAAAAAAAGTGGAGAAATGTTCACATTATGATCATCGTTATCGTTTGAAAAATGCTGCTTATTGGTTTTGTTTATTGGCCTTAGTATGCATTAATGTGTTTGTATCATTCAGGATGTGCACACTTGCATGTCTGGGTATACCTATGCCTGCTATCAAAGCTTTCCACCACTGTGGACTGTGGTAAGCTTGCTTTTCTGATCCAGCCAGATTAGCTGGGATCTTAACAGATCCGCAGGATCCATGCTGCACAGTGGTTTCTGAACATGCTCATTTCTCCTTTTTAACACCAATTCACAGTAAACTTAGACTGCGGTTGACAGGCTCTTCATGAATAATGCAGCACTCAGTACATGAAGCAAAATTAATACAGAATAATCTTTAGGCAACATTATATATATATATTGTCTTTGATCCTGGCATTACATAAAGTTTAATTTAAGATCCACATTTTTGACTCACTAAAGGTCTAAAGGTCACCTAGAACCACTGCTGGGTTGGATTTGATGAGTCTTTTCTAAACATAAACATACTGAACACACCCACTTACTGAACTGAGGCACAGAGACTAAGACTTACATTTTCAAACATGGTCAGTGTCCTTCTAAGACTCAATTATATGGTATTTAACTTCAACCTCATATTTCTGCCATTCTCATTAACGCAAGATCTTAGAAAACATTTATAGTGCTTTTCTGCTGCATGGTACTGGTTCGACTCAACACTACACTACTCTGCTCTAATGTAATTGGCTTTTTCAGTTTTCCATTGGGCAAAGGTTGTGGATAGTACCTGGTACTTTTTTGCCATCGCCTCGATCGAGGTTTCAAGGAGGCTGAGGCAATAAAGAGTGACATGAAAACACTGCTGACTGCAGACTACTCCTCTGAACTCTAAAGTATTTCTCAAAAAACATAGGCAATGATTTTTAAATATTCCGGTAGTCATTAATTAAAACAAAAAAAAAAGAATATTCCATGTGACTATTGTTTGGTCTTTAAAACAAATATCCACTGTTTTTCCTTGCTTTTACCAGTGCTGGTAAATAACAAGACAACGAGGTCCGTATCTAACATATATAAAGAACAAATACAAAGGTTGCAGCACAACTGGATCAACTATACGATGTTAATACAAGTGAGCTACGCAGTCATTGAAAAGTTGTCTGACCAGACAAGTATGTATAGTGCTTACAACTGAACTGTACAAGACGGTCACCATCATCTGTTCTTCAGACTAAAACAATGCCGGAGCAGCATATGGCTGAAAACATGGTGAATTTAATGTTGTTAACTTTAATAGTTCTCAGCATAGCATTTTAGTTTGAAAAAACCCTACTTCCCAAACTCACAATGTGTGTCCTTATGCTTATGTGACAAACGGGAACATACGAAGAAACAAAACAGCATTCCTCTGTGCGTGTCTGCAGTCTCACGGTTCACAGCAGTTTCATGTGGCATCGGTATGATAGCCAGCTACACAGAGGGTGGTACAATTTGCAGTGAAAAACAAATTGCCTGGTACTTAAAAAGAGGGCTTGAGGTGCATCATGTGGTGGTAAAAATCATATTAGAAGCAATATCTGTCCACATGTCCACTTGGATGCTTGGATGAACTGATCAGAATATGAGTATGGACAGACATGCTTTGCATTACGAAACCGCAACTTGATTCTAGTTTTTCCTCTGGGGGTTTTCATCTGTGTTTGCTAGATCTTCTCACTTGCTCTCTCAGACACTGCACGATGAGTAAATATAATTTAAATTGAGCTTTCAATGTGCCCCCACAAAGCATATTTAGAATGCTATAATTTTATCAAGGAATATGATGTTCACACAAATTACACATTTACTTTGTTGTGCCACTTACCGATTACATAGCCTGTAGCATTTTCAAATCTGCTGTTAAAAAAGGCAACAGCCTGTGAATACTACTTGATCTTGTCCATCATCCCCCTCCTCTTCCCTCCCTCCCTCCTTTTTTTGCCAAAGACAAAATAAAATTTAGGATTGCAAAGAGGATTTATAAGACAGAGCAGTACTATGGCAACGTCATCAATTAAAATGCTGGATTGGGAGGAATCCTTTCATTTACCTTATGTCAACTGCAGTACACAAAAATTTAATAAACTTATATTTGCTTGGAAATGTTTCCTTCACTTCCCTTCCTGTCAGGTGTCCCAAGTTATGAGCATTAATTCACATATTTTTCATAAATTACCAAGGTTTTAATGTGACAAGTAAATGACTGTGTGATAAGTGTCAGCGTCTAGAAAATAACTTAAT
The DNA here is from genome assembly GCA_034779795.1 of Ctenopoma multispine. Classification (NCBI taxonomy): domain Eukaryota; kingdom Metazoa; phylum Chordata; class Actinopteri; order Anabantiformes; family Anabantidae; genus Ctenopoma; species Ctenopoma multispine. The sequence continues at coordinate 15,424,343 of JAUYWH010000004.1, forward strand.
GGTTTGAACTATGTATTTACTGGCAACTCTCCACAGGTTTAGCTTCAAAGCACCATTTCAAACAGAAGAGGAAGGGAATGGAGAATATATCCATGGATGGATGCTTTAACCCTCAAGTGCAATGGTGGAGTACAGCAAAAGAGAGAAAGTGATTCCATGAACCTGGGGCTGAATTTAAGTAAGAGGAAATTGAACCATGCCGTGTTTCATTCTGTTGAATAAGCACTGTAAGTGCACAGAAGTGTAAATGTAATGTGAAACTTGTACAGTAGCTGTGGGAGAAACCATGCCGACACTGTAGATAAAAGTTACAGCTGAAGCTCAAAAACAAAACGTAGCTGCCGGCTCTTGTTGAAAAGTCTGTGGCTCTTCTTCCTGGCATTTCCAAATTTATTGTGAAAAGGGGTACACTGCCGAGTGATTAGTAACTTGCATTTACTGAATTACTTCTAAGGCTATTTTGCCAATAAGATTCAGATGTCAACACTGGTTTTATGGCAGAACATTAGAAAAATCAACTAAAAAGTCTATTTACACTGTTAAAAAACCCACATTAGAAGCACCACAGATACACTTATCTTAAGTGTTTCAAAACTTGGAGCAATAATAAGTAAGACTGACTTCAAGCATGTAAATTGGATACCGCAGTCCAAATTTACAATACTGGTCATCACTGTTTCCTCACACGCCTCCCCCAAGGCTGGAAGCTTAAGCGAAATACCAGATAGAGGACACAGCATTTACATGAGCGAACATGAGATGAGCGAAACATTAACATTTGACAAGTCTCACACAGTGTGCTAAATTGCTCAGCTAATGTGTTTTGTTGTTTCACAATTATAAACCAGCTAATGTGGATGTTATTATTCTGTCAGTGTTAGCTTGATTCATGGCTGGTTATAAGTACTGCAGTCAAAGCTAAGCCTGTTATCATGAAAACACCCACTGCTGAACTTACTACTTTCCAAAGCTGCTAACATTGTTTATTGTAATAGATAACATGTAAATCACTTTGCATTTATTTCCGAGATGCTGATCTCAGTTATAAAATGCTAAAGTGCCCTCACTGGTGTGAAGTAAAGCCAGTGGCAGCTCCTTAGATGCCGCTGACAGAGGCACGGTGCGCCTGTAGCTACAGCTGGTGGCAGAAAGAGAAGGAGAGAGTGCAGGCCCGGCTGCTCCTCCAGTGTGACTGATAGCATAAATGTTAGCATCAAGGCACAAGACCAAGACCAGCACTCGCCGGGATCACTTCATCAGCTGTGCGTCTCAAATACTTGCTGCATTGGTTAATTGTCTGAACACAGACAAAAGAGTATAAATGTCAGATTCTTCTTAAAATAACCACAATATCATTATTTCCATTATGTGTTAAGGTTTGCTTTTCATGCTAGACTACAGAAACCCTGTTTGGAACTTCTTTAGGTCTACACTAAATAATTATGCTTGCAGGAATAAACAAATAATAGCCATGTTAATGTTGTAGCAAATGTGTGGGTGGATGTAGACAAAAAAAAAACTAGCATAACTAGTGATAGTTATGGTAAATGTCAGGGGAGGCGAATACACTCACGTATCTGTGAGCCAGCAATTTAATAGTGATGCCAATATACTGTGACCACTACTATGGTCAGTTTCCACGGTTGTTTTATAGCCATCAGAGTGTCTTCTCCTCCTTTGGTTAACAATTTTCACTAAAATAGTTGCACTGTATAAAACAGAGCATTTTCAAAAAGCCTGTAAAACTACTGAGATGCATATTTCAGTTTACTAAATCCCAGCACATGTCAACATATACTGTAGGTTTAAGACTCCAGCTGGACTTTGTCATGCATAAACAAATAATGGTCTGTGCCGATGCAGGAGCCCAAGAGAAGAGAGGATGTAGTTTCTTATAAAAAAAAAAGAAAAAAAAAGCTTTGTAGAGGAGAGCAACATTTTGATTCACATATTTAATAATTAATATGCCGAGGAGTTCAGAGGGAGGAAAAAAAAGCAGCATTTGACTTTTCCAGAGAAGCTGATGACTATGAGTAACAAACCAGCCAAGTATGACAAATGAATTGTGTGCGTTTACACATACACAAACTAAGCCACATGCACACAAACCATGTTTTTAATTAAAACTATGACTACATAATTCAACAATAGAAGGAAGTGCAGCGTTAATGCATTTTTAAAGCCAAGCACTGCTCTTTTTCCTGTTAACTAAATTAAATCTTATGTTGCCTGTTAGGGCCAAACACAAAAAACTCTAAAGATAATGTAACTAATTACCTATACCTCAATATTAACTTTAACAAACTAGTAAGAAACAAGTAGTATGAAATAAATTCAAGAAGCAACTACAGCATCTAATTTAAAACATTCCTTCAAAACCTAGAATACTGTCCAACCATTCCCAGAGTGTGAGACTGATACCCACCTATAGAGACAACGTTTGGCAACACAAATCAAATAATGTAAAGTTATAAAGTTAGCAACAGGTGATCTGACCTGCTGTTTCACCTGATACAGCAACAATTTGCATTAAACAATCGGCAAACACTTCCTGTTCTGATCTATTTTCAGTGATATATATACAGTAAAGCAATCAGCCTATCTATTGTTTCCATAGTGACCTTTTAAGCTGCAGAAACAAGAATACAAAAATGAAACATCCTGAAGTGACAGCTGAAGGGACATGAATTTTCTCCTTCTCTTGCTGCTCTGTTTACATTGGAAACAAGAAGGAAGCAGCAGCAACCGTCTGAAAGTGCTTTTTGAGTAAGTAGACATCGCGTGTTCATCACAAAAAGCTTCCAATTTTCTGTTTTCTAATCAGATGTGTGTGTTTAAGCAAAATAAAATAAACAAATAAATTAAATGTTTCAGGTCAATATATCAGTTGAAAATAATTACTTCCTGTCTGGTTGATGCCAGAAACACATCAGTAAGTCCTAAAGTTGTAGTAGTTGTGCTTAATTAAATACTGTCTATCCCCAGGTCATTTCTAAAACTAGAATGTTTTCTGTGTTAGCACAGACAAACCACAACACATTTGGCATTCCATATTTACAAGCTTATTCACATAAAAATGACTCTCTTTTTGTAACATTTGTCTGTGGAGCTGTTAGCTCACTACATACATTTTTTTATTAATGGAGTTATTACACTGCTTTGTGCATTCATCCATAAGAGAAGAGTCTCAACCCACATTACCATACAAAACCCTCCATAATTTACCATCTTTAAAATCCATGTCAGATTGCATCCTGATGAATTTTCACATTATGAAACAATCTTTAAATAAACACTTTCTTCATCTATTTTTACCTTTAATTTATTTCAGCCTACAACCCATATACTCACCCAGTGATAGGCAAGCAGAGCCACAGCCCTTCTGTCCTTTTCTCACTGAAAGAACTTTACTGCAACACTGTAAATCTGAAAGTGCACAAAAAACTCTTTAAAGAGGAAAGAGGTTTAAAAATCATATTCTTTGTTTCTCCTAGACATATTTAAGCTTACTTTAACACCAGTGAGAAATAACATCTTCATGTCTCACACTGATCCTATTGTAAGCTCTTAATGTTTCAGATGTTTATTCACACATTTTATCTGAAAGAATTCAACACAAGACACTAGTAAGATCCAAACACAAACTTCTTTGACTTATAAATAGTATCAGATTTTATATCTTCAACTCTCCTACTTTGAGATTCATAGAACTGTTTCACTTAAAGCATATAAACTAGACTCTGGTAAGCTGCAGCTCTCACACTCAAACTGCAGGGAGGTGTGCTCGACTGCTTGAACTTCAATAACAAGCATTCCTGCCTTGCAATACCTTTCTTGCCTGTTGTTTTAACTAGAGACAGAACTAATGTTAATTTTTCTTTGCTTTACATCTCACATACACTGTTATGTTACATATCTTCACAAAAAGTAATTTTATCATATAATGTTGTATCCTGTTGACTGTTTTCATTTACGTCTATCAGAAATGACAGTGTTTTGTTTCAATCTTCATGTCTAAGTCAAACTAAAGATCTCCACACTGCACTGACCGTTCTCAGCTGACAACTCTAATCAGAGAAGAGCTGAATCATACCGTCTGGTTGAAGGGACAAGACATGCTTCTTTAGAGTCCTCATACAAAAAGATGTCAAATCTAATTCATCAAAGCTTCAGACATACAGAAGGCATAGCGCTATATGCACTAATTTAAAACAAGTGGATTTATTAGAAAGAATGACTAAATCAGGAGAGAATGATCTACAGTAGACTATCAGATCATTGTTGGCACTGAGCTCATGTGACTTAATCTTCAGCTCTGAATAACTGATGTGAAACCCGAGGGTGGAAAATTCTACCAAATGTGAGAACTACACACACACTTAAAAACACAGGGGTCTGGGGTCTCTAATATAAGATGCTTCAAACACCAGCAGGGGAACTAGAGCAAAGGTAGAACTCTGTCCAAGATGGAGGATGAATCACACCCTCCACTCACCTCTGCAGGTCCCCAGTGAAAGCAGAACTGTGTCTGATCCCAGCCACAGGGAGTCTGACACTCCCACACAAGATGTCTGTCGGTGTGTGTGTGTTTTAATATATGTGTGCTACTGTATGTGTGATTGAGTGTGAGAGACCTTGTTGATGCTCTCTCGCCAAAAGAGAAACCTATCAAATGAGCCTAATTAATCAAACGCAGCTGTGGCACAGGTGGAACACTAAAGAGGAACTATGTGAAGACCCATACACCCACCTACAGCTGCCAAACACACACCGCTGCTCTTCCCATCATCATTTCATCCTTAGACCTCCAGAAATTCAGTTACCTGAACCGTTGCTGGACTGAGTTTACTTCAGTCGTACAAATGAGTTTAAGTGCACAATTTACCTAAGCCCAGGTGATTTTATGGATAAATGCAGGTCACAGCCCACTTATTTGAATAGTACACATACACACACACACACCTTCATTGCCCATACGTTCAAGTCAGGATCAATAGGCTGATTGACTAAGGACAGATACCTTGGCAGCAGTCAGCATATGGGCATGAAATTGAGTATGGAAGACACTGGCTTCAAGAAAGCAATCGATCTGACCTTTAAGGATCGATGACCCATTCAAGACTAAGCGAGAAGCTTGCTGAAGTTAAAATAGGTCCACCCATATATATAAGAATAACAAATGCATTTCAACAGCCGACAGCCAACCGTTTCAACGTGTTATTTACTCAAACGTTTGTTAGAAACGAGTGCCAGCATTTTACTGACTTTTGTGACAAAGCAGAAACAACACAGAGGCATAGAGATGAATAGATGGAAGAAAAATTCCAGTGTTCTAGTAGCATTACAAAAAAACTTTAAACATGCAAACACACAGAAGACTGCAGAAGAATAATACACAGTGCTTTACTGCAATTCATGTATATATTTAATGAATAACCAATAATTATGTTTGATTCAGTTAAACACTCTTGTGCTTATCTTGAAACATTTTTAGCATTCACACACAGAAAGTGTAAAAAATAAAATTAACCGACACTACATGACACCGGTTGTGCAGAGCAATGAAATCATTTATTTCTGCTCATGTATTCATCATCTGGTCCCTTTGGTTTGCTGCTGTGAATGAGGTCAGTGTTGTTAGGACCATAGTTGGTATGACAATGGAGGGCTCCATTCTGTGATATGGCTGCATAGGTTAAATCCAGCCTCATCACTGTATATAAATTCATGCTGGACTTTATCTGCATTCATTTGCTAAACTCTCTGAAATAAAGTAAAAGATCACATTATATACTGTAGGTCCGCTATACAGTAAAATTGCATGTACAGTTCTAAAAGGTTAAGTGTGCACTGCATAATACCACAGTCAGTTACTTCCACATTTTAACTTCACCCTGTCTGAATTTATATGAAATGGCACTTTATACAGATGTTTCATCAGGACTTGATGCTTTTTAAGGATACAGGATGTTTTTGACAGAGAGACTCGTTGGACATTATTGAACATTTTGTGATCATTGACGATATGGGTTTGAATTTCTCTAAGTTTGATAGCATTATTGGCCAAAACAAGGTTTATGATCCATCTCTCTTGCTCCTGTGTAAAGATGGAACCCCTCCCTCCCTCCCTGGTGTTTGATATGTTCAATCCTGTGGGTCAAAAGAAAAAAATACAGTACATGTAGCTAACTGTAAACTGTTGATATAGATAGTATATGCTGACAGAAGATACCTTTTTCACCTTAATGAAATGTCTGAATTACTGATGCCACCATGTAGCTGCTTAGGTTAGTGTGTTTTCCCAGTCCATCCCCACTCAGTTTTAGTCCATTGTTTATTACATGGTTCACAAGTGTAGCACAAATTTCATTATACAAATATGGCTGAATTTTTCTTTGTTCACATTCTCCTCCTCCTCCAGGTCTTCCTCTACCACCACCTCTTTCTCCACCTTGTTCTCTCAGGATTCCTCCTTCCTCTCACACTGTCCAGTTTTGTTGAAGACAGGTGACCTGTTTTATAGTGTTTGTAAACCTGATTGGTGTGTACTTAATTATTCACCTGTGTGTGCACACCTGGTGGCTGTGTTTAATCAATTGCGTCATAGGTGTGTTCATTTCAAAGTCTTTGCTTTGATATTGCAAAGAAGTGATATTGTGATCTATTTCTGTGTCAAATGTATATGAGTGAGTTTAGTGTGACGCTGGTAATGTGCTTTTCTTCTTGATTGTTAGGTTTTGTGGGAAAGTTTTACTTTTAGTTAGTAACTAACTGCCAGAAACTCTAATAACAATAACTATTATAATTATTATTATTGATTCTTTATTAATCTGAGCGACTTTCTTGTGGACAGGTAGCTGCATTTTAGGTGCCAAGGGTTTGGAGTTTAGTCTTGTCTAGGGACAAGATTTTGGCCAGGAGGCATGTGTTCAAGCAGCAACTCGTAATTTAGCCTACATCTCAATATATCAAAAAAATACCAGCGTCTTGAAGACAAAAACAAGTCTTGTTGTCTACTAAAAGCCATAAATAACTGACAAGATCATTGTAATGTTGTAAAGGGACAAGACAATTAAGTTGGAACAATAGTTACGAAGACAATAAGGGTATTAAAATTTTTTGAAACAATACACATCAAGTAAAAGGTGGTAAATTCAATCTAGAGCTGACACACTGACTTTTCATAGCATTTACATCTCAGAGCACTATTAGGGAAGCAGGATGTAATGTAAGCCATTTGCTGATTATTGACAATGGAACAATTGCTGGTCCTCTGGCAACATATTTGACAACAAAGACTGAGGGGATGCATTAAGCATATTTAACCAGAACTTCAAGATGAGAGGATGCATTAAAAACTGGTTGTTCCATGACTTTTGGGTCTCTGTGATACAGTAACCTCTAGGCTCAGAGAAGCCCTCAAGATTTACTTATTAATGAAACAGAAAAGAAGTCTTGGCTAATCTATAGCAACTTATTAGCACAGTGAGTTATTAAGTAAGCTGATAATTCTAGGGAATGAGGGTTGACAGAAAAAGTACTGGAGGAAGCCTTGGGTTGCTTTCACACCTACAGGCTTTAGTTTGTTTGAATCAAACTCTTGGTCTGGTGTGAACACAGTAATCGCACTTGGGCGCACACCAAAACAACCGCATCGAGACCCTCAAAAACAGGTGGTCTTGATCCTATTCAAATAGTGAACTCTGGTCCGGTCCGCCTGGTGCAGTGTTTCACAGATATCTGGTCAGATGAATGTGCAAGTTATTTAACAAAAACATTGATTATGCAATTGCCTTTTTTTCATAGAAATATACAGTGGTCCACGACACAGGATCTACTTCCTGTATTTACTTTTGTTGTTCCCGCGGCGGACACATCTGACCAATAAGCAAAGAGAAAGTTCTCACGTGATTTGAACTGATGCATTATGGTTCGCTTGGATTTTTTCCAACGGAAAGGAAACCAAACCAGGACGAAAGTTATATAATGTCACCGTTTCAGACCAAAGCAAACATACTAAGGTGTGAAAACACCTTGTGTCCAAGTTCAGACGCATTTTTCTTGGTATGTTTAAACAATGTGCATGTCACATCTTCTATTCTGTTTATACTGCTGTCTTTATTGCTCAATGATAGTGACAGAGGAATAGATCTGTGATGTCAAAAGGGGTCAGGAGCTGGATTTTTAAATTATTAGAGGTTGAAATCCATATGCAGTGCCTTTAAATTATGTTGACTCCTTATGATTGCTTACAACCTTATAAGCTTAAATCTGCATTAGAAAAATAATAAAGATGTTAAGTTTCAGTGTGGTTTGCCCAAGGGATCTATGCTTGGGCTGCCAATATTCTCCATTTATATAAATGTGTTTACAGTTTTTTACAATTGCTAACACACGAAAAATCTAATGCAAAGCTCAGCTGCAAAATCTCCCCTCACATCTGCAATACTCGAAACACAAATAATGCCTTTGAACACAATAAGCAATCCACTTGACACATTTTGCTTTAGAGTGGACACACTTTTCTACAGAAAACACAGGAATCTGACATCAAGACACTTTTAACCATTCTCAAACACACCCATTCAGAAAACCACACCCATGCAGCCATTAGGCAAACACACACATCACCTGGTCAAACACCTGACAAATTATTAGTTAAATCAGCATTCAGAACGTGAGAACTATAAAACCCCACAGATTTACCAGCACTAAAGAACAGTGGAGGCCGGACAGAGAGGAAGAGACATTAGAGTTAGAGGAGAGGAAGAGGAAAGGATAGAGGAAGGGGTAGGGGTAGACAGAGAGGTGGAAGAGGACAAAGACAAAGGAGACAAGCGCTCTCCAATGAAATTCGGGCAACATTAGGCGACCATGTTATCAAGCATGGATTGACAATGAGAGACGCTGGACAGAGGGTCCAACCCAACGTGAGTTGATTTACTGGTGCCTCTGTCATCCGGACATTCTGGCTTGAGAACAGGTATGTAACCAAAATACTATAACACCCACTCTGTGTATATATACAGTTATTGGTGCCTGCCATTGAAAATGAATAGG
>JAUYWH010000004.1:15443387-15472785 GCA_034779795.1 Ctenopoma multispine
TGTTTGTGGCTGTAATGTGACAAAATGTGGAAAAGTTCAAGGGGGCCGGATACTTTCGCAAGCCACTGTATATATACTGCCAGGAAAAACTACCTGTTCTGGTAAATAAACATAATGTTGATGCGTCACCTTTTTTCTTTGGTCTTTCTTGTCATTTTCAACATACTAGGTACTGCTGCTTTAAGTAGAGTCTGCATAGACGCAGCAATTTTCAAAAAAATGCATCTAATATTGCTGCAAGAATAAATCCTTTTATATATTTTGTATTTTGTAATGTTAACACTGCTGTTGTCAATTAGTAGGTGTAGGAGTAGCTAGGTGTAATAGGAGTTAAGACATTACTACCATAATATAAAAAAATCCTCCCTAAAAATTTTCTCAGGGACAAAATGAGAAAAGGGTCAACTCTCCTCCCCCTCATCCTCTCTCAGTATCTCTATCTCCATCTGACCTTCCCTCCCCGTGGACAGACCTCATGTAGGCTCTTCCCTGTGGCTTGGTAAATCACTGCTTGAGAGGGCTTGGTCACTTTCAAATGACTTCTCACGAAAGGTTGCAGGGGAAAAGAACTGGAGTGTTGTATAATTACCTTTTGGTAACACTTTAAAATAAGGGTATATTAATTAACATTACCTAATGCATTAATAAGCATTAACTAACATTTAAGTAATGTTAACTAATGCATCTACTAATCATTTATTAATGGTATTTATGTTAACTAAGGCATTAATCGATTAAAACTAAATCAGTTTACAAACGTCTCTTGTTGAAATGTATTTAGGCCTTAGTAACATTATAAAATGGTTGATAAATGTGTTAATTAACAAGTATATGATGTTCAGAAGAGTGTGTCATGAATGCTTACTTAAGGCTAATGATTGCCCACTTTCATCCTCAAATGTATGACATCTTTTTGGTAAAGGTTAAGATCAGTGAACACACCTCTCTTCAAGTAGAGGTTCAGCTCAGCTTCATGTAGACATTAAACCCGTCAGTTAAATACAAAAATCCCTTAAGTAAAACTTTAAAACTACCCAATAGAGCATAATAAGCCATATTTAACTGTAAATAACATTTATCGAAGCTCTGTGTGACCCTTATTTTAAGTGTAAAAAATGTGTTCCTTAATTAACCTAAGAGCGCAGATAAAGCATTACATAACCACAAGCTGAAAACAGGTGTTGCTTATGTAACACTTGATAAAATGCAGGAATCCGGACAAAGCGTTACTTAACCATAGTTAACAATGTGATAATGCTCACTGCTAACCTTGTAAATTTGAAACAAGCTGATTTTCCAGCTTTTCTATGTGGAGTTTGCATGTTCTACTTGTGTCTGCATGGATTCTCTCAGGGTACACTGGCTTCCTCATAAAGTCCAAAGAAATGCATAGTTACATAGATTAACTGGTGGCTCTAAAAAAACAACAAAAAATGTTATAAAATGTTTTTGTCACTGCATGTTATTTTGAACTACAGTTTAACTATGCATTAACATATACATTAACAATTCTGTTATTGTGCATAATGAATTAAAACCTACTACCAAAGTATCTTTGCACATTCAGTCTGCACCACCCCTCCTGATTCTTTTCAGAACCAAAGTTTCAGTGTCTCTCTTCATAAATAAATCTCATGTACATATGTATGTATGAGACTCATAACAGAACAGCAGCGGCATCCCCTTATCAACAGCTGACATGAAATAAACTTCCCTAACAATGAAATTCTACTGAAACGGCCTATAACAAATTGAAAAAGAAAAAAAAAAGATTAGACTAGCACATAGGTGCAAAGGGAGCATGATATACGTCATCACAGAATTGAACTAATGTTTAAAGCTAAGACATAATTAGTTAACTATATGTATGTATGCAGTGAGAGCTATAAAATGAAATATATTACTACATTGACACACAAAATTTCTTTACGTACATTGTAACTGAAGTATTAGCAGCCAAACATTTCATAGATGTGTCCCGTCTACATGTGCATAAGCGCGCTTTGAGTGTTGTCGCGCACATGGAGCTTTGGCTCCCAGCCACTGTGCAGACAGTGCTTGCTAGCACTAGCTAGTGCTCCTCCTTCCAGACCTCCTAATGCTCCTATTACACAGGGCTGGGCGGTGCAGAAGGAGAAAATACAGAGGTGACAGTGCTACCACTACACCACCACACTGCCTGGAAATGTTCCACTTATGTTTAAATTTTGCATGTTTCAAATTTATAAAGGTAGCAGTGAGCATTAGCATATTTTTGTTATCTATGATTAAGTAATGCATTGTCTGTATTCCTGCATTTCGTAATTGTGAAACGGGGAATACCGGTTTTCAAGGTTTATAAAGAGGGATACATGTTTTCCATTTTGCAATAAAAGTCAGAAACAGACTAAATAAACGTCACTTGTGGTTATGTAATGTAATTCTGGTTAGGTGCCAAACTGCACTTCAGTGGTTAAGTACCTGTACTTTGTTCTTTGACAATAAAGTTTAATCTATTCTAATCTATTCTGTGTTTGTTTTTGGTTCTAAAAGCAATTAGTATGAGATATACATAAAAAAATAAACAGAGGGATCAAATACTTTTACAATACTTTTACTTCACAGCACTGTATTATGTGACATTCATTTATTAGACTTTCGCAAATAAGAAAGTTGCAAAAAAGTGAAACAAAATTATTAGAAGCCCCAAAATTGCTGCCCAGGTCTATGTTGGTGTTGTACCACTAGGTTTGCAGTTGCTGATGATATCCACACGTAACCACCAGACCTAATGTCTGTGTAGTGTCTCACCAGCATGCTGCATTTAATCCTATGTTTGCACTTGTGTATACACCTATAAACTAATGATACAAGAGCACTTCCTCAGAAGTGTGGGCTTGCCTTCTTTATAAAGACAATTCAACTAAATAACCCAAACCATGCAGCAGGTGGTCCATTATTTAAATGTAAATAACACTTATCAAAGCTCTGTGGACTGTATGTTTAAGCTGCTAATCAGTGTTACAAACAAAGCTTGATAGATCATTGAAAATAACTGAAAAGCTGTACCTAGATCAAATAGGAAACTTTATACAAAATAAGGGCTAGATGCAATACAGCAAATGTGTTGCTTACACTGTAGATAAAAAGATAAACTGACTTAAACCAGTCTGCCCTCTAAAGTCCTAACCATCTCACTTTGTGGAGTTGTGTTTGTGGTGCTGAGCATGTATATTTACTCTTATTTTAACAACTTATGCTGTCTGATTTATGCTGTCATTATTTCCATGGAACTGTGTTATTTATTATTGTGAACACAGTACATGTGAATAATACTACAGCAAGTAGTGGGGAGGTGCTTGTATCATAAGCACCCTCACTGGACTATCAAATATCTCACTCCATTAACATGTAACTCCTTAATCTCTTTAAATATTTCAAGATACAACATTGAACATATATTCTAAAAACACAACAGGAACAAGTTATTAGTGACTTGCAATGTTGTACTGCATGGTTAAAAGGACTTTTACCTAATGAAGTGGCATCAACGCTGCATTAGGCGGCCCCTAAATTATGTAGCTGTCCACTTGAGGAGGCAGCTGCCTACAGACGAATCATAGTGGCAGTTGTTCTCAACTACTTAGTGCCAGTAAGCGTAATGGTTTCCATGCTTAAAACCTGCCATTTCACAAAAAAAACATTGATTCCTGTGGCTCAATGATGCTGGGTATGAGCCACGGGGCTGATGAGATGTGGAGAAATTGAGAATTTGCCATAAAGGTTAATTTCCTTTCCTTCAATAAATGCCTATGTATCTAGGTTGGAATAATATAGTGTGTTTAACCGTACAAACATGACTCATACTGTATGTATGTGGAAAGGACTACATTCACTTTAAATTAAAGTTTGCATCGATCAATTTTCACATTCAACTATTAGTGCTAGCAATGACAACTCATATTCTTGCAGCTTCATGTCTGCATGTGGCCATGCTTGAGAAGATTTTCAAAAACTGGTTAAATACATACATTTGCATACTTTACACACACATAAACTAACAGATTTAAGTTTCAAAGCTGTCTCCCCACATTCTCCTCCATGGATATCATACCAATATCCATGCATGCAGAAACACATTTGGCACAATGACGAGCTAAGCACTTCTGTGTTCTGCCAAATGGGCATTAGAGATATGATTCAACTGTGGCAGGCAAGATCTGGATCTGTCATCCAATTTCGCCCACCTTCTGCATGTGCAGTGACTAAGATCTGATCACTTGCCAAATGACCAGGAACATGGCTTTTATCGCCCATTCATTCATATCTTTGATTTTTTTCAAAAGCAAAACATTCTCTGAATATGTAATCATTACAGAACATGGGTACATTTACTTTTACATGACATCACTGCACAGTTCAGACAAAGCAACTAAACGAGCTATTTAGATAAACAGCAGGTAACAAAAACGTTTCCCACATGATTTGAGTTTTTTCCCTCTTGTCTTTTGCTGCCAGTAGGTATCCTTGGTTGCCCCCTAATGTTTTGGCAGAGCACTGCTAATTAAAAGCAGACCATGACAAACATTTTTCCTATCAAAAAGTGTGTTTTATTATTTGATGTCTCCTGAAGCACTGATTAATTACTGGATACACCGTTTGAAACTGACTCAGGTGCTTACTGTGAAACTCCAATTTACATATGTGCTTAATTTTTGTTTGGTCATTTCTAATGGGCATTAAAAATCTTCTGACAATAACTCAGTGTTGATGTAACATGTAGCTCAGCAACTCAATAAATAAAAGCACTTTTTCCCAAAGAATAAAAAAAATCTTTTACATCTAATCACGAATTAAAGAAACAAATGAGACAGGCTGAAGGAAAGTGGACACAGCCTTATGGTTCATGATCCTAAAGTATATTATATCTAACTGTATAAACATTGATTGCAGCTGAGGTGCTTGAAAATTATTTTTACACTATTTTTAATTTGATCTATAAAGGACAGACTGCACATGTCTTGGGGCACACTGTCAAATGCAAAATCTGGCTCCAGGAGCTGTAGCTGTTTACTGTAACACTGCTGATCTTTCTGGAGAAAGGCTGTGTTTCAAGTTATTATAAAATACATTATAAACAAGTTTCATTTCAGTAAATGCATAAATACTAACAACAGAAATGACAGTACATGTTGGATAAGATGAAGCTGAATGTTTTGACAGTTATTTTCAGAAAAGCTAAAATTATTAATTCAATGAGATATTGTCACTTGTTTGTAAAACTACTTGAACTGTTTAATAACAACATTATCTGATTTAGTATTTCAGCTTGTTCAATATGAATGAAATGACATCAAAGCTCAACCAGAGTTGCCATGTGTAGTCACTGAGAAATGATTTCTAAAGTTTTAATTCCTTCCTTGTACAATCTATAGTCCATTAAATTCATGTCATCTCATCTGAACGCAATTCAGCCAATGCGTCATAAATGCTGCTAGAGACAATATTGATTATGGTTTTAGTATCACTGTTATTAGTATCTCTTACTCCAAATTCTGATTTTCTACTACACAATAGGCTTTGATAATAGTTAAAAGACAATCTATGAATACAAATACCCAAAGTGGCTGCTGGTTGTAGTGATTCTCGCAATATGAGTAAATAACCATTTCTATATTTGGCTACATAGAAAATAAGGATGACTGTTGTTTTTGAAGGTGTCTGTGAACCAACCTTGTCTCCTGAAAATTACATTCCTGTGCCACTAAACGGTAACTGAGATTATGTTTTTATAGCAAATGTAAATATTATGTTGTGACGCTATGTATTTTTTCAATGACTGAACACTACCTATAGCGCCAAGATGGTCAAGTTAATTGTCTTTAATTTGATTTTCTGTACAGCACCAGATCACATTTAAAGTAATTTCAGGTTTCCTTTCCTATAGAACAGGTCTGTACATTTACACACAGACACACAGACACACACACACACACACACACACACCAGCTCCGGTGCAGCACAATGTGCATAACGCACACCAGGAGCGGCGCATTTTTTCCCCAATCCTGTTTCCACTGTACAGCTGATATTAGGCAAACAAAACCAACTAACAGCAATAACAGCAATGTTGTAGCTCTGATATTGTGGCGGAAAAAAACATGTTGCCAGTGTGCATTTAATAGATATATTAAATATCAACGTATTTGCAACTTGTCATTTACAGTGTCTTTGTTTCCTATAAACATAATGACCATAATCAGGTTGCAATTATGTTTTCCCACAAAAACACTAAATTCTAGTTTTACTGAAATGTATTTTTTAGGAGCATTGAACAGTGCTATGCATAGTTTGATGGATTATTCATATGTGCACAGTAATTTTTGTAGCTCCACTTGTAAATACAGCTGAGGTGCCTCTACTTTGTGAATGATGCTAGTTTTATAAAAAGTTGGGTTTTTAATATATCACCGTAAACGAGGCCTGTAAATGGAGTAGCCCATATAATAAATGTGCTTGGCTGCTTTAAAGGCAGTTAATTCAATGTAAAACCAGTGGTAAATCTTAGCACCGTTTGTAATTAATCAGAGTATTCCCAGAGTTTCTAGTGAGTCTGATTGTGTTAACAAGAGTGTGGGATTGCTTAATGCGCCTATCACAACACTACGACCCTGACCTCATTCATTAAAAAAGGCAAAGGCTGAGCTAAGTGTTGTGCTGCACAAGGTCACTGAGATACAAGCCAACTATGGCCATCTTTGATTTTGTATATGAATAAACTAACCAATTCATAGAAGTGCACCACTATGTGATTACATGTTTAAAAAAATAGCTACTGGATTTGCACAGGAGTGCTTCTGACATCAAGTAAATTACATCTAACGATGTATGGCTCTTTGTACACCAAAACTCTGCTGACAAATTTCCCCATGAAACGTTTTAACTGAGGTGATGAATATGTTTATTTGCTGACTGCAATGAGATTTTGTCTGGCTGAGCTTATCTATATATCCTTTTGGCTTTTTATGGCCTAGTTACTCCAGGTGAATTTATTTCCCCTCAAGGGAGCTGGAGCTGTCCTATCAAATACATACAGATAAACAGATGAGTGGCAAGTGATTTTTGACAAACAGCAGGTTTGAGAGGTGTTCTAAAGAAATCCCACAAAAACATAAAACATAGAAATTCAATTCTGTTGGTGGGAACACAAATTATTTAGAAATTTTTTACTCGCTTTGCCTAACATGACTTGATATGAATCTGCTGTGTTCCCCTTTTGCTAATTAATTAAATTTGTTCTCACTTGCCTGGTTTTGAGATAAAGGATGGGTCTGAACATGACCAAATGTGATCTTTTTATTTACAGTGACAAAAAAAGAACATGTGTCTAGAAGTTTTAAGGTAGAATAGTAATAGTAATAGTAGAATAGTTTTTGGCATTTTTTGGCTTGACTGCACGTGGCACACTGATTTAAGATCAGAAGGCATCAAAGTCAAATGCCAAGATTCCCATTCCTTGTGAGGTGTTCCCTCAACTTATTCTTAGCATCCACTCCTTCAAAAACTACAAAAGTGCCACACTGGCAAGAGGTCAAAGAGTTCAAAGAGAAAGAGTTCTTCACAACAGATCTTCTAAGGCCTTGAAGATACTGAAGAAGCTACTAACAAAAAAAAACAAAATCAGTATTTTGCCTTACAGTATGTTTAAAATTAACAGTTTATTATGTTTCCAGCAGTAGCATCAACTCTTTCAGCAAGTTCTGGATATTTTGGTCAATAAATGTTCAAAATCAGACCTCTTGGTTTGCATCAAAGGATATTTTATATGTTTCCCAGAGCATCTAAACAAATCAGGAAACACAAAAGCATCTGTTGCATTTGACTGAAGCCAGCTTTGTGGATAATTCTTAAGACGCTAACTGCAAAACTCAGCTTTAGTAGCTTTAATACATAAAATAACACAATGCTGGTTATGTTCTCTTTAACAATTGTGCATCTGTAAGTCAAACTAAGCACACTGTCCGTTAATTTTTATTATTTTCTATGTCTCATTCTGATACATTTAAGTATTACCTGCCACACATAACCTCCAGTTTATGCCTGAATGAGCGTGAAACTGTAATGTAATATTACAGCAAGTGGAAGTGAGATCCTGAGAAGTTTAAGTTTCACTAATGCTGCAGCATTTGAAAATTTATTGGCCTGTGTTAACGCAATGTTAGAATTCCCATTCTGGATTCTGGAATATCTTGATATTTGTATCAAAAGCAATAAATGTTGGGTACTATGTTCTTAAAACAGCCACATATCTTAAACAATCCTTTAAAAATTAGTGTAAACCTCAAATTAAAGCTCTGACTGGGCACCTCATTAAACAAACAAAACTGAGTGTAAACACAAAGACAGTCTGGAGTGCATATGAATATAGTCACACACATGCTCCTGGAAGCTTGGTTTCAGAAACCTAAAAAAGAAGTGCAAATGATAGGAGACTGGATGGGCTGAATGATGGAACTTCAGGACGATGCCATATTTAAACACCTGCACAGTGGCTCCATCTTTTATAACCCTCTGCCTTTGTAAATGTGTTTTATTTCACTACTGTGTCTCATTACACAAGAACAGCACTACCAGCTGAGTGAGGCAGATGTTCTATTGTAGAGCACGGCAACTCCTCAAGTGGCTAGCATCCATCTGAGTGCTTGTGTTACAGCTGGCAGCTACAGCTGAACCAGGACAATCCATCTTGGTGAGGAGAATCAGCCTGGAGTGAGAAAGATGGCTTAGGGGAAGGGCTTTGCTAAACAAAATATGGCAATGAACTGCCCTGCTGCTAAGCCCTAAGTAAATGAGAGACAAAAGGGGGTTCAGGTCAGAAGGGTCTACTGTTACTGCTATTACTGACACACAGTGGCAGTGGCTTACCAGCACTGGCTCACCAGCACTAAAATGCAAATAGAGAAGCTGGCTTACCCTGCAGCTAACACGGCTAATGGAAGCAGGGAGGGAGGATGGAGTGAGGGGGAGCATGGGGGCAGCTGGTGGCATGCATCCAGTTGATCTGTGTTGGCTTTTGTGGAGTAATAATTGCCAGCGGACAGCAGATGCTGCAGGGACAGCTGAGATCTATGACTGCAGCCATGCCATGCTGTGGTGACCTGTCCTCTCCCAAATCTTTTTCCTATATAACATGCAAAACCACCAAGTCCTTAAAAGTCACTTAAAGAGGCAAAGCATTAAAATGTCCTCACTCTGGAGAGTTTTTACCATTATGGCTTAGGAAAATGTTTGCTCCCCACAAGTGTAGAAATGCACATTGTGCCCATACAAACAATTCAACACCAAAAAAGTAAAATATTACATAATAAAGAACGTATACTGTATATTAGGGCTGGGCGATATGAGGAAAATCCATATCCCGGTATATTTTGCCTCCATCTAGATATACCTTTTATAACACGGTATTTTCATGTACAAAACGTTTCAGGTTCAATTCATCTATGACAACAGACAGTAATCTGTCTCTGAATCATTAACCAAGACTTTTTTTTATTTCTTGTTTTCAAACAATGACTGAAGTAAAGAAAGTCAATATTATGTACATTTTAAAAACTTCAATAAAAATGTCCTGATACTGAGGGAAATAGCTTGTTTGGAGATGTGCTGTTTTTAGATCTTCTATATAATGTTTATTCTCATGTAACGCTAACACGTCCAGACATTTATCAACATTTCTGACAGCACCTGTCCTGCAAACTACTGGTGAGTGGACAACAGGTACTGTTACGGTGTTATCTAGTTATCCATTCTCTTTTTTGAAGACACACCACAGGTAAACAGTGCAGGTTTGTGTCTGACAACTTAGCTTAAATCACTCTTCGGACTGGAGTTTGTGCCGCTGTTGTAAACAGAGAAAGTTTTGACAAGATTTTACAACTAGATGTTAGCTCTTTGTCGCATACTATGTCAATACATGTTTATACTGTATGTTTATATGTTTAATATGTTTTTCTGCTGGAAATCCAAACCACCTCAAACTATTGGTTTGAGGGGAACTATGCTGGTTTTCTTTTTACCAACCACATCATCGTTCTTCTTACTGTCGACCGGATCGGTTTTCTACGCTGCCGACTTGAACGATAGTAGAGCCACAACTGGTTATGACCACATGCGCAGTGGGAAAGCAGAGCGTGCGCGAGTGTGTGAGAGAGAGCCTGATGAAAGCTCTCTGTTATAAAGATCTAAATGTGAGGTCAGTATAACGAGTATAAAAAAATCTATACCGTGTGGAAAAATCTATCGGTATAAACAACTACACCGTTATACCGCCCAGCTCTAGTATATACGTATAAGTAATCCATACTCTTTATTCTATACTACATTCACTAATCATATTACAGCACAACTGCAGGAGCTGTCATGGTATAAAACTATAGAAAAATGTACTTGGCTGAGCACATGATGGATTGATTGATTCAAAAACCATGGTGTGATCCAACAGTTAAGTGACACCAATTACAGTTAGGTTCACTGACGTGACACCCAGACGCAGCTGAACTCAGGTC
Source organism: Ctenopoma multispine (assembly GCA_034779795.1). Taxonomy (NCBI): domain Eukaryota; kingdom Metazoa; phylum Chordata; class Actinopteri; order Anabantiformes; family Anabantidae; genus Ctenopoma; species Ctenopoma multispine. Next base: position 15,453,932 of record JAUYWH010000004.1, read on the forward strand.
AAAGGGATTCACTGTCAAGGATGTGTTTCATAAACAGTTGGGTGACAGTTTGGTGCTGGCAGGACTTTGAATCATCACTTACAGGATGACCTCCCACCCTCCAAGAGGTTGGAAAGAGGGAAAAATTACAATGGACCCGTCATGTCTGTGTGATGTGAATGAGCTTTGAGAGTCTGATGTGACATGAATGTGCCTCTGGGTTTACACAGATGCTCATCCCCAGGGCTGTAAAATTGGACTCTGGTCCTCAGATCTCTTTTCTGACGACTCATGACTTGTTGTCTTCTAATGGTAGTTTTCATTCAGTGCCAGCTTCTGACCCTAGTGGACTTTCTACAGTGTGTACCACTACACTAAGTATTGATCTTGTTTCTTCTTCTATCCCTGAAACTACAGAATTTAGTCGCCATGTATCAGATTGTACCAGATTTTTAAAATAAGCTAACAGTGGTACTACAATTTAGCAGTATCCCAATGTTGATGTTTAAATCTACGACAATATTTTCTAGATTCTGGGCACATAACATTAAACATTTGTGCTTGTACTGTACCTGTGACATATGGCTACACCGGTAGCTGACAGTTGGTTCAGATTAGTGAAATGAAGATTAACCTGTACAGTATATCTGTTCTTAACTTAAAAAAAGTTCTACATCATGCATATGAACAATCATATGAAGTAAAAGACAAAGATATGTACATACTCTAAAAGATTTCCCCACAAACTCTCTTGTATGATTTGTATGAGTCTCTTATAACTGCACACGAACTTAACATGAGCCTCTAACTTCTATTTAAATTTGTTTGTGAGTTTGGCCTAAATAAGCCTCTAGCTAAGAGGTGGTTACAACCACAGCCTGTAGTAGCTGCATCTTGCCCCCGAAACGACGCAACACAAACCTTTTAAATGTAATGGGGGCATCATCTACTGCCCTGGTTCAGTTACTGATATTGTGAGATAGCTTTTCACCTCAATGAGAAATATTTTCATGTTTTAATTTTGCAGGATCTTATCACCCCCCTATATACCATGCATGAAATGACATGGCTATAGAGTTATACATCTATAGTACTGTATATTTATAGTATAGATTATGGCTGAGCGTTATGGATAAAAATTCACGTCCTGGTATATTTTGACAGTCACCACACACACACAGACACACACAGATACACACAGACACACACAGACACACACAGACACACACAGACACACACAGATGGTGCAGTTTTTTTTGTCTGACATGTTAGCGACAGACTGAAGTTTAACTCTTCAAACTGGTGCTGTAGTAAATGGAGATAAAGTTTCGACTTGCTGTCAGATTTTTTTTTCCTGCAGAAATTCCGAATCACCTATGCTGCTGACTTTAACAAGCGTACAGTTGACTGGCTTTGGCAGCATTCGCAGTGGTAGAGGGGGGTGGGTCTAGGTGTGTGCGTGTTTTTCTTTTTACTATTTTCTAAGCTACTGCTCTAGCCATTCACCCGACAGATATTAGCAAAGACTAATTCTACACACACAGTTCCCAGTTCCAGTATGATAACTAAACGTTATACTGTATTCTCTGGGTCTTTAAGTGGATTGCAATTAGACTATCTAAAAGTAAGCAAGCTCTATGACAATGGCAGGACTGATGGTAAGGATAACGTTTATATGTGCTGATGGAAAGCTGATGCCAGGTGTTGTGGCCAATTGGGCGCACAGATCTTTGTAGGACAGGGGCTCCGTGGTTTGTCCATCTGTCTAAGGAGGGCTAACATTTGATTAAGGAGTCTAACTTACCCGATATGTGCAAGGAGTCGTCAGGAAAGCTCAGGTCGTCCTCAGCCACCCAGGAGAAGCTCCAGTATCCTTTAGGTATACCAGCAGCAGTCTTACCCACCAGTGGTTCCCCTGTAAAAACAACAAAAAACACATTTTACTTTCACAGCATTTGTCCACAAAGACTTCAGGTATAAGAAGTGAAAATGCTTATTAAAATGCTTGGGCATTCAATTACATAATGATTGCTTCCCGCTGTGTTTGTTTGGGCTGACTGTTTGTCATTGATTTGGCATCCATGCTGGGGGCCATTTATTTGGAAGTCCAACTCACTCATGACTGCACTAGCCTTATTACAATCTGTAAATGTTGTGTAAACAGTTTCAAACCACTTATGCAAAGCCTTGCCCACTGAACACTATACTGTCTTCTATAAAACATGCAATAATGTTGAAATGTAGTGTGGCGTTTCACCTTTTACTCAAAAACCTTATCCACTTCAACAGTTCTAAACTAAAGCTACAGTATTGGCACTGCATATTATTACTTATAAAACTTTAAAAAGTGACATAGGTTTCTCAGGTCGTCATTGAAAAATGTCTAAAGGGCCATATGAATTGGTTATTGGATATCAATGAACTGCATAATTACCTGAGGACAGGTATGTCTGATTTTGTTTGACTCCATCTTCACCTTCTAAACTCAGTGTATAATTAAAATCACAAGGTCGAACAGAAGTCTGCCACTGTAAAGCAGATTCAACTTTCTCTTTCCTACTTTCTCTCAAAGCCATCACACACTCACCAACACAAATCACTCTCACTTTGGACCATGGATAATTAGTACACAGTCACAGACCAATATACTGCTGCCTAGGAAGGAGACACCTGCATAAATCCTGCAGTCATTCCAAATCAGCCTTAGAGAGTAATTGATCATAAGTACTGTCCTTCATGACATATGCTCTTGAACTGAGCATATTTTACTTGAAGCCAAAGAAGACAAGGATTCTATTTAAAGTTTATTCTTCCCCAGCATGTCTTAGACTGATGCATCAGATGACCAGAAGAGGATTTTTTAAAATCACTGCCAGAATAATTATGTCAGACAAATGCTAACAACTATTAGCATAGTTGTTTCACACAGTTGCACAGCCACAGGCATCAAATCAACAGCTAGACACCTCTAGATGTGGAGGAAATATGTGAATAGCCAGCTCCAACTGAAATCACCTTCCTTGAAATAAAATCCATTAACCTTTACAAAGGAATGACTGTCTGCTTTTGGTATAAAACAAACTGACATAAAATGACTTCTGTAAAACTAACAATGACAGCTTGAGACTTTGCAAGCCTTAATGGATAAGGTAAGAACAAAGTGAAATGTTCACAAGATTGAAGAAGGGTCAAGCATCAAATCCTCATATGCATGTGTCACATTTATTTTAAAAAACCCTTACCCACAATAAATGATGATGAAATAAAGGTTTTATAGTAGAGTCAAGAGACAAGTATGTGTAAATAAAAAAAACATTGCTCACACAACTGAAGGATATTGTGCTTCTTGGAATCACAAATCACACAAAACATCACTAGGTGCAAAAAGTTGGCTTCTTCTTTCAAAGGTAGACATCACTTCATGCTGTTGGGACCCCTGTTTTCCCCACTGATGGCCATGGTGGAGTAGCAGACTGTGGCCGATACAGAAGGCCTGGTTAGAGGTCAACATCTGTTTCTACAGAGGAAATTGGCTGTCTGGATGTATATTGCATGACCTGGCAGCCTGCTGCGGGAGCTGACTGATTTGTTGGCTGCCTGTTAGCTGCTGCTGGGTGACTGAAGTCCTTTCATACACACTGATCAGCTACTAGTAGGAGGTTATTGGCTGGCTGACTCACAGCTGTTGTGAAAGGCATCTGGCTTTCTGACTGACAGCTGGCAGGCTGAATGGCTATCACAGGAATGGTATTTCTGGCTGTTTATGGGTCAGGTTGGCAATGTGCCCTGATATTAGATGGTTTTGCCATTTTCATTTGCATTTATTAGTTGAGTGATATTACTGAACCTATATGAACATTTTTAAATGTACTATTTCTAAATAGCACACTTTATAGTCATGGCACAATTTGACCCCCCTTACATTGCTGTATTTAATATCACACAAGAAAAGCTACTAAACATTCTAGCAGTCAGTCTAGTTTGAGGGAACTCTATAACAGCAAATTTGCTTTAGCTGTGACACAGATATATACCTCACCTATTTATATATATATATATCACCTATGCAGGTATTCAAGCTGAACATGGCAAAGAAAAAGGAGCTAAAAAAAGCCCTTCTATTTTTGCTAAAGACTTCTGATGAACCAGGAACTACTATTAGTAGATTGTTGTTGCATACATATTAAGTAGTAATGGCTGTGGAGTAACTGATTACTGCTCTCTCTTCAATGTATAATTAAGCTGCACATTTCTTTTAAACCAAACTTTTATAGATGACAAGCTAACTCACTACTGCACAAGTTTGTGTGCTTCTGCCAGTGTTCCATGAATAAGACAATATGTCTGGCAGGTGAAAATTCTAGCCCCTTTTAAATTAAATGTATTATATCACGACTCGGGCTTCTTCAATTAAACATGTGCTAGTGCTGGGTGGTCTCCTCTGGGTCCTCTGGTGAGCACACTCTCACCTGTGTGTGCACACGTGTATGCGCATCTGTGCGGATATAGAGGATCCTGCTGTGTGCAATACAGACTGCAAAGGAGAATTGTAAATGCACGATCATGTAGACACAGAAATGACATGTCGTAGGGTAAATAAGATAAATAACATAAGGCTGTTAAGTTAGTTTAACAAAAGGACAATGTACCGACCTGTTCTATAGGAAAGCAAATCTGAAATGACTTCTGTTATTATCTGGCACTCTTCTCTCAATCATTTTGGGATTAATATGATTAACACCCACTCATACATGGGGAATAATACCTTTGAATACCGTGAAACAGTCATAATTTTGAAAAATGATGTGATATATAATTTTGGTCATACCGCCCAGCTCTAACATTATGCGCTTTTCAATCCCCACAGACAGGATGTCCACACAAGATTTTGTATCCTGCTATTTTAAATGTACCATTTTGTTTTCTCCGTTCGTCTCTGCCAATGAAGATTCTAGCTGTAATAATGTTTCACACATTATTTTTGGCAACTGTGTTAACTACAAAAGTATGTGCATAAGATAAATGTCAACATAGGTCAGTGAACAATAAATCTGTCCCACTCACTCTCTGAAATCCTTCAAATGCCTAGTGGATTAATCCCTGACACCTGATTTAACCTGTCACATAAACAATCCTCTGCATTTACATACATCTCTCTCAGTCTTGTTCACTCATCTTCTTTTGACCATCACTCAAAGCACTAATACACATCTTTTGTTTTAGTGAAGCCTGCAAAATGCTGAAAATATGGGGCACTAAAGCACAAGTGAAAGACACATAATAACTCACAAGGTAGGAGAGAGAAACACTTTTGAGGGGACAGTACTATACATGATGTATGTGGTGCTTGTGGGCTTTGTTTCAGAGTAGAGCAATGATCCATAAATGAAGCCAATTACCCATGAAAAGGGGAAGCAGGGTAAACGTGCAGGTTGTGGATCTTTAGCGTAGATCGCCCTAGCAACTGGTGAGGTCTTCACTGAAATCAGAAGGATTAAATAGACTAAATATGCTAAGCAGACATTTCCACTAATATGTTGTTTGAGAAGCCGGCCTAGTGCTTCTGAGCTTGGCTACGTTGAGATTAATCTTAACAATAACATTTAGAAATGTAACGAAACACAACTGGAGTATTAGGCAGTCAATTACAGCTAATTAAAAGGGAAATGAGGAAGCCACTCATTTATGCTGTTGGATTATCATACTCCTTAGTGCCCTTGGACAATTGCTCTCTTCTTTTTGGCCATTAATTAAAGATTTACCTTGGGATACATACATTACTGCCTAAATAAATTGATTACCTGTCCGGCCCAGTGGTGTGTCATTAAAAGCTCATCAAAGTCTGCCACCACCACATCTTGCAGCTGAGGCCTGGAAATGGCTGCTCTATCTCTGACACAAAAGACAGCATTGATTTCCATCAGAGTAGCCCTCTTGTCCACTAAGTACTTTTAGACTTTCATTAAGAGCTTCACAAAATTCCAAACACGTTGCTCCCCAACACACACACACACACACACACACACACACACACACACACACACACACACACACCTGATCCACCAACGGTGGGAAGACAGTAATCACTTCACCCATTAAACAGTCTTTAACCAAGAATATGGTGACAGTAAGCTCATAAATGTTTCATCTACTTTAATGGAGGTATCAAGTCTCATTCTAACAATTAGCAACTAAGGTTAAATGGGGGTATATAGAGTTAGTGTTCATGTTAATATGCCACCCACTGCCCTTGTTGTTAGTTCCTTTAAGAGGCTTCCTGTGTTTATCACAAGATGTGGGAACATTTTTGGCATAAAACCTGTCTTTTAAACAAGCATGGGATTTTGGTTCAGCTGTAGGATGCAACTTATTAACTCAGAATGCTGGCCTTAAACTGGAATTTAGGCCTCCAAAAATGCAAGCTCACTTCCCCCTAGCTGTCACTGCATTAAAAAAACAAAACAACAATGTGAATTACAACAACAGAGAAAAGGGCTGACATAAACATATTTTTTAAGTTTAGGAATTGGGCATAGTTGCTACATACAGTAGTCTAATATTGTAAATTGTCTATTATATTTGTATGGTAAGTCCTGTGAATAGTGACATATGAAGAACACCTCTATCATCTTCTGTAAATTAGTTGTTAATGCAGCAAAGTTTGCAATGAGCAGAGCTAGTTTCACAACACATGATGAAATAGCAGCGATGCGAAACACAAGCGCCTGAAATACCATCACAAAAATGCTTTCTGACAGCACTTAAGAAGCTCCCCTAGGTAATGTATGTTCATTTGACATGTGTACCCAGAATTCAGAGTAAGATCAAGCACTGTTTTGTCTCTCAAGGCAAACACCAAATGATTTTTATCAAAGAAATGGATCATAAGGCTTCAGTCTGAAACCATTATCCAGGGGAAGAAAGGGCTTCACAGTGACAATGAAGATGTCAGCTGGGCTTCACTGATGCTCATTAAAGAAAATGATTCTTCTGTTGTACACTAATGCCCTTTTTTCTTTGAAGCCTTGCTACACTAGTGCTCTAAAACATACAAAAATACCTATTAATACAGCAGGCATTCTGGTCCTCACACATAACACATAATTATACAGATATAAAGGGGTATGGAAAGTTGCATGAAAAGTTCTCCAGTCTCATTTGCCAAGTTATGTGAAATTGTTTCTGGCCACAGGGTGTCTGATTTAATGATGGAAGCACTAATTTAATCAATTATGCAAGATGCCTCCCCTTTTATTCATATCTTTATTGTTCATGGCCCAGTGTGAGTTTCTGCAGTTTCTAATATAGAAATGCAGGATTTTGACAGCACTCATCCTCATTCTAATTTCAGTCCTAGCTTAGGTTCTAGAGTCACACTCACAGCATATTAAAAATAATTTTTGTGCAAAACATGTAAGAATAGTGGCTCCTGCTAGACCTCTCTTTTCTTTGCTGGTACAAACTACGGTAGTCTGTGGGTGCATTAATGTAAGGCAAATGCTGTAACAGAACAGTAGAGCAGAGGTTTCCATGGAGAAAAAGATGTGAGCCAAAGATATTGTGAGGTCAAAGGAGAGGTGCGTGGAGGAGTTCTGAAAACAACTGAAAGTTAGTTACCACAGTCTACTTTCTTCTTGCTAGTTATTATTATTATTATTATTATTATTATTATTCTGGAGGAAAAGAAATGACTCATAAATTTGCCCCCTTTCGCAGCAATTTCCTTTCCAGGAGCACTCTTAAAACAACCACGCTTAGTATGAAATATCTCCAGAGTGCTGTGACCTCTCTCCACCATGTCTTACAGAAGCCATGCTGCTTGCTGCAACGGGGGACGGGGACTGATTTTGGTTGATCATATGGACCGTATTCAATCCTCCAGTGGGTGACTTTATCATACCGCTGTAACTGACCACAGCTGTAATAGTTATTAAAATTGCAAAATGTATACTGTCTGGAATCTTCCCATGGTTTATGGTGACCACGGTAAATATGTAATGTCTAGTTCCATACATATTCAACATCATCAAAGCACCTTCCAAAATATCAACTGACCTTACTCAGTGACTGAGGCAATGATTAGTGTTGAAGAACTGCTATTACTGAGGAGTTAACTAACATTTTGGCGCACATGAGTATAATAATCCTGGTTAGTCTGATATTTCATGCACATATGAATTATTCATTAAAGATCAAGTATCAAATCCCACTCTGTAAACTCGATGGGATAACGCTGATAACATGACTTTTACCTATAGTGTTTTATGCATGCTAATTCTGAAATAAGGATAACAGCTCTACTCTGGCTCTGCGCACTAACCTAGCCATTTTCCCAGAAAGTGCTCCACATTCCTCATGCTCCATCACAGTTTTCTCTCAGCAATCAAGTGTAACAATGTCCCATGCACATAACACACACACACACCTCTCTTACTGTAATAGGGCTGGGCGATATATCGATATTTAAAAAAATATCGATATAAATTCTAAATGCGATATGAAATGTGACGCTATCATAAAACTCGATATAGCTCTTTTTGCGTCTTTCCTGTTTTGTTGTCCAACAACTCACAGATAGCTCCGTCTGCCCCGCCGCGCTCCCCCTGTGAACACAGCTCACAGCCCGCCCCTTCACGCCGCTTCAAGATAGCAGCAGAGAAAGGAAGAAAGCAAGAGAGGAGCAGGCTGGCAAACGGAAAAGCAGTGGCTCAATCATGTGGAGATAGTTTGGATTCCAAGCATCGGATGAGCAGCAGAATTTGTTATGTAGAAAAAGATCTAACGAAAGTCACGAGCAGTTCAAATCTTCAAACATTGTCGCAAGATGAGTACGAACAGTGTGTTAAAGTGCTGCTGCCACTGCGGCCGTAAAGTCGCCTCAACCCCCTGCCTCTAAAAAAAACACAACAAAACTATCGTTTCTAATTTCGGCCACTGCAGCGTCTTTATACGTGTCACCTGTGTAGACGGGACTCTTCACAAATACACACAGACACAGGAAAAATTCAGCAGTCAGTTATGATGAACAGACTCACTGAAACACCAGAATCATTCAACACGGAGTGCTACGTTTAGAGCAGAACTATACAAACAAAGAAATAAAACGGATTTCATAGGGCCCTATGTCGCGACAGACATAATCACTACTTTAACAGTGGAACAAGAGGCTTTATACGGTGCATAGAAGGACACTTAATCAGCAATGATTAAAAAATTTGCCAATAAAAAATGTGCCAAATTTGTCTAAACTGCCAATAGTATGTCATACATTAATAAAATAATAAATATAAATTTTTTTTTAAAAGTAACTAATTACATTTCAAACATGAACATTTGTCCCATTGTCTTTTTGCAACTACTTTATGGGATAACCCCCCCCCCCGTGCCCCCCTTGTATAATGGTAAGGCAAACACTGCTTCATTATACTATCCATAACCAGTCGCAATCAGTGAATATAAACCCATTCTATGTACTGTTTATTCTGATAATTTAAATCTATCCTATATCATAGCTCTACCAACCTGAACATATGTAAATATTTTGTACTGCTATAAATGCACTTGCCATGCCAACTACATTTTTTTTTCCGTATTTCATTACATGTGCAATGACAAAGTTGAATAAAATCTAAACTAATCCGAAAAAGCTGTTTCTTCATTATAATGTTAAAACATATGTCTGTAAAACTGTTGACAGGACACCTCAAACTACACAGTTGTTTTTTACTCTTATGAATGTTTTACTCCATGGAGGTTTTTTATCTGTGACACCCTTCCAAAGCACAGAAAAGTTACTTTTTCAGTTAAGTCACTGGGCTCATGTTGGAGTCCACTAACCTCTCTCTCTCACACAATGCATGCATTAGCTGCTCAGTACGTTTGTGAGTAATGCAGGTTTTTTCTAGGCCAATTGGGAACAGCAACTTTTAAGCAGCAGAAATCAGACTGACTGGGTGGATTCTGCTAATATACGTAAATAAGGAGATTTATTATATATTGTGTAAATGATCTACATAGCTACCATTTTGAGAATGAGAAATAACTCAGAACGCCTGCTCTTCTTTCCTTAGGGCACACATTAAATTGTTTCAAATGATCAAACTGTTTCATCAGAAAGTTAATTACCTTTCATAATATAACAAAGAAACACACAAGCCAGATTGACAGATACATGCTTCTAACAGACTTTTTATCAGAGGGATCAGAACAGCATTTCATGAGCACTAATTTCTTGGTGCTGGTTGCATCATCAATGGTAAAGAAAGTAGCACCGAGTTAGTACGGTAAGTGAAGGCATTTCAATGTCAAAAAACATGACTTGAAGTTTTAACTAATATACATATGACACTATTCTATCTAACAGCATACATTCATTCTGAGCTATCAGTCTTATAGCTAACTTGTAAAAGTTTAAAAAGTGAAATGTGCTAAACTTGGTATGATCATCACACACTTGAATTTACCTTCAATATGTGTATAGAGGAATTCTATCCTGACAAAATTAGAAAACGGTAAATCAAACATTGAAAGAACAGAAGATTTCTACTGACAGAATACAAGTGAGCTATTTTGGTATCTCGTCTTAGAAAAGTAATGTGTCAAACTTAAAATTGTCTCTCTGAAACACCTACACATTTTTACTGAATACCTCCCATTAATTTAAAATATTGGCTTTTACATTCTTGCAGAAGTTTTTCAGTGTGTGTGTGTGTAAAACTGCCTAGAAGTGGGAGAAAACCTGGAACATGCTGGCAAACACAGTCTTCAACAACCATGACAATTTTGATGTCTCTGCTGCTAGTCACACACATCAAGCAAATAAACATTTAAGAGGAGACACTGAAAATTCCCCTCAGATGACTAGCCTGATACTGACAGTCTCTATAAACTGGAGCAATGTGAGGCCACAAATCAAAAACTGTCACAATATCCACAGATGTGGTCTCTTTCCCTTTGCCCCTAGACATTTTGCAATATCTTGGCTATGCCTCATGCATTGTGCACAAGGCTCCACTAACAAACACAATCCATCAAGAAAGACCTGCCACTGTATGAAAGTGGACATAATTTACCACAACGCCTCCCCACTCCCCCTATAATCACTGGAGTTAATGTAATGCGGACGGCCTTTAAAAACTGAAATGGTACTCTATAAATCTGGCCTGTCTCTTGACCGGCCATCTCTCCTTCCTCTCTTGTTTTCACAGGTTTTTGCTTGTTTGGCCTCTCATAGTTCCACACATATACCGAAACACACACACACACACACAAAATACGTCTCCTTTTGTGACAGTCAGTGCTTCCAGCTCCCTCTTCACACCAGTAGCGCATCTCTTTCTCCCTGAAATTTGACTCTAGCCAACTGCTTATACTGTGTGATTCTCCTCCACTACAGAAGGACTGTTGCTTCTAGTAAATCATCTCTGTTGCCTCACAACAGTTTGTCCCTTGACATCTATTAAATAAAGCTTTGTCTAAGCAGGTGTCCCACACGGTCCTCTATTGACTTTGAAGCATTCTTTCCCTGAGCTGTTTTTACTTTTGAATCTAAAAACATACTGAACTGATATATTAATTTCTAACAAAAACACACACACCTGATGCAATATTGTTGCTGGAAGCAGACTATTGTAATGCAACACACAAATAACATTACAACATTAACAATGCAATAGTAATATTCAGTGGCTATCAAAAGGCAGTCCCGCATTATCCATTTCTTTGCTGATAGCTTGCTTATAAAAAAATATACAAAAAATATGTCTGTCATTTCCTGTTAATTATTCCATATCTGCCTCTATGTGGACATATGGAAAATTAGTTTTTACATAAAAAATATATTTGGTAATGGTTACGGATTGCGGTGTAATGTATCACACAAATCATATCACCTGGACCTCTGGAACTCTTCTCCTGCCTAACGTCCGCTCTTTGTGGAGGAACTGAGAGAGAGGAGAGGCTGCAAACACCATAACTGTATTTTCACATGTGGTAATCTCACTTACTGCTCTTTTCTAGTGCTAATAAAATCCATCCAGATAAGTCCTGCACACCTGTGCATCAATCAATCGGTCAACCACTGATCATGTTATATCAAATAATGTTGAAAGCCTGTCAAGTTCTTCCACTGCACCACTGTAAACTGTTTTTAATATGCGCCATTCACCAGACCACAACTATTTGGTATTTTTTCACTGCGGCTCTGTGTGAAGATGTAGGGTATCTTTAAAAAGCAACAGAGGCAGTAAAACTGGTTGTCACATTATGATGGTTAAACTTGGCAATTAATCCGCTGTTCACATGTGTGCTGAACCGTGAAAAATGATCCGAATGGATCGCAGATCAACTGCGGTCTCTTATACCACTAGTTACAGAGGAGTGGGTGGATTAAAAATGGGGTAATTACTCATAATTCAACACAACTGTGGGCAGGTTTCCTTTTAAAACTACAGCTCAGATGAGTAATGTATTCATGAGCTGTGTAGTGATGTTAGTGCCAGTTTCCTTTTGCTTTAGCTTATACTTAAAGTAAGCAATGAGTTCTACTTCATATTTTGTGTTCATTTGACTAGTCTACATGACAAAACTGAAAGATGTACTTCACAAATTTGAGATTGCATTCCTTTTTTGTAGCTTGACTTAATGCGAAAGAAAGTGTTACAATACAGAACTGTATATATGATCCATTAAAGATGGATCCACAAACAGATGGGTTTACTGTCAAACCTTTTCCATTTTCAGGCTGACCAGTGCACTTTCACAATGTAATGTATATTTGTATGTTCAGTGGGTTCCAAAAGTCCACAAGAGACAACACTGAAAATCTGTGATTTAGTTTTCCTCCAACTGAACCTGGAAATAAGATGAAGGTCTGAGGATTTAGAAACAATATGTTATGACATGTACAGTGAAATTTTTTTAAATATTTTACAGTATTTCTAGGCCAGGAAAATAAAATTTTGGCAAATTTGTGGTGCTAAGTTTTACAGCATGCCTTCGACTGAATGTGTTCAGATCTCATTGAGGTGGATTTGATCTTTTAAGTTAGATTGACTCTTTATATCACCTCATTTTATGCAGATTATATTGTTTGTCTCTATAGTAACAAAGACCCTTTTCTTTTTTTGGATGAATTACTAGAAATGTTTCTTTGCCATATTAGTCTGCCTCTATAAGTCTGTTTGCAGTTCACAGTGCAAATGTGAAATGATGTGACAAATATTTTCTGCCTTTTCAAAGGAGTAGTGTCACTGTTGTGTAGTCCACAACATTTGCTTTTTTGTGCTAGTACCTAAAGGGTAAAGTTGTGAACAACAACAATTTTGAATTTAATTTTTTAGTGTTTTTGTTTAGAATTTTTCTAATGAAATTCTCAGTAGTAAGTTTTTTGGAGTTGTTCTCTCTGAATTAAACATGATAAGGTCTGACCACACGTAGAACAAATCTGGACTAGACACGTAAAATAATTTTATAATTAGTATCAGATGCAACAACATTTCGACTCCGTTCTAATCAGTAACTCAGATTGATGAGAAAAAATTTTCAGTACTTGTACTTTTGTTCTCAAAGTGCATATTAAAGAATGCGCTTAGAAAATAATTTCAAGGGGTAGTTCTGCTTGTGGAGTACTATTTCACTGAACTAGTTCTACTTGAGTATTGTGTGTACTTCTGCCACCTCTGCCAGGAGCTACACCAGCACTGGGATTATGAACAAGTTTAGACGCGAAACAGAGCATCTACTGTGCTGTAAGTTAGTCTCCACAAAAGGAACAGTTTGATAACCTATATGTTCGATTATTAGCGGCTAAACAGCGCATTACCGTGACAGACATTTCATTTACACAAAACTAACAAGTGCACTAAATTTACCAGGTTACCGGTTTACCTTCCTGTTAGCCGGCTAGCTTATGTCGTCCTCACTTGCAGAAAAAACTGTAGACTTTGTACAGTGCTTCCTAATTTCGACGTTTATTCTTCTTTTCGATGCCACTTTTTCCTTTGAAAGAAACTCGCAATGCATTCGGTGCGAACAAGACCACATATTAAAAGCGGTTTTAGCGTTAGCAATTTAGCTAAAAGCACCTACCTGCTGGTAGCTCAATTAACTGTTCGGGTCACGTGGTCGCGCGGAGTTACCTGGGTTACATGTCACAAGCAGAAGCGATGGTTGCTTAGTTACAGTACAGCAATATTTATAACGTTAACACAGTTAAATCCTTTACGTTACTATACTTCTGATATTTTCTATGTTTGTTTTTATATATTATCTCTTAAATAATGTAATGTGACGTTTAATTTTCATGTTATATCAAACATTAATAAAGTATCAGAAATATTATCATTGCAGCATCCTAGGAAATTCTCCCTTTGTAACATCAGAGGGTAATTTCAGTGTTTACAGTACTGTATTGATTTACAATCCTATTACTTTCCACAACTCTACAAGAGCTGTGTAGCCTACTCTATGTGGTGTAAGGACGTGCACGTGTGTGTGTTTTTCAGCAGCTCTTTGCAGTCTCCTTCATAATGATCAGTCCTGCAGCCTACTGCACCATGCCTCTCATATTAACAATGATTTCAAATGATGTGGCTTACAGGGCTTACAGGCCATAGCTCCCTGTGCAAACTCCAATATAAGCATTATGTGCCATCCAACAAAAACTATGAGGCAATTCAGACACCTAACCACACCAGAGACGGAAACAGCAAAACACCAATAACAACAACCAATAACACAAAGACAATTACCAGTGATTGTATTTCAATTGTCATGTGTTTTTTACTGGCATAGCAAAACCAAACCTGATTCTTATTTGACTGAATTTGCACAATGACTCAGTCACATAATATACATCGTGAGCTAAAGCCAAAGATCAACATTAAACAGGAATGAAGCTGCGTTTGCACCCAGTCCATACGCAGCAATTACTAGTAATGACAAACATCCATTTATATGAACACAAGGGAACAATTCCCGCTGTGCCTAGAAAATGGCTAAATCAGGGCTTGCAGGCCACAAAAACAACAGGAGGCTTAAACAACGCAGTTCTTCTCAGACACACTGTGATGTTTAAATGGTATCCTGCTACTTGTCTTATTCCTGTGGATCTCCCCACCCCAACCACCTGCTGGTCAGGCACTGTGTGCAGCAACTCATCACAGTAGAGCCTAGGCAGGGTGAAACACAATTACCTTGCCTCCATCTGTCTGTGACCGCTCTGCCTCTGTGCTCGCACATGTAGACGAAAGCGTCGAAACACACAACAGCACATTATCGCCCATGCAGGAGTCACTAACTTCCTGTGTTTGCCTCTTATCCCACTCCCCCTTGTCACCCTCCACGTTCAGGACGTCCCACTGTCTGTTATCATCATGTTGACCCCACTTGAAGCAATCTACACCAACCTTAAGTCCCCATCAGCAATCCCATCATCAGCATGACACAAATTACTGCAGCTGGATTCTTGTGGTGCAGAGGTGACTGTAACACATGTGTCACCAGTGCTGAGCATGTTTGTTTAAAGCAATTTAAGAGCAGGGTATTCAGCTGCAGGAGTGGCACTGTCTAACACCTGCTAGCCACGCTCCACCCACTGCATATTAACTTTATCTTGTTCAAAATGTTGCAGGTTTATGCAGCTATTAACAATAAAAAGTCAAATGTGAGCTCTGTGCTAACACTGCAGTGTCCACATGGCCAATACACAAGAAAAAAAAATACAGTTTCCATGGTTATGCTTGCAGCTGTTGTTAACACCATTAGAAATGCTAGAGAGTGCTTGTTCTGTTTTTGCTGGGACCCCATAACACAATCTCACATTAAAAACAATACCCCTCTCACAATGAAAGGCTTATCTGATATGAGCAAAACAACAGGCTGTTTAAAGTCTTTGCAGTTTACGGAGAAGTGTGGGATTCAGATATGGCTTCAGTAAGAAGCAAATGTGTATTTGATAACAGTTTCCGTTCACACCAGGTAATGCTGTGGTGAATTTCTTCTTTCATTATTTAGGCCTACTTGTTATTACTTTACAGGTCATTAAAAGCTGCAGATGGTGTCTCGTACTGTGTGTAATTGTTTTATTAGAGATGAAATAAAGCCTCTGATAACCTTACTTTCAGAAATCCCCCCTCAGGCTTTTGTTTGATGATTTATTTGTTGCACTCATAAGAGTGCGGATTATCAAATGAGTCAGCATATTTGCTACCTGAGTCCTTATTTATGACTTCTCATTTCCTGCTCCTGCGAGCTCATCCTTCAGCTATTCGTGTGTATTTAGTTTGTGAATTCTTTCTCAAGTGTTTCTTGGCGTGATAATTGGCACGTGATGCGGCCGCGCTTCACTGCGTTGCACTCACCTTTTATTCACAGCTACTTAGAAAATACATGAAAGACTACAGTAAGGGTGATATTACATTATACATCAAAAATCATACAAAGATGATGGTCAGGTACAGCAGAATATAACTGCTTTAGATTAAGGCTAATTTTATGCTTTGATATTTTTCTCTTCCTTCATTAAGGTTCAGCTATTTTCACTGAAGCACATTTAACTACCTTATTGAAATTAAGAGCATAGGAGTTATATTCCTCAGGCAGCTGTAGAGCTCTGATAATGTAAATGGTTAAATTATATTTTAATATGATGTTTTCACCCACAAAGGGACCTGATGTTTCTATAAACAAGGCTTTAGTCAATGATACAGATGAGAAGGCACTGCAGGAATTCTCACATGAGCCATGATTGTAGTAAGATCCCAAAGACAATTTCCTGTGATTGAACGTCTATGTGTCTGTGTTGTGGAGGAGTCTATGCGTTTGTGTGTGTATGTGTGTGTGTGTGTGAGAGACAGAGATCAGGCCTGTATACGTGTGTCTTTCATGTGTATGTTTACAGTATGCACAAGCGACCTAATACATCAGTCACACACTGACAATAGTGATACTGACAAGCAGTCAGGGACAAATCTGGAGGGATTTCTCTTCATCCCTGAAGCACAGTGAATGTGACACTAGGCTGAGGTTGGGAAGTTCGAGAGGTGGGGGGGAGAGAAATGTAAAATCACCTTGCCCAAGGGTACAGCCTGCACAGATCAATATCTGTGCGAATTGATGCCAAACTATATCAAGCAGGTGTGTGTGTGTGTGTGTGTGTCTGTGCACTGACCCTAAAGAAACAGGCAGGATGAGGATGTACAGCAGCTCCCCCTGTTGGATAGAGTTAACAATGTCAAGGCCTCAAACTGGGATGCTGATGTAAGATTATAGTACAGGCTGTGACCATGTGAACCCAGGAGGTAGAAATACACAAATTCAATACTCAAGTAAAAGTGCAAATTCAAACTATACAACAAATAAGCACCACTTCAAATGTTTTCTTCAAGTTGAAATACTATGTGCTTTAAAAAGTAAAACAGTGAGGAGCTCCACTAAGAAAATGTATTTTCAACAATACTGCATTTAATGTTGGTCAAAATGGAGCAGATTTTAACCACTTCATGTACAGAGAGGTGGCTTATCCATAATAATACATCTTCATTTATTTTAATTTTTATTTTTAAGTAATTCCATCTGCATAAGTAATGAGCAACTAAAGCTGTAAAATAATGTAGTGGAGTAAAAGTAAAATATTTACCTCTGAACTTTAGTGGAGTAAAAGTAGAAGGGGCATGAAATGGAAATAATACAGTAACGTACAACTACTGCAAAATTGTACTTAAGTTCAGTACTTAAGTAAAATACTAAATAAGTACTAAGTTACCTAACACCTCTACATATGAAGTGTATAGCCCATGTATGTAAATGTATATATATAATTTTAATGTAACTATTTAAAACTGGTAGATGTACTTTCTAAACCCTCCACAGAAGGGCACTTTATGCTCTGTCTAGTGACTTTGGTAAAACAATCATTGTGTTTTGGTTTTGGACCTTTCTACTTATTGTAGACACATGCCCAGTGTACTGTAGGCTGGACTACCAACCCATGCCCAGTCGCTACTGTGTTTGTAAATATGCATATGCAATCACAAAAAACACAAATAATCAATGTTGGAAGAAGTATTCAGACATTTTACTTGTGAAAAAACACACATTACAGCTTAGTGGAGAGAACAGTCATCTATGGCCCCCAGGGTCAATGGATCGACTCATGGATTCTCTTGGCCACATTTTGAGGCGTCCTTGGCCGAGACTCCAAAACCCCGAAGCAGTGCTGTCATCTACAGCAGGTGTCCAAAAAACAATTTTCCCAAGTGGATCAATAAAGTATGTTGTCAATAAGTACTACATTAACCGACTTTATCATTTGCTCCCATCATAATTACAATGGACAGAGGTCACCTAAGAATAAAGTGTAACTTCTGGTCCTCATAAGGTGTTGTAAGCTGGATATTGGACCTATGGGAATATTTTTTTTTTTACAGGAGGATAGACTAAATCTAATATACATCTTCCATATAGTGTTTTAAAATATAAAAACAATGTACGAAAAGTAGTCACAATGAACATTAAAGTGCCACTTTGTTACACTCATAATATAACATAAGCTAAACTTATTAATATTGTATCCTGGCTAGTTTCCAAAAACATTGGAAAACTTACTAACTTGCAGCAATGAATGTTATGCAACACAAACTTCTGGTTTTTCCATATGCTAGTGCAGTGCTAAAATGTCAGCTAACATTAGGTAACGTTTTTTAGCCAGTAAAATGCTCATCAGCTGCAGACAGCAGGTTCAGAAGGATCCTTGTTTAATTGTGTGTGTAAGTTACCAAGTGTTATAGTAGTTATATCAACAGAAGTCAACCATCAGCTAACATTTCTTACCTGTACACTGATCTTCCTGATGGATCTGACATGAATCTACAGCT
>JAUYWH010000004.1:15473134-15480634 GCA_034779795.1 Ctenopoma multispine
AACCCTAGTTTTGTTACTATGTTTTTCAGGATTCAGCAGCAGTGCAGTAACTTTCAGTTTCAAAGTTTTGCTTTTCAAATTGACAAACCTAATGGCCCCGTAATAGCACCGTATTTCCACAGCTGATGTATAGGCAGTGGTGTGCCATGGCCACTTCTTATTTTGGATTACAGTTTTTATGACTTTGAATTTGTTCTTATACTTAAACTCCTTTCCACTGGTGCTGCTTCTTAATTGACAGATTATCATGCTGCTGCTGTTGTTGGTGTTCTTTCTCTGTTTAGGCCGACACATCCTGCATTGGGTCTAATTGGTGTCTGACTGTGCTTAGGTCACCTTGACACTGAGCTTCTTTTTTTAATAAATCTTATGCAATGTCCGAATAATAGTATTTCAGTGTTTTGCTTGTATCTTGCAGAATCCTGACTTCCTATGATAAATGGCTACAGTTCGTATTCCAGCAAAGGCAAACTTTACACATTGCACAGAGAGGGTGGGATGAGTGGACAGAGTAGGTTTTTCCTGCAGGGAACTCCAGGACGTTAATCCAGCTGCGCGCGTGTGTGTGTGATGTCTGGTATGTTTACAGTCTGTTCTCTGCCTCAGAGAATATTATTTAAAAGAGTCTTAGATTCAGATAAAAAACTTCACATAACCCAGCCTGAATTTGACTTCAGGACATTTACATTTATTTTCTGTAAAATGTGCATTTTTTGCCCAGCAGACATCTCTCCACCACAGACATCCAGCTTGTATTTATGTTCGGCAGCAGTCATAAATCCTCCACCCCGTCCTTGCACACCTTGGACCCATTGATGCATTTGATAGGTGCTGCCTTCAGTCTGACATTATTTGGCTCATTTTTCATCTTTTCTGCTTTCTCTGCTCATAGCAAACACAGACTGAGCTCAGATGTGAGAGAAAGAGAGAGCACAGGTATGAAAGCAGGAGTAAAGGAGTGTGTGTGTAACATGCATGTGTGAATGTCAGTCAATATCAGTAATGGTTAAGGTATCCATACGTGCATACTGTAGAAAAAGTAACAGAACAATATTTTACGCCATGTACATACAGTGGTCACGCTAGTGTTGTCTTGGTTGTTTGCTTCAGGTCACTGTCGTGCTGAAAGGTGAACCATGGCTCCAGTCTCAGAAGCAGGTTTTGTTCAGGGACTCTGCATTTTTCTGCTTTCACCCTTCTCTCAGTTCTGACCAGTGTTCCTGTCCCTCCTGCTGCGAAGCACTTGGTCGCTCAAACATCTTTTCATAGTTATTGAGGCTCCTTGTAATAATGCTATGCTCCTGAGAACACTCAAAGCTTTAGAAATGGTTTTGTGCTCTTGCCCTGATCTGTGCCTTGGCACAATTTAATGTGGAGGTTTGCAGAGAGTTTCTTGAAAGGTGTGAATTGTGTACCTCTCTAAACTAGACCCAATCAATTCTGTTTGCCAAAGATGCACTTCAATCATGTTTTAGACACATCTCAAGCATAATTTATCTGACCACAGCATGATGTGTCACAGCAAAGGGTCTGAATACTTTTATAAATGTCATAAATATGAACGACACTACTAAGAATAGTAGTAATCCAACTGAGGATCAACGTAGAAGTGTGGCTGTAAACATTCCTCACTGTATTAATGTTCACTACTCTTCTCAAGCTACATAAACAGCCTTTACCACTAACTCCAAACAATTAGATGAGGACAGAAACTGTAACCATGTAACAGTACACAACACAGATGGTAACAGCTGTTGCTTCAAACGTCTTGGAAGATATAAATGTTATAAGACATAAATGAGATCAAAATGTCACTCACAACAACTACACTAAAATGTCTTTGGTTTTGTTGACTAAAGCTACAATTTTGTAAAAAAGGAACTATTAACACTGGGCCAGTGCAGCCGCAGCACAAGGAAGTGGAGAGCGAAAGTGAAAGCAGGTAATCATGGACATTCATAATGGTCTCGTCTGCGTCTCAATCCCTACAGACAAAAGTGGACAAATAGATTAGAGAGGGGGAAATACTAATCAGAGCTGTTGTCCCTCCTTTTGCCATTAACCTGATATGAGCCTGTCACAGCTGAGCTGCTTCATTTGTGTCAGTGTATCACCGTATTCGGTTCCTACATTCACACAATAATCGCTCTGAACCTCTAAGCTCTTCTCCCAAGCATTTCACATTCACCTTGCATCTGCCCTCATTGCTTTGTCAATGATTCCCATTACATCGAATGTTACCCATGCACTCTCATGGTCTCTGTCTTTTAAAATATAAGATAAAGAGTTTCCTCCAGCTCCTGCACTTCATTTGTAATTTTGACGTTTTGGGAAGAGAAATGCGACCTAGGCCACAGCGCAGTGATTAAGGCCATATTGACAACTGAATTAATTCCTGATTGTCTGCCACGAGGGTTGGCCTCAGTTACCCTGCCTCTCAGAGAGAAAGTAATTCCCCTTAAAGATTTTCCTGCCCATTATTTCCCAACTTCTTGTCTCTTATCGGAATTCTAGCTTTCTTTCTGTCCTTCTATTTTTTCATAGCAAAATCCGTCTCCAAGCGTGAGCTCATTTCCCCAACCAAAGGGCACTGAAGGTTGAGTCATACCATATAATTCTACATTTGTCTTAGAAACGGAGAGAGACAGCATATGAATCACTTTTATGGCCCCTGGTGCGCATGAACCATTGTCACTACAGCTGCAATACTATGTTGTCATTCACACTATGCTGAATGCAACTGCACTGCTGCCACTTTTTCTGTGAGTGCTTCCATGGTCAAAGGGGAAGAACTGACATCCCTTCTCGCGGTAATGATAACAATTGGAACCCAGGACACTGGGAAGTGAGGTAAAACACGGGTAGCCTGGCAGCCATTGTCAGTCAGACGCTGTCATAGAGACAGGGCAAAATGCCAGCGCGTCTGAAGCCTCACTGCATGCCACTCTTTGTCTGACAGCTGCCAGCGCTGCCCAAGAGCCGGAAGAGAGTCAAGAGGGGAAAGTGATGGGAAATGTCACCATCAAAGTAAGTTGCCGTATCAAGGTTCAGGGTGGTTTGTCTACTAGTGTATCTACTGAAATCATGCACACTAGGAGCCAATAAAATGAGCCTCCAGAACAATGTCGCTGACCTTGAATGTAAACATTCACACTGGAACATCTGAAGCAAGTACAGAAACACACATGCATAATCAAAAGCACGCCACCATCAAGTGTGATCACTCATTTGTCATGGCATGGCTCAACATGCCCGGCTGCAGGGCAAAGCGCTTTCCTTTAACCTGCTTCAATTACCAGGCTGACAGAGGATAAATGGTGACCCTATTACCGCGGTGGGAACATTGAACCTCCTAATACTCTGAATGAGAAAGTGTAAAGAGTTGGACCTGGTGTCAAAGAGTCTCTTAGGGATCTTTTCAGACTCACTAGACCATCTTTGATGCCAATCAAAATCAATATCTGCTCCTGTGACTCTATAGGCATGACTTTTAGGAAGAAAAGAAAATACAGAAAAGAGCTACATCAGACAATCCAGTGCTTCTGTGGGGAGGCTTCACACTATGAAAAGTTCTCTCTAAGCTCCAGTAAACAGCTCTGACTGTCAGCACATACTTCTCACAGCTTTTGTGATCTATTTTCATAATTTAGCAAGGGTGGTCTGAGACTGAAGCACACATTTTTCATAGTAATTGATGAGGTGCTATTAGATTCTGCATTCCAATGGATGCCCTGCAGAGTGATTATATTATGACAAATACAAGAAACCACTGTTGTTACAGTACAGTAAGTGTAACTCAAAGTTTAAAGATCAACAAACCTTGAGACTGTGGACAACACATAAACCAGAGAACTCAAAATATAAATTACACTTGCTTTGCTGACTCCCTTTATTCTCATTCACCAACCCACTTATCATTTAACTCCTCAACATTTTTAGCCACAGCAACTTAACTCTGTGCAAACTTTGCATACACAAGTGCAGCTCTGTTAGGTCAAGTGAGGCATAATAAAACATCATCCCGACGCTCCCCCTCCATCATCCACTCCAAAATGCGTGCGTGCCAAGTTTTCACTGCAAAGTCAGCACACGAAATGTGTGGATTCACACAGGCAAATATACTGAGGCACATCGAAAGCATGCAAACAACGCTGAGTGTAGAGAGCACACAGTTCTCAAAAAGCTTCTTCTGATAGAGAATGTCCACTAACCATCACCTAGCAATTATCAAACCTTAGCTGCTCAGTTCTTCACTGTGCACTAGGTGACTTATTTACAGTAAATAATTATAATATATTTCCTCACCACATGAAGAATTTTATTTAAGAATTAATTTTGTTCAAAGCCACAGACATTAATCTTATTAAACCGAATGGCTTTACTCATCTATCTATATTTTGACATAAACCACTGGAGGCACAAGCGGAGAGATGCATATTAATATTTAATATTGGCAAAAGAGTGATTTTAAACTGCGGAAATGAGAAGGATCTCAGCAGTCAGCCATACGTTGCAGGGAAATGCAATGTGCGCCGCATGTTGGAATCTAGCAAAATGAAAAGAATTAATCACCCACATTTGTTCCAAAATGCATTTTGGGTACATGATTTATATTCCGACTACGTTATGGGGGAAGCAAGCACATCTTGCAGTTCCTCGTGTTTACAAGGTTGGCTGTTTACTTACCATCAGCAAGAATTTGAAAGTAAACAACATGCAGATGTAAGGCCTTAGAAATATTGCTAAACTGATGCTTTACACATTCACATGCTTACTCCCAAACCAGCCACCTTCTGTAATTTATGTGGAGTGGAGCGTCACATACGCACTTGGCAAATGTTTGTGAACTAATATGACACTGAGTTCTTACCCAGCGTCTAACATCCCTAAATGAAACAGAGAGTATAGAGCATTTATCCCACCAGTGACACATTAAAACAATCACAGATTCTGTTTGAAGAAAGATCCTCCAGGGCAACACACAAGCCTCCTCTCTCTGTGCATTTAAATCAAGCCTGGTGTTTACAGAAGCGTGCATGCCCAACTGACTCCCTCCGCTGCCCTTGGCACCAGAAGTGGGTATCCCTTGGCGGAAAGTGAACACGCGGTCCAGCACTCAGGACACCGCTGCGCCACATCCCCAGCTGCCAGCCCCTCGCCAAGCCTAACCGCCAACATCTGACTGCCTTTTAACGTGAGGCAAGGAGAGAGTCCACCAGCTCCACCGTGGAGACAGAATCCTTAATAAGAGTCAGTAGGTAAAGCGGTCCCATTGCCCTTCTCACTAGCCTCAACAATGTGACTTGTCAAACAAATTGCTCTTAGCAGCTGTTCCCCAATCTGCCTGCTGAGCTGAGTGTTGTGCGCCGATGCCACCACCATACCCCAGTTTCCCCCACTGCTGTGTTTCTGCTCAGACACCATAAGGACGGCCATACGTATAGTATCCGTCAGTGGCAAGTCACACATGACACCAATTCACTACGTTTGCAGTAAAGGACCTCTACTGTAGTTTCCAAGTGCTGGTGCTGTGATACAATATGCTGCTACTAATCTGAATGCAAATATCATGCAGACATTCTGTACTATAATTTATGTCAGAAAATGATACACTCCGGCAGCTGCAATTTGTGTAAATTGTACTTGCTCATGCTGCTTTGTTTCATGCCTTTACAGGAAATTGCCTGTTGCAACACAAATGAGGAGTTGTTGTCAAGATCAGAAACTGTGCATTTCAGACGATCCACCGGCATGGTAGAAAATATGCGTTAAAAGATAAATGACTAAACTGCTGCTTCGCCCTGTGGATCAAAATGTTTAAACAAGGCCACAGAGTAATGGACAAACTGACACAGTTGTTTTTCTATGGCACCAAGTTGTCAACAACAATAATTTTCTTTCCTTCTATGGATCAGGCATAAACAGTGTAATGGTAGACTGGTGAGACAGCCGCTGGTTCTCATTACATCCTGCTATGCTTACTACCCCAACGGATGGTAAAGATGCATGATATTTCACTACAACACTCAAAAATCTCTAGGTCCATGTTTCTCTGTCTCTTATCCTTTCTGATCTTCAAACTCTCATTTGTGTCTGGTCCTCACTGACCTCTTCTTCCCCGTCTCATTCCGCTATCTATTTCCCCTTTCTCAGCACCATCACCATCAACACCCATTCTTCCCAGGCTTACTGACCTTTCCAATCTCCTCCTAGCCCCTTCGTAGCAGGATTATATTATTAACGTGCCTGGTCACCCTTTTGCTTGAATTCCATCACGTCACGTCTACCTTCCTGGACCACTTTAAATACCTGCAGTGCAAATGTGCTGTGGTCAGTTTTAGCCTGTTGACAGGAGGTTGGATTTCAATCCCCCTGTATTCTGCAGAATTGCATAGAACAGCCTGTTTTGTGTAGATACAGATTGAGTGGGTGTCCACTAAATTCAGGCACTTGCCCTCCAGTGCCCGAGATCACATCTTGTCTTTCTCCATCATCCCCTCATCAATTTTCAGGCACTTTCAGACAACCTTTTGCCAATATGTTGTTGAGTTAAAACTACTTTGGTCTTAGCTGTGATGGATTTCAGTATAGACTGCTTCCCGTAAAAAAACAGGTGTTTAATGTTTAGTCATTTTTCACATGGCAGGCTGTTGACAGAGGGGAGTATCCTGTAATTGACATTACACCGTCACATTCTGCATGGTTTTTCTAACAGAAAGTAGTGAAATATTCTTATATTTCAGTTGAACTGGAAGAAACACATACTTTTTAAAGTGGCGACGTTTAAATGGTCACTTATTATCACCATCAGTCCTTGTGTTGAATATGTTAATAAACAGTTGTGTTTAAGCACAAAGCAAAACACAGAGAAGCATTAGCATTCATTTAAAATCATCACAAGCCTGTGGCAACTTCCACCTAGTTCACTCTCTTGACTCTGTTTTGGTCTCCATCAACTCCTGAGGGAAATAACATGCTCTCCAGCTAACGGCTGGTGGTGGAAACATCGTGTGCAGTGGGTTTAGCAGATGCATGATGCGGCTGCTTTGTTGTGAAGCAACATGGTGAGGTCGCAGGCTGCAAAAACAAAAAGCTGAAAATGATCAGATTCTCCAGAGAGAAGTTGGGTGATAATTCTCTGTGGTTTTCTGTGCTACAAATGACCTCTTTCATTTTACATATAGTAATTTGAGCTATTGCTAGTACAATAATATTCATTAGTTCTGCTTCCTAATTTATTTAGAGCCTGTTAGCTCCCCAAATGAGCTGTTAGCTCATTGTTGTGGAGCTCAAAATGATTCTGGGGATTTTGCTGTGTTATAAGACACTGCAACAAAATGAATGAATGCATAGTAAAATTCCAGGAGAAATGCACTTGAAGTGTAGAGTTTTGTGTCTGACTAATACGGGACCGGATATGCAGTGCATCTCAGGGGTTGAACATTTCCAGTTTTGGAACAAAAATATTGAGCAGAAGCCTCTGGTACAAACAAGAAGTTT
>JAUYWH010000004.1:15485634-15572206 GCA_034779795.1 Ctenopoma multispine
GAGGTCTGCATTGAATTTTTATGTGTTCAGCCTTCAGCACTATGACCCATAGAGCAGTAAATCCACTGATTACTGCCATTCAGCAATGCCCTTAACGTACCCTACCTTTATGTTATGACAGCTCTGTCGGTAAAGCATTGCACCATTTCCTTTACTGTCATCTGGAGGGGTGTTGTTGTAAATTGTTTAGTCGCCTTTACTATTGATCTCTCTTTCTGTGCGTATGATCACACATTCGCACAGTCGTAGCCATGTGGGTATGCCGCACAGCTGCACATACAGTACACACACGCCATTATTGACCATTTTTAAATCATCTCATTTGTCACCCTCCTCACCCTCTCTGCAGAGGTGCCCAGAAGTGCTTTGCTTTTCTTTTTCAGTGCTCTCATAGCATCCCCCCCTAACCTTTCTTTTTTGTCAGCAGAGATTTTGTCTCACAATGCACTCTGTTTCAACTCAGAAAAACAAGCCTCCGCTCATTTGTCAGTGTTTCCTTATCTGCAGCCACATTGTGTTCTCCAGGACCTCTCTACAACTCAGGTTACTTGGGTGTGTGGGGTAGGTGTTTGTAGTGGTGTGTGTGTGTGTGTGAAAGTGAATGGGGAGGGGGTAGTGCGTCAGGACTCCGATACCAATGACTCCCACCCCTTCCAGAAATCTCCCACTGCAGACGATAAATCTCTCACAAGCACTGTGAATTTTTCACTGGGAATTTCTTCCTGAAGGCGGCTGAAAGCTCTACAATATGAAGATGGAAAACAAGTGGGCCCTTTGTTGCAGCCCAGGAAGTGGGAAACATAATTGCGGCAAAGCCACAAGGGCAGGGTGACATGAATCAATCCTGTACTTTGTAAAGGCTCTTTCCTCTTGCTCCCAGTTACCGAGGAAGTGTTACTCACTTCCATCACTGTGGGCATCAGCAGACCTCTGTGCGTATGACTGGTGACATCTCATTAGCTTTACTGTTTGTTACCTATTATAGATGTGAAAAAGAACAATAGCAGGCCAGCAATACCATTTACAAAGACATTAATGTACAGACATGAAATGGATATAAGGCATGTTTACTAGCTCTGATTTCAGTTTGTCTGGCATTAAAAGGTTTGATTAAAATGAATAGGTAATGTTTTCTGCTTATTTAGCAATTTGGCACCAGCTAAAAAGCACTGCTCGGTGGTCAGCTCCTTCAGTTTGAAGAATGTAGAAGAAAATGTGACCAGTAAAACAAATTTGGTCAGTCACCACACTGCTCTAGACTACATTATCTCGACAACAACTGGACAAGTTGCCATGAAATTTCTGTCCACAATGCTTAATGACTTTGCTGATCCCATCATCACATTCCCATCAGCCTCATTGCACTACTTGCATTTAGTCCTAATTAGCAAATGTTGGCATGCTAACAGGATAAATTGGGATGGTGACCATGTGTAACAGGGTTTGTACACTATGTGATTCAATTAGTCATTTATCCAGTACTGTCTCTAACTTTGTCAGTTCATGAGAGATTCTTTAATGCAGCCCTCCAAACACATCGTGAATTCACGTCAAATGCCATGCAGTGTCAAATACTGCAGTCAGCAAGCGACCTAGGTTTACCAAAGCAGCATCATGGACATCCACAATCCCTCCATCCAACACAGCTCAACACAAGTGGGACAGTTTCTACTGAGTGAGTGATCTTCTCTTGGGTCCTCATTTGACCTGACGTTTATTCCAGCTTTAGTCTCACAGTATTTTCCTGGTTCTTCATATGAACCAGCAAGAAAGCCCCACTGGTCCAAATGGTAGCTGCTCATAGGCAAAACAGACTTAGGCGGGTGAGAGTCAGAGAGTCTTGCTGATATGAAGTGGAAATCTTTTCCAGCAAGACTGACACCTATAACACATGGCAGACAAAAAAAAGAGGGAGAGCTGAAAACCTCAAAAGAAGGAAAAGATCGTATTGTGAAATATAATTTGCACCACCATGCACATACAGCATGTTGTTCATAGGCTAAGCTCACAGGTACATTCATGATCAGATGATGAGCAGGGGAGAAAATAGGAAAACTAAGAGAGAGAGAGAGAGAGAGAGAAAGGTGTTAGAGAGAGACAGCTCTCACTATTTCATCCTGGAACGGTCACCCGGTCAATGCATCCAGTCATCCAGAAGCCATAGCGCTATCTATATAATCCAGCTACCATTTTACACTCGCACATTCATAGCCCAGTGTACACATAATGGATTTACATGCTGGATTTGTGGATGATGATGAGTTATGACAAATGCAGTGAGTACGTTTATGGTGTATTATTGCTGGAATACATACTACATACGTGAGTATGTACAGATTTGTAGACAGACTTGTAGCACTGCAGCAAAATGTAATTTAAGTGGGGATCTTTGGTTACAGACGCAGGCCACTACTCAAAGCTGCTACGCACTGCAATATTTATGAGGAATTATAATAGTGCACCTCTTGGCAAAGCAGTATAGGTTACCTTGTACATTATAATACCATGTAGGCTTATATATAACCTGTGCAGATTGCTTTATGGCACAACAGGAGACAAGCACTCAAATCCTTTACTTCCATAAAAATACTTTGGTACAAGTAAAGGTTATTTGTTCCAAATCCTACCCTCAATGTATTATCCATAAAACATACATAAAATACCTATGGTGACGACTATTTTTAGACTGATGGATTAACGTGTAGTATGTTGATGTTATATCCAGCTGGAATTAAGCAAGTTTTAAGTACTACTTTAAGTACTGTATACTTTTTAGTAGTGTATAATATTGTCTTGTGTATTGTACAGTGATAACCAAATAGGGGTCAGTTCATCCCCTGGATGGATTTGAGATCCCAAAGTAGGAAAGCTACATGCACGCATATTTCTCTTTTGGTTTTTTCCTTTATCTTTGCTTCTTTTTCTTTTTTGGACATCAGGCAATTATATAAGTAAAATCATCTGAGAAAGTGAAAGAGGAAATCACTTTTGGTGGAAGTGCTAACACTGCACAGACACCTGAAATGTGTGATAAGTACTACATGTAAACACTGGCTTGTTGTTAGGGGCTACAAACTAAAAAGGTGGAAACCTGCCTCTTTAAAAGTACTGTAGTAGTATGTACAGTTCTTAATGTACAAGCTTAAAATAGAAAGGTGTTCTACCAGATCAAGATGTATCTAGAGCTACCACAGCTCTTTCCAGGCTATTATCTAAAAAGACTGAAATTCATTATATGAAACTAAAATAATAAAAGGATAATAGACAATAAGTGTTGCTTAAAAGTTAAAAAGTTATTATTAAAACAATATCAGTTTCAAAAGAATTGGAAAACTAAGGAAGTGTGTGTAATTTACCTAATCAATGATCTAATGTGTTGGGGAATTATTAGTTAAAATGCAATTTGAGAACACTGAGGTTTAGATGTTGGGGAAATTGAATTAGTTCTACTCAGATTAATTCCTGTTCATGAATTGCAATGGGGAAAACAAAAAAATAAATAAATTAAGAAATTACACTGAAGCTATCTACAGTCTACTGTAACAATGTGTTTTATCTACTATCCTGCAATGTGAAAGGGCAACAGTGTTCTGCTAAAAACACAGTTGGTGCTGCAGCGGCGACAGCGTGGAAGTAGCATCATTAACCTTCTGCAGAGTGACAGGGATGATGAAAATGCCACAGAAAAGCAGTTCAGCAGACACTCGCATCACAGCTGCTGACTCTGCTTCCACTTAATGCTCACGGAAAGGACCAGTGTGAGCCACAGTAAGAGAATTGATGGGTAATGCTTAGTCATTAAACAACTAGGGACAAACAAACTCACTTTCATTCAAAATGCTTGTTCCCCTGTAGTACAAGAAAATGTTCTGACTATGGAGGATTCCCCTCAAATGACTGTGCAAATGAACGTATCACATACTGAAATGCAAGAAAAAAATCTTTCTACTTTACACAGCAAAGACATACAGTATGTACAAATACACATATGCACGTACAATTGGCCTCAGCTGTTTAAGTGGACAGTCATTCTCACTTGCCCTTAGTTCAATAATTGATTTAGTCCAACAGGGAGTTTGGCGGCTTATCCTGGGCTGATATTTACTGCAGGTACCTGCAGGGATGCCTCGGTCTTTAACAGAACATGCGTACATGTACGTGTGCATGGAAATCTATTTCTAGAAGTGCGGAGAGCGAGAAGGAGCGAGGGCACGTGGGAGTTAATGAGTGGATAGGGGAGAGGTGGACAGGACGGCGTGGGGTGGATGTGGAGCACCATGCTGCGCCACGGTGTCATACCAGGAGTGATTAAAACAGCGCCTCGGGTCAGGTATCGGATTGGGATGATAGGAAGAACTGAGACAGCCAATCACAGCCATCTGCTAACTGTGTGCTGACTTTGCCCGCCCCAGCAGTTAAGGAGACTCTCCTACACTTTCCCCCCCGGGGTATGTGGCGGCATGTGGACTACATTTTTAGTCACATCTTTCTATACACACCTCATCAGGCTTGAGTGCAGCATTTGAAGAGCGGCCCTCTCACTGCTAATCAGAGGTGTCTGTGAGGCAGTTATTATATATGTATGAATGTATGCACTTTTGCATAGTAGCGCCATGCTAATTTCTTTATAGAAAAGAAAGATGAGGAGACACTGACACTCATCAGCGAGCTGATGTTTTTCAGATTCAGGATTCAGTCCAGTTTACGATTAAAGAGA
The DNA here is from genome assembly GCA_034779795.1 of Ctenopoma multispine. Lineage (NCBI taxonomy): Eukaryota > Metazoa > Chordata > Actinopteri > Anabantiformes > Anabantidae > Ctenopoma > Ctenopoma multispine. The sequence goes on from JAUYWH010000004.1 coordinate 15,490,352, forward strand.
TGATGAAAGGGTCTTCACCTACAGAGTTATACGAGCATGTGTAGCATGTGTGCCTGATTGCAGATTATACAGAATATGAAGCCAGCACTGTGCTGTGTGCTGTTTATTTTTTTTGAATGTGAAAATGCAAATAGAGTTCATACTGTTAACATGGGAGATGGCAGCACTTCACATTGAGGCAATGGAGAAAGACAGGGAAGGAATGTCTTAGAGCATTTGTGCTGAACACATTTCCACTGTGTCACTCTCTCGGCGTGATGTGCACCTTGAGAATGTCACATTTCCTTACTCACATCAACAGAGGCTTTCTCCTGGCGTGCACCGCGTGACCCCGAGAGCACAATGGGAGTTTTGTCTGAAATGTTGTTTTAGATGAAGCTAAATGTGATTAATAATCCATTAGTAGAAGACGTGCCAGCGTTGCAAAGTGGAAGCAAACTGCATCGGTACAATAAGGTTAAGCAGAACATATTGGGGGGGTAGAATACACTGCATGCATGATGTGTTTGTTCCAACAGATTTGATCTTAGTTGGTCCCTCAGTGGGGAGATATTCATAAAACATCAGAAAGAGCAATGTTCCTTTGCAAGAAAAATAGTTTCTACTGAAAGAGGCTACAGATGCTTAACTCGCTGACTGATAAGCTTTAATCAAGACTTATAATTGACACAAATATTATAGTATACAAACAAACAAAAACACAGTGACAACTACAATCAAATAAAAAGGCAAAAAGTAGAAAGGTGTAGACTTTAAGTTGGACTGGGTAAATAAATGAATACATATCAGTGTATCAACCTTTTCATACAGGAGCCTTATGCTGACATGTACCGTAGTGAAGCACTGTGCAGAGGGAGCTGGGGCCAAGCAGATTTACAGCCCATCACTGAGCAAATAGCCAATTCATTGCTCTTACATAATTAATGTATTGAAAATGTAACCACCGAAATTAGCATGACATTACCTGATGAGCCTAATGCAGGGGCAAACCAAGGTTAGCAAAGGAAAACAATACAAACTGCATGTCTCTTCTGAATAATTAGGTTTGTCACATTCTGAAGGAATAAACAGACATAATAGAAGTGAAAGCCAACGCTTGACTTTTGATTGTCTAGCAAAAAACTGAAACAGATTTAGAGTGAGAATTAGAACCAGCACCCTGGACAGGTCATTAGTTGGGCCAACCACTGTTTCAGCACCACGGACAGCTACACTGCCCTGAGTTGCCTTCGGGACAACAGCATTCTGTGTGTCACACCAGTCACAGCTCCACAGTTATCCTTATGCTTCCAGGCTCATTACTAAAACCAGCCAGCATAAAATTCAGTCCTTCATCATAGACTGCAACAAAAACATGTTTGGCTGTTCACACTCTAGCACCAGTTGCATCAGATAAATAGTTTCCTTTTGCCAATTCTCACAACAGATAAAAAACATGTTGGTTTTTTTTTCTACTGCTCTTTGCAATCTTGATACCTTCCTCAGATTGTAGAGAATATGGTTTAAGAAGGATCAGACAGTTAAAACAAGCGAATAGGCGCAGTGATAAAGATGCATTGTACAAATTGGCCTGAAGACATAGCTAAATAGTCTTTTTCAGCACTTCGGAGCCTTAATGGACCATTTACCTGTGCCCTATTACAGCCTTTTACAAAGGACCACCATTAAAGACAGACAATACATCTGTGAGTGTAATAGATTTTAGATCAGTGCTGCTATTTCGCACTGTTCTATCTACTTGTCAAAAAAATGTGTGCAAGGATGTATATGTGCATGTGGAGTACAAAATACACACACCTGTTAACATCTGAGCTACGTGCATGTCTGCATTTGTTGTTATAAGCATGAGTATCAGTTTTCACTGCAAGGAAAGAGGGATATAGCTGGAGTGGCTGTCTATTTTTAACCAGGCTGCTCTCTGATGCGTGGAGTGCTTGGGCTGCAGTATTTTGGTGGGCAGAGTACAATGCGGGTCTGAATTCTGTCCACAAAGCAGAACAAAGTCGGCGAGACCTGGCTGCAGTATTGATTGAACTTCCAAACGTGACGGACATGCTAAGAGCCACCAGGTAAGCAGGAGAGGAGAGAGGTAAGAGACAGAAACAAAGAGGTGGGGCACAGGACGAGACGTGAGACAGACATGTTGCTCAGCCGAGAGTGAAATGTGTAAATTCAGAAAGCAGGAGGTGGATTTGGAAAATGCAAAGAGGCTCTTTGTGCGCAGGTGTGAAAAACAAATAGCTGTGGTTTGGGGGAAATGTGATATAAAGTGGATCAAATAAAGCATCACACACGCCAGCGGTCCAGAAAACGGAAATCTCCATTCAGCAGGAAGCACAGCACACAACATGCATGTAAACACAGAGAAGGTCGACCTTACAATGGGAAAAGTGAGGATGCAAGACATTTCCACACTCAACTTATCTACAGCGTCAAAGTCAACAAAAAGGCAAAACCAACTTTGCTGGGCTTTAAGGAGAAGAAAGGGGCAATAAAAGGTGAGTCAGTGAGCAATAAAATGCAGAGTGAAGACCAGAGTTTCAGCTGTGGAAAAATATGAAAGTGTGCTTTCCTGAGAAATCCATTTAGTAGCATTGATTTTTGCCTTTTTTTATTTTTTACTGTCTTTCAGTCAAAGATCTCCACCCCTCACAAAGAACGAGAATGCTGCCTTTACCCCTGAGGCAGGTTTTATTCTCAAGACGGACACTCTGCAGCACAGGTATATATAAAAATCATCCACCACAGCATGTAATCTGCACACTGTCTTCTAATTATTAACCCGTTTTAACTTCAAACTAGCTGGGATCATGATGTGCTGCCCTGCTTCCTCCACTCAACACATGTGTTGTGACTGTATGCACCTAAGCATTAGGGTGCAATGTGAGCATCAAAGATAAGCCATTGAGTTTTTTTTTTTAAATCTCTTCTTGGGATTGCTTCGCTCAAGTCCTCGGTCAGTGACACAGTCGAGTGTCTCCGAGAGCAAGAGCAAGGTAACCTAGAGCTGAGCTGTCTTTACCTCCAGATGAATTTATACTGCAACGTTTTTCACCCTCGTACCTTCAAGTGCACACACTGAAAAGTGAAGATAGCGTGTTTAATCATACAGTCTCAAAGAAAGATCCAAGATAATATCCACTGTTTCTCCCATTGTTAGTAATCCTGATTTTTAATCAGGTGTGTTAGAGCTCAGTTTCAAGCATTGGGCTTCAAAGAGTATTTCTTTCCTCAGTGACCCCTTTTGAGTCCTTATGACATTTAATTAGACAGTTAAAAATAAGAGATATTCAGTGAAGACCTTTTTGGTTTTTTTCCAGATACAAGATTATGTCAAGAACAACTTTGTTAACCGATTTTAACAAGGAGAAATATGTGTCACTGCAGTGGATCTTCTGAAAGTTTCTGGCTGGTATAGGTCAGTGTAATAATGGGGCATATTTCACTGTATGACACACTTGCTGGCATGATTTTAGTTATAAATCCATTTCTGAGCTTTTACCTTCATGTGTGTGCATCAAAAGGAAAAATGCAATTAGGCAAAGATATGGATTTCCAGTACACAACTCAATTTAAAAAGTCAAGACATTTTGTCAGATTGAAAAATGTTTTCTTTAAGATGACCATACCTCAGCTGTAGTTGCCTGGGGAAAGTCGAAAATGAAACAGTGAGCCTCTTTTGCATTTTAACACTTTCTCTTTGACTTGCTTTATTAAACTCTAATGTTTGTTGTTGCCTGGAGCACAAAGTGTTGCACTTATGTATTTTTTCTTTCTCTATTTCAACATTAATAGTGGATTCTTTTAGTCTCTCTTTCTTGTCCTCTTCTTTTCCTTTTGGTCCACACATCCTTGAGTTTGACATTTTACAGCCCTATAAGCTGCTCCACTTCACGTCACGTCTCATCTCTCTTCCTTTTCCCCACTAATGATTCTTTTCAATAACATGCACTTAACATGAAGAAAGAGGACATATGGAAATTAAAGGTGCCCAAAGTGGGTCATTAATTTTCCTTGAGATCTGCTGACTTATTTACATCATTAAAATATGTCACCAATGAAACATCCGCACTGTATAATCAGTCTCATCTGAAGGATTGACGAGGCATCGGCCAACGGGGAGCAGTGTGCCTCTTTGATTGATCTGGTAATTTCTTCTGCACCAAGATTCTTTGCATGGTTTGACCCACTTTGATATATGCACTCTCTCTAATCTGTAGGATATTTATATAAGGGGGCGCTGTCAGACAGAAAGGCTGCCCTGGCTGCTGGCTTGATTTCCAGGTCCTCAGATTTAATTCTCAAGGATCGATTAAACTTTCCTTTTGTCTCCCTCCAATACTTTGGTGCCTCTAAGTACCTGAGGGATAGCTCAGAGCAAAAGTTTGGCTTTTCATCACGTTTTTTCTTTTTTTTTTTTTTTTTTTGCAGCAAAACCTACACCTTGGAAGCACTGAAGGTTCTAATCCTGACTGAGGTTTATGCAAGTTGCTGTGTTTTGCCTTGAATTTATGGTTCCCTCAGGAGGGAATTGCCAAGCTCCCCCCAGCTAGATGTCGCAGTGATGAAAGGGAAACAAATGCAGAGTGAGGACTCTGGGTTACAAGCGTTGTTCAGATGAGTTTGCCCTGGGTGGCTGTGTGTGTGGAGACATGTGTGGGAAGTAACACAGGGAAGAGCTGAGCTTGTTCATAAAAATGTGATATAATTATGACAGCACAACATAAGGATAACTATATATTTATACCCTCTACACTGTGCACCCATAAAAGTCGACCTTTTAGACTTGCAAGTGTCATGTATCTTGGGATTGCAGTGTCAGCAGCAACTATTGGACAGATCATGTACAATGTTATTATCCACTGTGAACATGTTAGTGTCCTCAGTACAGCCTCACTGTATTTCCAGTCTTGTTTATGTGTTCTAGTTTAATTGAGACTGTATTTAGGCTTTAATGCTAACATCATGGCTTCGTGTATTTAGTACTATATATATTTATGTGCATATCATTTGATTTCAGAATATGAAATAGATGCTTATTCATGGGTCTAATAATACCACAGTAAGATAAAGAAAGTCATGTACTGCTTAGTGTCACATTCTATTGCACCAGGCGTACTCTACACTACACAAGATGATGTAGAATAATAAACTGTCCCTTAGTGCCTGAAATCTTGATTTACTGCTCACTATAAAGTATTGACCACTTATTATATAGGATGTAGGAAATTAATGAATGAGGGGTGATACCGGACGGTTGTGGGCTTGTTTTTATTTGAATATCAATAATTCGACTGTTATCAGATCCCACTGGCTCATTCAGTTAATTCACCCTCTCTGGTTTGTGATTGTCTGTTGTGTGTGTATGTGCTGTGGCTGTCACTAATAAATCCTACTCACTAAGTAGCGTGTACTGCCCACTCTTCCAGACCTTTTCTCTGTGGGGCATTGCTTTTGATTGCTACATAAACCCCAGTGGGAACTTAAATCAATCCAACACATATTTTTCTCTTGGCAAGAGCTCAATTTAAAACTTTACAAGAACACAACAACAAAAACACACGGGTCCAACGTTTTCACTACCACCATCAGCATCTGGGAGCCTGCTAAAAAACAGAAGCCGGTTCCGTTTCAAACGCCACCCAGCTTTCTTCTAAAGATACAATTACAATTTGCAAAACTGTGTAATACAAAACGTTCATGCATCAGATGCAAATCTAATTTGCTCCCTGTGTAAGAATCTACTGTAACAATGTCAAACAGGCAGTGTTACCGTGTGCTCAGTGGTGCCACAGGGAAAAAAAAAACAAAACACATGCACACACAGTTGGTGGAGGTGTGCCTATTAAACCCAACTCCTTCCTTTACTGACTTCCTCGTCTGAAGGAGTAGCCAGCCAGAGGAAAGACATGCTGGGAGGAAAAGGCTCCCCGAGGTAGCTCTTGGCTTTGCTGATTATGGCACAGCTCGACTGTGTGCATCAACACACAAACTGAAGTTTGGATCAAACGAAAAATGAGCCAAAACTGTTGATGTGTAATGGAGAGGAAATGATGGTGGCATCCATGTCTGCCCCTCTTCATCCGGCGATAGATCTTCTTGGTGGATAACATCTAAGTTTGTTTGCCAACACGGACAGATGGAGAAGAAAAGAGAGGACGACGGAGAGAGGAAAAAGAGAGAGTGAGCGAGAGCACGTAGGAGGCTGGCTCATGGGGTTGCTGCTGTCTGTCTTTGCTGGCAAACACATTTGTCCTGACGGGGAGGTAAAAGTCTGGCAAAGGTCGGTCCGAAAGAAGCCTGTTGGTTTACTGGGCAACAGAGACTTGAATGCATCAACAACAAATGGTTAAACGCGAGATAGAAGAGATCCGTTTTTAAGTTGTGAAAATAATAATAATAACAGAGAAACTATTATTTAAATAAAGCTCACAAGAGAAGCAGCGCATCATAAAATCGACAACACCTGTTAGACTTCTGTTTGCGTAACTGCTGTCTGCAATAAATCCCCGAGAGACAAGCAAATAATTGTTGTGGGGTGATAATACTCTAAGAGAAGTAAAACCTCTGTGGGATGATGCACTTAAACAATAAATGTCTTGCAGTGACAAGAGATGAAAATATTGATTAATACAGGCAGAAAGAAAAATGTTTTGCTTTGCATTGTTGATTGTCTTCCCAAGAATGTCAAAAGTTTCTTCATAATCGTGAACTTTGAATTGTCAGGAAACACTGAATAATTGGCCCATACTCCAAACTGGACCAAAGTGTGAAAACATCTCTGCTTAAATAAAGTATCTGTAGCTCCAGTAATGAGCCAGACCACCATCTTCACCTCTGACACAGGGGATTGGGATACTGGTTAGACTCATCAAACAATCTAATTATTCCGGCAGCTTTATCGGGACTGAACACCACTGCAATATGTTCTCTGAGCTTCCAACTTGTCCATATCTCGTGTTAAATTATCTCCAACGGAGATGAAGTGTTTCCCTGACAGATGTCAGTCTAATTGAGTGTTGCAGCACCAGTTGGTGGTGGCTGTCACTTGGCTCCTTTCCCTCTCCCCGCCTTGCGTGACGTTGCGAAAATGTAACAACAATGCTCGAATCAAGCAGAAGCACGAATGCGCTCGGTGGTTTGCTCGTTGTTGATTTAGTTTCTTCTGGATGCAGCTGCTACATAATGCAAATAATTTCTCAGACAGATTAATGCCCCGGTATCTCCCCCTTGTGTGGATTTCATACAGTGTGTATCTAGCTACAGTGGATTCTGTTTGCTATTACCATGCTCATCACTGTGCACTGATGCAATTACTGCATGGAGCCCCACAAATAGGAATCTGTATGGCTGGTGTATATAATAGATTGTATCAGGTCCCACTGCCATTATACACAGTATGTTCTCACTAGATTGTTACATTACATCGAAACCTCCAGTCCTCCATCTCTACTGTCCTTGCCGCAATGTCGCACAATAATCTTTAACTGAATTATGGCTAATCTGACAGAAATTTGAAGCAAATGTCATTATATAATTGATCAGTAGAAGAAAAAAACTATACAGCATAAGCATCTCAATCTACAAGCCTGCTGTGGGATGAACAGTTTATACGTAACTTTTAGTTCTAAACATTCCAGTGTCCAGTGATATTCTACATTTGACTTATTTTGCCATCAAATCCCATAAAAACACAAGGACACAACAATCATGCTACATCCACTGTGCCACTGTGGAGCTCTATGGTCATCCAAAAACTCAACACTTTATTGAGCCACACAGTGAAGTGAGGAGTAGTTGTTTACTATTTATATTTTGTATTATTAATGTGAAACTGATAAGTAATTAAAAAGTTTTAAAGTAAACCAGTGAAGTGTTAGTTAAATACATGGAAGGATTTAAGTAAATAATATACTGCATGTAGGAAAAGTGATTATCCTTGATTTTAAATTATGGAGCATATTTCTTTTAAAAATATTTCTTTAAAGTTGCATTCTGTAGCTTTAATTACTGTAGTTAGGTAAATATTTGCTTTCACATACTGTAGTTATTTCCACTGCTGTAGCTGAAACAATTTCTTTATTACACTGAACATGACTTGTTTTTAATCAGTCCTGTGGCATTTACAGTATTTTCCACAGCCGCCATTAAAATTTCTCCTGACTCATGCTTGAGTTGTATTTGCCTAAAACTACAGGGCTGTGTCTTTTGTAAGAATAAAAACATAGATTTTTATTTGCATCTTCAATGAAATTCAATTAGCCTAGAGTCACAGAAGCATGGGGATAGTTGTAAACTACTGTGAAACGAACTAATGCATCATCCTTCATAGACGTCTGAGAGCACAAACACGATGCCAGACAGACGTCAGATGGGGAAAGAAAAATGAGCTCATCTGGAACAGAAAACAAAGTAAAAACAAATCCCCTTTTATAGACCAACTTTCTAGTTCAACCTTGACTTACTACACTTGCCGTAGTTATGCACTGACTTTTGGTTTTAAATCCAAATTAAGGTGGTTTAGACAATACGATTTAATTGTTGGCCTGGACGATCCTGTAATGTCTCGTGTCGGGCTTTTTGTGCCTCTGTGCCGTCTCAGCCGTTACTTTGGTTTGGTTGAGTACAGTGTTAACATAATGGATGTGTGCACTGGGCAAAACCACAAAAATAACATTAAAGTTGAATAATCTTTTAAATACCAATATTTAGTTCATTCACTTCACTCTGCCACACTGCCAACCTGGCTTCCACACTAATGCATCAAAGCCAGCCAACGATTTGAACCTCGATACAAAGTACGTGTGACTGCAGGTTGAGTTTCACCGTTGGAAGTCTGGCCAGCACATCTAGAGCTTGCACTGTGTATTATTTGTGGATTTATCTCCCGTGTCCTTGGTCATGCACTACTAGATATCATCAACAATAAAAAAAATCCCAGAATACCTCATGCTGACTGATTCCTCTGAGCATGAGCATCTCTCCCTTCCATGTCACCAGTCTGATCAGTACCTGAGGAAACCTCTCACGAGCATCTATCAGTCATGTACAAAATAACATTCACGTTCCATACGCTGCTCTGGCTACAGGTGGAAAAATAAAAGAACAAGTCTGGTTACATTTGTGTGTGAGACAGCCTGAAATGACACATCATATTAAGTCTGAATTCTAGGCGACAGGCTGGGTCTGAGATGAAAAGCATTGAATGGTGAATGTTTCTTTTCTCCTGTGGACATTTGAACATTGCATGTCTGACAGGTAGCAAAAGGCCCTCATTACTTTTGCCTTAGTAATCTTTGCCTGCTGCTCGGCCACAAATACAAATCTAGCAATTATGACAGTAAAATAAAACTGCTGCTGAGTTGAAATTGCATTTGAAAATTTCACCCTGATTGAAATATAAAGACGTGACCACGATTTGTGAGATTCATGGACAAGGCTAAGCTATGCTTTAGCTTGGCAGACGAGCGTGACCTTTGCTGTTGGAGAAAACAATCATCTTGTCTTTTATTCAGTGACCAATTTGATGTGAGCACTGTGTTCGTCTTTTACACCCCATGAACAACATAGTAAATTGTCTCTTTTTCCACTAAACCTGTGTCTCTGATTGATTTCATCTTTCATCTGAACTGTAAGCAAAGTAACAAACATGTTAAATCTGATCTGTATTGCTAATGATTTAAACAGTTTAGCTTGCATTAAACATGTGGTCATGACCAGAACATGATCAGCTCATCAAAACCTACTGCACTACAGTATATGCTACATGGTGACTCAGTAATGCATTGGATTGCTCAAAGCACAGATGCACATGGTGTAAACAGTAGAGCCACAAACCAACATGAAAAAATCATCCCAACGGTAAAGTACAGTGGAGGGAGCTACAATATGTGGAGCTGCTTTGTTGCTGCTGGACCTGGATATCTGTCAGACTTCTGACGTTTATCAAGGTGTCCTACAGGATAGTATCATGGTGGCTGTCAAGCTGAAGTAAAGACTGGATGATCCTGTCCTCCATAGAGACCTATTAGTCTCATGATTTCAAATGACCTACTTGACCGCTGACACTTAAACTGTCTGTTGCTATGTTTCCCACTATCATAATGCTGCTTAGCTGTGTTGGAAATTTAATGGACAGCCATATTTATAACAGGTAAAAAGTGACCTCAGTGCCAATTGACCACTTTCTTTCATGGATGAACCTCAGAGAAATCTAAGCTTTTGTATAAAGGACTAACATATTACAATCAAAGTGACTGCAATTTCTAGCTGAGTGATGCTCTTCAGGATACTAAATGCTTGTTTCAACATCTACAGACTGGAATGAGCCTTTGCACCACTGCGGCCACAATATCTTAAACTACAAAACAGTCCATTGGGATATAAAAGTAATACAATCATGTAGGCGGTTTCAGAGCACTCACAGTCTTATCTCCAATCCTGAGAATCCATTTTGCTTTACAGCCATTTCCCTCCCTCCTCCGCCCTGTTTCTGACCTTGTCATATAATGGAGTTGTGCCGTCTTGTCATTTAGAATTGGACAACATTCATATCTTTTATGGTGCCGCTGCCTGCCTATGGTGGGTAATCTCACATCGCTGAGTGCTCATCTCATTCACCTGGCTGACTTTGGTAACATCGCAGTGGGACTGTGGAGAACAGTAACGGCAGCACCTACTCCCACTCTGTGGCACAGAGAACAACACATCACCCTCCCTCAACTGCAGAGGGGGAAACTTACTCCAAATATTTCGGAGTAATTGTTTTTTTGAATGTGAGATGAAAAACGAACCACCCTGAGCTGATAACCTGGCAATTAATTTGCAATCACAAAGAAAGAACGTGTACTTCTTCCACTTTGTGGAAGATTTATTACATGACACAACTTGTATATAAATTTCCTGATGCTCCACTTCAGAAACCAATCGAGTCAGTTGTGCAGTGACTCGCAGACTCAGGAGGCGAGGGTGAGAGAAAAAGAAACAACTTACTCACAACAAACGATTTCTTGGGAAGAAAATTTGGTTCTGCCCTTGATTTTTACGCAATTAATGATTCATAAGTGTAAACGACCTTGGCTTGCCTCAGGATATGAACACGGCTGATATTAACCGTAATGTAGTCAAATCAGCCTCTCACATCTTAACTTAAAATCTGAACTTCCGAGTCAAATCCTCTCATAGATTTTTATTCTGCAGCCTTGAGTTAAATTTGACTTTGGATACAAGCTGAGTGTAGTTCATGGCTGGCTGACCCTGCCCCAGTATACATGACAATTAACATTTGTGCTTTTGATTGTTCTTGGAGTTGCCAATAGCCTGTGTAGAAATATGTGTTGCAGTATCAGTGTCCAAAAATATTGTCACTTGTTACAGTGCATTTGCACACACGTGGTGAACAAGAGGACTTGTTTGTCTCTGGGTTTGTAAGTGTGTATGCCCACATATCTGCCTTGAGTCTAAGTATGGGACATGTGACATGAAAAGGAAACAATACAGATACTTTTTCCTGATGGAGAAAACTCCCTTTGTGCATTGTTCTTATTCCAAAGCCTCGAGACACCCTACATCTCTTGCTCTGAAACATCAATTTCTCACTGAGTCCCTTCTCTGAAGCAGAAAAAGTAATTTTCCCAATCACAGAATGAGTTTTGTTCTGTCAATTTTTTTGCCCATTGCACAGTTTCTCTTTTGAGTTTAGGCTTTATATTAATACATGCTCTTTTAGGCAGGACAAAGGACTTGGATGATTGCTAAAAGTGGGGCAATTAGGCTGATGTTGTGCAACGGACCGTGCTAAGAAACGTCGCCAGCTGTGAGAACATTCCAGATTCTGACGGTGTATACTGAACGATTTGGGCTTGTTAACTATTGTAGAGCTGCATTATGGTTGGCTACATTCTTGAAGAAACACTTTGATATGCTGTAGCCTAAAAATGTGTAATTCTGTTCTTTGGAAATATTCAGCATATTCCCACAGAACAGAATTACACATTTTTCCACCTGTAGCGCACAAGACATCACAATAGGACAGTTATAGGAGCAGCAACAAATCGTCTAGTTCTAGAAGTTGATATTAGATGATCAGATCAAATTTTTCTCTTCCAGTTGGCTACGGCAACTTAATGTTTCAGAGAGAGGAAAAAATCAATGATGATAACACAGAAAACACTTTCTCAATGTGTCTCTTGATACAACTTAGTATCGTACAGTGCATTAGGAAAATACGGTAGAAATAAATTGACAAATATTGTGTTGGTGCTTCAGTACTAAAAGCATTGGCTTTATTCTATGGTTGTGAATCAAATGAAGTATCTTTAACAGCACGGGAGACGTTTTAATCAATAATGAAACATTTTTAAGTGGCCATATTTATCCCATAATGCTCTTCCCTTAATGAGAGCAATGTTTTTCTGATTGACAGTAACACCAATTACCAAAAAGGCAAAGACTCCATGATAAAAACGGTCATTAAGCATTGTTCTGTTTGCTGAAGCCTTCTCGATGACTCAAATGCAAAGATGCAGGAAACAACAATTCTGAGACACAGCATCTGTTTTTCTGCTACCGCTGTACAGTAAACACTATAGCAGAAGTCCAGTGTTATTTGATAAACAGCCGCCCTGCAGTATGAGTCCTCCAAACTCCAAATGAAAATTTGCTGCAGTTTTATTATTTCTGGCCTTATTGCTGTTATGTCAGCAGCGCTGTGAAACGTTAAACATATCCTGTAAAAAGCATACATTTCCTCCAAAAACCTCCTCATGCTCTGTCTGTAAATCTTTTAATTGGCCATTATTTCTGAGCTAAAATGAGTGCAGCAGTATAAATAAATTGAGCATTACTCTGTGCCAACTAAGATTCAGATTATAATGCAGTTTCACATGTTGAATTTGTTAAATTAATGAAGTCCACCACTTAGACTGAAAAGATATTCCTCTTGTTTAAGTATGGAAATCAACCAGTTATAACCAAAAATACGTCTTTGGCTTGTAATGAGCAGTGCAGTGAGCAGCTTAACACCTTAGAAAGACTTCTTTCTTTGGGCCCACGTCTGGCTGAAGAACAGATCTTTCTCAGTGCTAAAAATAATTAGTCAGACCTCACATGTAACAATGTCGCACTTTTCTGAGGAGAGAAACCTGAGCCTTGTACCAGTGAAAGTCTCAGTGGTTCTGTACGGTAAGCTTTAAATGGATTAGTGTTTATGCTGCTTATGCTGGAAATTCCTGAGAGCAAACTACATCAGAGATTTCCTTGCCTGAACAAGGAACCGGACCTTGTGCATTTAAGGCAACCGATGTACAAGCTTCTTTAACTGGGTGCAGAGTGATTCACTATTGTGTTACAGCAGTGGAGAGCAACAAAAAGTAATTTCTTGGTAGCACAGACCTTTTAATTTAAACCAAAGTTGGCAAAATAAAATGTAATAGTCACTATAAACAGTTTTCTTATTGTTGGTGCTTTTCCTTTGGTTAGTCTATTATGTTTGAAAAGCTGCAGCTGACACTGCTAGCAGGCACATCCTTCATCCTCAGCTGGGAAAATTCCACAAACCTCCAAGCACTCACAGTGTCCCAAGTGTCACAGTATGATAAAAAAAAAGGAAAAAAAAAAGATTGAAGAGCAGTCGGTCAGAAAAGCTGAAAACCGCTCAGACACTACCTTAGGCCGCTTACCAATTACAGCACAATGTAATTCAGCTCTCTTTGCAGACAGCGTGGAGCCCTTAGCAATAAAATATGCATCACCTTCCCACGGCCCAGTCTCCTGGCCAGCCAGCAGAAGGGTCGAGTAACCTCCATACATCTGTGTGTGACAGTCGGCAAAGTCTGACTGTATGCCAGAACCACAACTCTCCAGGGGAATCATTTAGTCAAGAACTTGGGCCCGGTCACAGGCTGCTCACTGCTGATAAAGGGGTCATCCTGTGCCCGGGTCCCGTCCTGCACCCTCTCCACATCCCGTTTCAAAAACCCATCAGCCGTACAATGATTAAGTCAGAGGGGGGGGGGGACAAAAAGATTAAAGGGGGAGAATATCATGAAAGAAAGAGAGAAGCAGGAGTGCGCGGCGTCTATGTAATCACACAAAAAAGCCACAGTTTTACTGACTGGGATATAATGGCTGCCTTTGAAGGAACAGCAACAGGCTGCGGCTTTGATGTAGGACTTCCATATAGTGTCACTTTTCAAATTTTCCGTCATCTTCCTCCAAGTCGCGCTTACACCTATCACGAGTCATTTCAGCCGTGGACAGAGTACATTCATTATGATATTTATTCTGGCGAATGGAAGTAATAAGCCTATCGTGTTAAAGCGCGTGATGCTAGGCACCATGTCAATTTGTGCCGTGTTGAAACTAATTAATCTTTCAGCGTTGTCATGCCAAAGATAGCCTCCTCCATTTGGTCATTCATTAAAAATATGTTACAATGAAAACAATCCATTATGAGCTTAATTATGGCATTAACACTGACAGATCCATATGCTGCAGCAGGATCAAGAAGCCTGAGAAAAATCAACACACGACGCCAAAACTACAACCGCTTGTAGATTATCAGCTAGTCAGGTGTCAAGCTCCTGTCGTAGCAGGCATGCTAACAGATACTAACAATGTGTCCACAGCATAAGAGGCAGTAAAACAGCAACAGTTTGTTGCATCATTTGTTCCGCAGCCAGTGACAACAGTAAATTGATAATCTGCCATTATTTGTGTGGTAGGCCCGAAATAAGAGCTATACACGGAGGAGGAGCCACCGCTTCTGTTTAATGACCTAATTTCCCAAAGGTGTAGCGATGGATGGATGGGAAGAGAGGGAGACACACAACCAATTAACAAGGAGCCATTTAACCTTCCCTCTGAGGGAGACAAGATGGGTTCAACATGTGGAGGAGACTCAAGAAGCTGGGGAGCGATTAAACAAAGTGTTTAGTGTCTACAACGGTATGCACTTCTATTTGCAGCTGTCTCAGCTCCCTTACTAATAACCACACATAGAAATAATGAGCCTTTGTGAGCTAATGCTACAGTATGGCGTGCTTTCATTCTAGTGACAGAGGAGCTCTTTCTATCTGCAAGTTTGTTTGGCTTGTTTGCATTATTACAGGCCCCCGACAGCAGAAAGGAGAAAAATCCATAATTAAGAATCAGTGGAGAAATCAGTTTGAGGGTAGTTAAGCTCTCATTTAAAGAAAGATTGGAATTCTCTGAAGAGCGTCTGTGTGTGTGTGTGTGTATGTGTGTGTGTGTGTGTGTGTGTGTGTGTGTGTGTGTGTGTGTGTGTGTGTGTGCAGTGAGTGCCCAGCAACTGAGCAACGTTTAATGGGAGCGAAATGAGTTTTGACTGTTGGAGCAGTTCTGTCTCAAGAGAGGAGACACTAACAAGATGGACACAAAAAGGCCATTGGCTAAAAAGCAGTTATTCAAACTATCCAATACCAGATTTTAGCATACTTATTTTCTACTTGCAGCGATCACTGTGGTCATTATGTTTGAATACAATCACATTAACTGTCTGACCTTTATACCTCTGCACTATGAAAATAATTTGCAGTGTATCTCCATTAAAAGTGAGTCTTTGTAACTTCAACTTTGATCCAAAAAAAACTACACAATGATCCTTTTATAGATGAGAAGTTGAGTTCATAAGCAGTGAAACTCATGTATATTAAAGTTATTCTAGTCATATTGGCTGTAACTGATGTCAGTGTGAAAACTATGTGAAAAATAAGAAGGTCACTTGTAGTGATGAACGCACAGAGAATTCTCACCATGGCATTGTTTTTTGGCTGCAGCAAAGATGTGCAAACTATTTTGCCAACTTCCACATAAAGGATGCCACTATTACACTATTGTGTTTGCAGCTTGTTTCCACTACAAGTGGCCAAAAATATTAGTCGGTTATTGCGAGTGCAAAATATTGCATTCATTGTGTAGTGTGACTTAAAGCTTTGCGATGTGCTACATGAACTTAAATGTGATTACAGCACAGCCTCTCTGCATACTCACAATTCAATTAAATATATCCTAAAGTAGCTGTGGCTGAATAATTATCACCGTGTAACAGTTAGAACAGTATTACGTGTTATTAGTGTGACTAAAACTTTTCATTCCAATTAATTATTCACTAATTAAAATAATTGAATACCATGGATTAGTGACACGAGGATTAGCTGCCGTGTTTATTGCTTGCTTCCTGAATTAGTTACTCAGGTGGTTGATACCAGAGTCTGCAAAAAAACTTCCTCTACTTGTTATTACCTCTTGACAATCTCCCTGTCCTGCAGCTGGTATTTACAGATAAAACAGCAAGCAGTGAACGCAGCATAAGAGGGTTTGAGTTCAGCTTGTGCTTGTTAAAATAACATATCCAGTACTGCAATGTGCTCCAGCTTCAGGCAATGGATAATTGAAAATCGGTTGAAACCAGGTCTTATTGTTGTGTGATTGTTATTTTGATGGAAGGACGTGTTTTAATCCCTTTTTCCAACTGCTGAAGAGGCAAAGTAAAATATCAAGCTCTACAGTCTGCTATTGAATTTTTTAACAGAATCAATCAACATGATGGGAAAAAGTAGAATAAACAAACCCTAAGTTGAAAATAACCGGAATTACCCTCCAGGAGTGAAATGCAGACTGTCTACAGCGGCACTGTAAAGAAGGCTGACTTTTAAAAAAAATGTTTTGTTGCTCTTGCTCCTTTTCGATTAAACACATGTGCAGCGTGTAGCTCACTCTTGGCAGCTCACAGGTTTCTTTAAATATTAAACTAACCTCACGCTGCAAACAGGAGGAGCAGCACTGTGCAGCCTCCAGCAACATGACAAACAAAGCTTCTCATGTATGTCAAAAAGTCCAATAATGAAGCGCCTGACATCATCTTTACACTTTATTTACTCCTTGTTGTGCATGCAGGGAACTGTGAGTCTGTCTGTGTGCGTGCAGGAGGCAGGGTACACGTCCTAATCATAGCAACATGGGACCATGTTGAGCTCACTTGTAAAGGTGAAACCAAATTAGAAAAATATTGCAGAGGAGGAAGGTTGAGTTAGAAGTTGTGGAACGCCAAACCTGGCAACACACGCGTGATGCCTGACAAAGCCTCCCCGACTTTGTTTTGTTACTATTACCATACAGCTTTCATCTGTGTGTGGAAAGTAGTAGTTATTCAAGGAGGAGAACAAGAAGATGAGGCAGGGAAACGCATTACAGCAGATGGCGTGATGAGGGAAGACTTATTCAGTTTGGAGTGCACTGGGAGAAAATACAAAGAACTCATGTCACTATTTTGAGCTCGTTTCTGATCTCATGCTTTAAGTCTCTGTCTTCACCCCCCCCTCTTTTTCCCCCCTTAAATTGTCTTTATCACACAGGCAATTTTCTGCTTTCATGCTGTGTGTCTCATTTTCTCAGCGACTCTTGTGCTCTGTCTCGAAGGGCACATTTAAAACTATGCATAATGAAGTCCCTCCACTGCAGATTGATCCTCACTCAGATCGTCCTATTTTTGACCTGATTGCTTTCAGTGTGCTTGAGGAGGATTTAGTGTCTGTAGGTGGAAAGGGGTTATATTGAGTGTGCCAGCACAGTTTTCCTTCCTCACGTCGGCCTTTTCAGTGGCATCGTTGATGGAGAAAAAAAATTATAACTGCAAAAAAAAGATTTTAACATTCATAGATGTCCTGTATGAGGTTGTCATTGCCCTCTTTAGCACCAGTGGGAACTACAGCATGACTACGAGATGACTTTAAGACTTTTACCATAAATATATGACAAGGTCAATCTGAAGAGAAATCTCTTCTGTCTTATTCTCCTGAATCCTGACACACACACTTTCTTTCAAATAGAACATTACTACATGCTAAAAACAGCAAAAGATCTTTTGGAACTGACATCTCAGGAGCTTTTTAAAGATGTTTAAAATCAGCCCCACCTTCTCCGACTGCTGCAGGTACGTGCACTCTTACTTCAGTATTGAGTTTGTGTACTTTACATACAAGTCTAGTCCCTTAGGACATAAACGTCTTTACTCGACATCTTTATTATATCGGACATCAGACGCCTTGTGTCTTTCATCTTTTGAGTATTGTGTCTTTATTCTAAAGGAAAATCCCTCAGAGGCCTTGACTGATTGTATATATTCAGCCATTCAGTGTTTGAGCTGGAAATTAATGCTGTCTAGTCTATTATTCAATCCCTTTTCATGTTTATTATGTTGAGGGACGTTACACAATCAATCACCCATGTAGGTTGCCGAATAAATCTTGTGTCCAGACTGTAATGTGGCAGTGCCTGGTGAGTCCAAAACTAATACATCTAAAGGTTGAGTTCTATCACACTTGGTCAATGCTGATTAAGAACAATGTTTAATGGTCATGCGTCTCTATGCAAACTGAGCTGGCACGTAGTTGGATATTAAATAATGCTAATAAAACAGACAGACAGCTGCTATAAAATAAGATTATAGCTGTCATAGAACAAAGAAGATTCAGAGGGGGGCCGTGTGGAAACGACGGCTGCACCTCAGGTCCTACCCTGCACGGAAAGGAGGCCTGTGTGAGATTTAACAAGATAGAAAATACTGGAAAATCAAGAAGAAATATGGTGAGAAGCTGAAAAAGTCTCTGGTGCAGAAGCAATTAGAAGCAGACTGCAGAGTCGTGCATCTTAATATGAGGACTAGCTGACACATGGATAGAAATATAAATGACGCCCACCTTGCTGATCTTAATGCATAATTAACATTTAACATTACAAGGCTTCGTTTATTTGGTTTTAAAAGATTCATGATTGGATTTACACTTGAGCGAGCCAAGGAAGTTCAGAAGGGAGTGTGCTTAAACAGCCAAGCAGAGCGTCAACAGTATCCTCAGTTCACATCACAATCATCTGTTAAATGCTAAATTGGCTACATGCTGCTCTTCGTGTTTGTGCTGTTATCTGGAAAATGTCTTTGAGACTGTATTCATTATCAAGTTAAAGAGTTAGCTTGTCACAAGCACAGATGAAACACACCATTACATTACGGTTTCGATTCTTCACTTCACCTCGCCTGAACGTGTCTGGAGCAGTGCGGAAAAGTCACCTCAAAATTGGTTCTGCAATAAAACAGAAGATCGGCTTAAACAAAAACGTATTTCGTGTTCCTTTGTTTCTAATCAAGGCGGTAAAGTCTTAAAAACAGGATTTAGAAGCCCGGTGAAACTCAAATTTGTAATAAAGGACACCCTGCTTCATCTATTTGATAGAAAGAGGGGCTCTGGGAAACTTAAGTAAAGAATTAAGCCACTAAAACATTACTGAGCACAATATTGAAATGGATAAATCAAAAGTGCAATCAAAGAAAATGCACTGGAAGAAACTGGACTTTTTGAGTAGCTGTAGCAAAAGAGAAGCCAATGACTGTCAAAGCCGAACAATAAAACTGACCGATATTCAATAAAAGACCTGATTAGAGATTCAAACCATTGACATTTAAGCCACAACCCTGCTATTATTACCTTTAGGGTACAGCCAAACCCTCTAGCAAAGTAGAAATTGTGTTGGCAACTGTCCTGCACAACACAAAGTAACAACAGTGAATACAATCAAAATGGCATGTCAATAAAGAAATAAATAATAAAAAAAACAATGTATTGTGCTTGACTTCCATTATGCGGTTCCGTTACGCTGTCGCATATTGAACCGACTCAAAGGTCAACTTAATTTTCCATCAATACTCAATAAAGAGATACACATTTGCAGAAATCATTATAATCTCATGAATATTATTAATATGATTATTGCATCATTTGCAGGGCTGCAGTGTGGTGGAGCAGATACGTTATTTGAGTCTGGAGACAATGATGAAGCCATTAATGGACTTTTGTAATTGTGCTGTCTTTGTGCTTCTAACAGTAAAATCTACGCCTCACACACACGCGCCACCAAAGTCATGACAAGATGACAAGCTACAATCACACCAACATGAAAGCTATTATCCTACAAGGGGGAAATAATTCGATTTTTTATGGAAATCTACAGAAGGTTGCTTGTTTTGCAGCGCTAACGAAACAAAATAACCTTTGCGAGGTGAGTGGTGAAATCTCACACACACTGCTACATGCTGTACAGCGAGCGAAAGAATCCCTTATGTTTGCACCTTCAACTGAAATAATGTTCATGGAGCAATACGGATGATGGCTTTTTAATGGCGCTAGATACTTGCATATGCAGCTTCTTTCTGCTGACTTACACACTACAATGCTTTATATTTATAAGTCTTTTGATTACTGTTACCTTGTCTGTGGTATTAAATGTAACACACATTACCTATGTGCAACACAAGCTTCAGTTCCCGATGAATTAAAAATGTATGACTGGTAGCAGGTTGAAGCCACTGGATAATTACAAGCACCCAAAGTGTCAAACATCACCCTAAACCAAACTGTCAGGCGTTATTCTCAACGCTCTCTTGACCCATAAGTACACTGAAGCTGCTAAACTTTACCGCTTAGCGCTCTCAAAGTGAGATTAATGACACTTGATGAGGAAACATTAGCAGCCTATCAGAGCCCTCGTAGATTTTTCCCCTGCTGGGTGCACTGCAATTTAATGTGCAGGGGGGATGGAACACAACAGCAGAGAGATGATCGAGATGCAGCCAATTTGCACGTCAATGGCGGCGAGGGCTGATGAAACGAGGGCGACAACAGCCATAGATGATGAGAGGTGGAGAGGAGCAGGAAGCTGCAGCAATTTCCATGTTTAATTAAAGTGACCCTCGTGTTTGCGATTGGAGAGACAAAGCCCACACAGTATTTGACAGGCGCACACGTTGCTGTGTGCACGAGCAAATAGTAATTCATGGGTAAGTTGACTAATTGACTGGCTTTATTGATCAGCAAATTAAACTGTTAAAACAGTAGTAGCTGGTGAAAACACAGACCCCGCGGCTCATTATCTCTCCCGCGGCTGTCTTGCTGGACTCCCAGAGCGCGGATTCATTTGACAGGGGATTTTATGTCTTAAAGTGTTGGTCCACATCTGTGCAGTAATCATAAACAAATTTAATGGGAGCTTTATAAATGCTCTCCAGTTAAGAAAAATAAAGTTTTGATAATATTTACGAGATCCTATTGTCATAATGCAACTAAACCACAGTCTGTTATGTTCTGAATCCAAGATTGCTTTCACATTTATATTTATATTCTTGTTTTTAAGATCAGGTCTGAATCAACTTCACACTGGCTTTATGCGATCAAACTAACTGACTGATTGATTGGAGAGTGTTGGTGTCAACCATCACATGGAGGAAAGAGGACACAGAAGAAGCTGTCATACAGTCACATTACTGTGAGATCACTGTGTTTTGCTCACTTTAATAAGGAACTGCCAAAATACACAGAAAAGGTCACAAGCTCAACAGACCTCTGTTTTAGCTACTTATCACTTCATGGGAAGAAATCCCAGCACCACAACAAGGTCATACTGTTAGAGAGGCTTATTTTAGGTAACCATGGTTACCAGATTACACTACGTTGCATAAATATAGACTCTGCGCCATGTAAGATCACACTCAGCAGGTTGATTTGATAACAGTTTAGCTTCTGAAATCATTTCAGCAGAGTCCTACGTCTAATGCACCCACCACTTTTTCACATAGTCTCAGGTGGGCTATTAGCTTTTACCTAAATTAATCCAATAGAAATAAATGTATCAATGTTTGTGTGAACCACAGCAGCTTCATTGGAAAACAACTGGTCCAATTAACAGGCTGACTACCACTGTCAGGGTTAGGGTGCATTCACACGTACAAATACAAAGCTGGAAGTAGCCAGACTTTTTTATTTTTTTATTTTTTCCTGTCCTAATAATTTATGCGACATGTAAAAAAATGTGCTGCCTCTGTTTCTGCTAAAATCAAGATGCTCCTGATTAACTTTTATCAGGTTCTGAACTGCATCAAAGCATATTTGCATAAAGTTGAATCCTTTTCAACCATTGCCTGCAGTGAAGCTGGATCATTCTGCCTCTTGATGGGGTGCATAGCTGGAAAGTGGGCTCTCCACTGACAGTCAAAGCGACCTTCAATCTGTATATGTGTGAGTGCCCTGATAAGGCTGATTAATATTTTCTGTTTAATACAATTCAGTTCATTTTAGTTCATTCATTTAGTGCAAACCACAAAAAAAAATCATCTCAGAAAACACACGGTAAGTTTCTCTGAATGCACTTCTGTTCATACTACAATCTGGTGTGTGTACATGGACACAGTCCATATGTAGGAACAGCTGGAAGAAGCACTCCTTATCATACTTGAATAAAAAACATGCAAATAATTATTTAAAAAATCGTGTGTAACCACTACACAAGATCATTAAGAAAACATTCCATACATTATATTTAGTGCATCACACAGTCTGTGTGGACACAAATGTTTGGGCTGTTTTAGGAACATCCATAGCTACTATGAATATTTCAGCAGCAGAAGCTTGTGGGAGTGTCAAACAGCATTTGAAGCCTCCTCCAGACAAATTGTTCTGATGACAGCAACCAGTGAGAAGGCTTTAACTTTCAAGTTGTCTTTTTCATTTTTTTATGCTTACTTATCTCACTTTTCAGCTCTATGTCAGTGTTAATGCAAAAATATTTACTATATCTATGCAGATAAAATCCCTGTTGACGTGTATGATACGGTGTCAGCCCCCTTTTCTCTGTGTCTCTTCTCATCCTGGCTTCAAGTATGGTCAGTGGGTAGAACTACATGCACATAACTGCTTCAAGACGTGGTTTCCTTGTGTTTTGCTTACCTTTGTGTGTCGTGTGTTTCAGATAATTGTGAATTGTAAAATAACCATCTTAAGAGTAAATCTCATATATCTAGTCTTGCTTAAGAAATAAGTCTGTGTGACCCTATCTTCTGGTTCTCTTGCGAAATGAGGAGTCTGAACGATTTACAGTATGGACATCAAGTCATGGGTCAGGTATTTCAGTCTCTGACAGACAGCTGCAGGCCGTGTTCCTCTGTTACTGCCTCAGGTACAGTAGATTTTGAGCCCTGTCAGTGATTCAGCGCTGAGAATATTTTCAAGAAAGGGCAGTATTATGGATGAAAGATGGCAAAAAGGAGGAGAACAGCAAAGGACGTTAACTAATGTTGTCAAAATCTCACCTCAAATGAGCTCACTGGGGGAAAAAATCCTTCAGCTACCCGCTGGGACACGTTTCTTACACCCTTCACTTCACTGGCAGAACTTTCTGGATGGTGAGCACACATGGCACTAAACCGCCAAAAGACGGAGTGAGGGGAGGGATGAGAGAGGAGTAAAGGGAATCCAATGAGGACAGGAAATGCTGCGAGCAATCTGTCTGTCATCGTACATGTTAGAGATAGAATGGAGATGATTGTGTGGAGCAGTGAGGAAGAGAGAAGAACTAATCGGCCTCTGTCTTTTCATTCCTGACACATTGCTTAACTAGAGTTGACAAGCTTCGAAAAGGAGACGGAGAGTTTGATGGGGGAGATAGCTGAGAAAGTCTCAGAACACATGACTGGTTTGCACAAAGGGTTTTACAGAGTCCCATTTTTTTCTGAATAAACAAGGCATACGTTAAAGAGAATGTGCTTGGCTGAATCTGTATTTGTGTATTCCAAGCTCAGGTGTGTGTTGTAGTTCTTTTTTGCCCTGAGGGCCTTAACCACACTGCAGAACCATAAATGAGAGACTCTAACAAGACTGGCATCTAATGGAAAATGTGGCGCCTCCACAAACCAGAGCGCCGAATCCAACACTCAGCAAACAGTTGCATCTCGCTGTGCTGGCTGAGTTAACACCCAACTGTAGCTTAATCCATCTGCCTTGAAGTTTAGAGAATTCACAGACTACAAAAAAATGTGTGGGACTGGGATCTAGCACAGGACAAAACTCATATAAACAGTGGCACCTCAAAGAGCTGGGAGACACGCAGATGGTCATTAGGCCGAGTAAAGTGAGATATGTGCCTGACAGTAGATACAAGTGTCGACAGGAAAACGGGGAGAAAATGAAAAAGTCTACGACAAGAAGATCAGTGCCTAATATGGAGATCAAGGAAGCTGCTTTGAATTCTGAAACCATCTGGATACGCTCTGTGGGTTTCCAGCATCCATCAGATGGGAAAGTTTGTGCCTATGATTGATTGGCAAGTATTTCAGATAAGGGCTGTACTTGGCATGGAGTGTTGGCTGGCAGTGATGAGGCAATCAGGGCACTCGCCTTGAAGCAGACAGAAATGCTTTGGCATAATTTAGCTGCTGGACTGACTGAGGAAGAGAAGAGCTTTAGAGGCCAAAAGGTTTGCTCCTTTTATTGACATGAGCAGCCGTCAGCCCAAATGAACATGGAGGACCTTTCTGTCTGTTTCACACTTTCCCTATCCTTCATCAACTTTAATAAAGAACATACTTATTTAGTCAAGTTAAAAAAACAATAGACAAAGGCTTTTAGATCATCTGGTTTTACCCCAGATACACTGCTGTCCTCACTCCAAAGCTTGATAGTCCTCCAAGTGAGGATTAACATAATCAACATTTAAAGGGCTGCATGTATTACCATACAATTGATCACTTTATAGTTTGACTGGTTTCAGTGGGGAATTCAGTTTAACCACTGGGGCTCATTCGTGCTAAGTAATTATTTTAGTTTGAGAATTATATAAGATAAAACATATCAATTCTGTAGAAAAGATACAGTAATTAGATTCACTTAAGTGACAAAGCCTTACACTGAATGGGCCATAAGTCAATGAGGCTTTGCACTATAATCAACCAGAGAGATAAAACATATGAAAACATAAAAAAGATTAATCATTCTATGCACTTTTAACATTCACTGCACTTCAGAGATACTTTTTGGTTCACCTTTGTTAGCCTGGTTGAAGGCCTATTTATTTCACACTGTGAGTAATTTCAATGGACAGTGAGGTATGTTCACCTTCTCCAAAAACTAGTAAATGTGTCAAGGCAAATTCAGAGCCAGCTGTTCTGAAATCTTGCAAAATAAAACATGATTTTCATTATAAAAGCATTTATGTGATTGCACCCTGAAATGGTGGAAATAATTAATTCCTGCCACAATCACAGCATTTGACAGAAAAAAATTCTTTGACCTTGACAGAAACCTTTTAAAACTTTAACCAAAGTGTTTCACAAAGCTATGACTGCCACAACCTTAACCCTTAAAATGAATCACTTTGATTTCCCTCGGCCTAATCTAAACATTAACGTCTTTGAGAAATATGTATGTAATTCACACTATTGCTACGCAATTCAATTTAAGCAAGAAACATAAACACTGAACTCCATCTGATTTTGTGCTCACTTGATGGAACTTAATGAGCTGTGCTCAGTCTTCAGAAAGCAATATGAGCAGCACATTGAAAAGATCATAACTGAGATCTGCTACCTGACACTGTGTGAGCGAGAGACAGAGAGAGAGAGAGAGAGAGAGAGAGAGAGAGAGAGAGAGAGAGACTGTTTCTGCGGTATTTAAAAAATGGCAATGTTTATTTTAGATTTGTGCAAAGTAGCAAGAACAGAGATCGTTTCTGGAAATAAAGGTTTTATGTGTTGTTCAAATACCAGAAGAGAATAAAAAAATTAACCCTTCCTCAAAAGTAGGACAAACAGAACAATCAGGTGAACTCATGAGTTGCTATTCTAACGGTGATTGGACTTAAAATGTTTTTGGTTAAAATTATGCATTGCATTTAGGTCACACATGCCTTTGTGGCCAAAACCAGTCCAGTTAATCTGCATGGGCCCAGGGGAGAGAAATCCACTAAAAGGAATAAAGAAGGTTATGGCTGTGCACAGGATTTGATTCGGGCTCTCTCTCTTGCCGACTGTAGCTCTGATGCCATGGTGCTTTTTATAACTCTGACTTATGTTGAGCCAGTGTTCAAATAGCCTTTTTGTCAGCAATTCCCGGTGTTTGAGCATTCAAACCTGAGTGGTCACAACACAAGCGTGACTGCGGCGCTGATCTGCAAAGACATCACTTCGTGTCAGTGACAGCAACATGTCAGCTCCCACTTTCTCTGTACACCTTTCAAAGCGAGGTACAACAGCAGGGGAAGGCAGATTTCTTGTGCTTTGTGTCCTATTCTGCCATCATCAGTGTTTTTTCAGGAAGCAGAGCTCAACACAGAAGAGTAAACACACAGCGGCCTAACCCCCCAAAAATTTACAAGTCAAAATTATATGAACAAAACTAGATGGAGGATGGCGTGTCAGCACAGTGTTTCTTTAAACCTGATAAGAGAAGAGCGAGACGCCGTGAAATGAAGTGAGTTGCTATGTGTAAAGGACAGACAGGCGAGACTGCCTCGATCGTCATCATTAAAAATATACAGTAGGTGCCGTTGCAACCTAGATCTCCAAACTAGGCTGTACCTCACATAGTATGACAGACAGAAGGTGAAGAAGAGAAGAGAGGAAAAGTGAGAGGGAAGAAGGCGAATACCCAGGAGAGGTAAGCTGGATTTTAATTGGCTGTTTGTTTTTCATCAGTCCCAGAAGAGACAATATTTATGAGTTTGATCTTTCTGCCTTGCCGCAAAGTAAGAAGATTGCAGGGAAGAACGTAACGTGCAATGAATTGCACTGCAGTGATTTTTTTTTTTTATCTTTTGTAATGCATCTAAAGCTACCCTTAATCCTATAAGACGCAATGAATGAAGACTCACCTGTTGCAGCAACAGTTATGTCGGCGTGACTTGGAACCGCGACAGTATCTGCTAGAGAAACGGGCGTTGTCAATAAACGTCAGGAAGCATAATCTGTTTGGAGAAGCATGGTGTCACGACTTGCTGCCATTTGCTAAATTTTGACCTCACAAATGCACTCTAGAAGAATACAGCTCTGTTGTTTGTGATTCTACAAATGAGGAAATACTATCATGACTAAACCACCATCATTTGCATTCATTAAACTGTATAATTAGTTGAAGGGCCAGGTGGAGATGAAATGAAAACAATATTTTAAACTAAATGCTGGGAATCAGATTAAAATATACGAGGGAAAGACTTGCATAACAGAAGAGCTGGGCAGATAAGCCGTGCTATGGAATTATTGATGAGGTTTTTGCACTGTTAATGCAAATGTTTGGCTAACCTAACCTTGGGTTAATCAGAATTTAAGAGATGCTGCTGTGAGGGATAAGTCCCTGTCCCTACCTCTCAATGTAGAGCTCATGATTCACTAGCAATCCTGAAATACAACCAATGAATCCTTATTACCATGGATATATGCCGTTGCCATTTAAATATCAATAAAAGCTTGAATCACGCTTCTGTCTGAAGCAGTGGAGAAATGCCATCTGTTTATACAGGATGCATATTATCTTTTGGTTTGATATGATTAAAAAAATAAAGCCAGTCCTTTGGTGAGAACCATTCACTTAATAGTTAATCACATTTTCTCATCCATGCAAAATTATTTTAGCTTGTTGAGGATGTTTAACAAAAGGTCTGTCTCGACTGTCTTCAGAAGGGACCTTTGGGCTTTTTCAGCAGGAAGTAATAGTCGTTATATTCGCTGATAATAAACAAAGATCCCCAACGAAGGAAGAACTTGCTAGTACACTCCCACACTTCTACCCACTCGCACACAAGTGGAACTTCTGACACCCACACACACAGTCTTCAGGTTGACTCTCACAGACTTTCTGATTTAACCCGTAAAGTCCAAAGAAATGTGCTGCAAGTCATTAAAACAAAATATGAGCGTCCTGTCAGCTGGATATCAGGAGGTGTGTTGGTAATAAAACAAAGAATGTGAGCAAATGAAATCACTAGTAGGGGAAGACAGGGTAGCCAGACAGCTACTTAAACACAAACACACATACGCATGCACCCAGAAACAGCCAGGTAATCTGGTGAGGTAGGCTTTGAAGAAATAACAGCTATTCCTCATGCTGTCCAACAGAAAGACCTTCATGGCAACCTTGAGGAAGCATGGATCCTACAGTTAATCTTGCATGCTCCCACTTGGGCACAGCATAAAAAGACTTTTCCTCAGGGCAACTTTACCTGAATTTCCCCTTCCCACGCGCCGCATCAGCAGCCTTTCCAGTGCCACACATTTTTACCATCACTACCTCTGGATGAACTGGGAATCACTTCAGGCGGGACTCGCGCTTTAGCTTCAATTTTACATGTCTGTCTGCCTCACAAAAGTCTGATTCCTTTTACCTGAGGCGGCATGAGAGTGAATATGTAAATTAAAAAAATTAGGCCGCACACTATGAGAGACCCTGAATGTGTAGAGCTCTGAGCGTTTTGTGTGATTTAAATGACTGACACAGTAAGTGCCTGTTGTTTTTAAATAAAAAAAGTTAAGCTGTAAATCTGTAAGCCTGAACTGAAAAGAAACTCTTTTGATTACCTGAAGTTAATTCATGTTTTATAAAACAAATATATATATATATATATATATATACACATATACAGCTATCACTTTTTCATCTGATCATCATCTGATCTAATGACATGATGCTGTGTGTTAGTGTGAAACATCCAAAATGTGCCACGTCTCACTCAGCAACACACAATTTACTCTGAAGCAATTAAAAACAAACAAGTGAACATGGTGAATCACTGTTCATACCAGCATCATTGGGTCCGTGTGTATTGTGACCTTCACAGTGACAACCTGGACCATGATAACAGTCAACTGAGCCAAGCAGGAGGTGGAGTAGGGTCTACTAACCCGTGTCTGTTCTACAAATAACAAGTTGATGACATTTGAAGCAGATGACCTTTCACATGTACTCCCAGCATGCTACCACAGTTATAAAAGTTGCTCGGAGTCTTAAAACTTGAAGTGATGGAGACGCTGAGATGCTCCAGTGGCAGGGACTGTCTCTATATATAACACACAGCAACCACTTGTCAAGACGGGTAGCAGCATTATAGCACTGTTTCAAATGTTTAATATATGTACATCATGTGTATCAGTGAAACAACACTTCCATAATTTTACTATAACCATTAAATATTTTATTGCGCCTCATCAAAATGAATATGTTTGTTGTCTGGCTTTGGCTAATGAGAGATACTCTATAATAAAAACTAATACGCTGTAATAAAATCTAATTACATAATGAGCTTCAATCTTGAAATTGTTATGAACTTTGCATCAGTTAGGACCATGAGAAAGTGCTTGTGGCAACATAACATTCAGGGAATTCTTCACTTGTACACAACAAATTACTATTCTGAAAATAAATCTTAATGAACCTCAAACATCAAAAGCTGTGCCAACAAGCCTGTGCATTTTGTCGATGGCATGAATAAAGATTGGACCATTCAAAATACAACTCTTGTCTGGGCAATTTAAAACTTCACTGATTCATCAGTCTTTCATGTAGCCCTGGATTCTAGGAGACCTATCAGACATTCTGCTGAGTGCAGCCAGAGATCAACGTTGAGCCTGTTGCCTTCCCAGAGCGCTTCAGGGCACCTGCGTGCCGCCCTGCTCTCCGTTAGGTGTGATCACACACAGGTATCTTCTACCGCAGCCTGCTGGTAGCATAAGAACATGGCGAGCAGGGGTGATTGTGGTAACAAAAAGAGGCTCACATTGAGGCCTCTGTGTGCACTGCCTCTCTAAGCTGCTTTGGTCTGCAGCTTTGACTTTTTCAAAGTGCTGGCTTGCGCCATGGATGCTAAGCTGGTGACTCTGGGGCCGGTAGGCAGTCTAGGGATATACATAGTGAGAGAGAGAGAGGGAAGTTGGGAGAGACAGATGGACAGACAGACAGACAGAGAGGTAGGTATGAAGGGAATAAGAGAAAGAAGATCACTAGTACCTCTATTAGCCAAGGGGCATTTGGTGTGCCTCTGAACCACTGAGCTCCGCAGACACATAGATACAGAATAAAGACACACAGACACATACACATGCTCCTCATCTCCGAGAACCCCCTCTGGCAAAATCTCCCTAGTGTTCATAATTTGATTTCAAATCCGTGCTTCAGCATTCAGTGTGCATATGGGTGAAGAAAATGTGCTGCAGCTTTAGCTTTTTTCTCGTGTTCTATCTGTCCACATCGCTTGCATTTTCCGAACTTCGCTCCCCATATCTTTGCTCTCTCCTGATCCTGATGAGATTGAAAAAGCAAGCCTATTCTTATTTTGTCAGGGAGCCGCTCAGCTCTTCCTCTTTATCTTTCTGTTTGCAGGGTACAAGGCCGCGCTCTCACCCTCTTTTCTCAAAGGATTAGACATGCTGAGTGTCGAGGGCCTTTGCATACAAAACGGGTCGGGCATAAGAAAAAAAGCCTTACTGTGGACTCCAGGGCAGTGAATGGATATAAAATGTAACAGAAGTCAAAGAGAACAAATAGCAAGAGTTTCTGACAGCTGCTAATTGACTAAATATAGCTAAAGGTGACTGTCGGACACTTGGATTCTATGCACTTTATAGTGATTTGAAGTGTTTACATGTTTTATCTTTGAACCTGTTAAAGCTGTAGTATTTTGGCTTTTTAAAGCCATTGATAATAGGATAATTCGCATTAAACGTTACTGTATTAATAATCAAAAAGTACCAAAGCACTGCTCAAACATCTGAGTGGGACCTTCAACACTTTAATCAACTTTAATCTTGTTCGCTGTATAAGGTACTATACAACAATGCTGAATCATCCCAAAAAGCATCCAGCTCTCTGGCGCTCTCAGCAGATCAATCTTGGCCCGAAAGGCAAAGGCCTGATAATATTAGAGGCAAGATATTGAAGTCCTGTACACACAGCTTCATTTTCCTCTACATTTTCACAGTGTCACCTGCAGAGGATGCCAGAAAATGTGTTTACTCCAGCTGCCAGGAGTAGTTGCCCCAAGGTGTTGAATGACTCCCACCCAGTGGCCTTAACATCTTCTTTGATGAAAGTATTTGAGAAAGCAATTACAAAAAATTCTCTGCTCAACTTAAAACCCCTCAGCTTACCTGATGTTTACTATGGAGGCAGACTTTAACCCTTTTGAACCACCACTACAAACCACCAGAGGGACCAGACACACATGCAAGTTGTTGATTTACTTTTCCCACCTTTTCACATCCTTTAATCTCATATTTTGAACCGCTTCTTTCCCTACGTGGCGTGCTGGATGTCAGTCCACATGGCCTCGTGCTGTCTCCTTCAGAGTATAGTTTATAAAGGAGTGAATGCCAAGGCAATTACAAGGACAGACATATTTTGTTTAGATCACACACCCAGTCTCCCATGGGATGAATATGGGCCTTTAGAAGAAAAGGGCTTTGTTGATTGTTGAGGGGATTGTTTTCTCCAGCTTAATACCTTAAAAACCAATGATGAAGCAAAAGACATTAGGAGGACCTGACCTCCCTCTGCTGTCGGTGCAGTCAATAACTATCAGTCAGTAACAAAATACATCCCTGGGCTATTACTGACAACCTCGCCAAGATTCACCTTTGAAGTTAGCACTGACACAGACGAACAGGGAGACTCTTTACAGATCTAATGAAATGTATGTGTAATTTAATGAAAGAAAAGATGCTGCGTACACTTAAGTACACTTATGAGCATTCATTCTGGTGTGCATTTAATGAGTTTAGTCTAATATTGACGACTAAGACGTATTTCCAGTCTTTAACAAGCTATAATTATTTTTAGAAAATACTGGCACGGGTCTATATTGTTTGGTCAGTGCATTTGTAAATTACAGCACATGTTCCTCAGAGCAAATCCCCAACCGCTTCCACTACGCGTACCATGAAAGCATGATTATTTTCTTAAATGTTTGCATAACTGTGTAACTGGAGAATTTAGCTCTATGAGCTTACTTAGTTAATGGTTTGAGGAACAGGATGTCATTAGTGTGAGTTTGAATCAGTAAAAGGAACTAAGTATGGAAAGTGGCTGATAGAACCGTTGCAAATTTAATATTCCATTGATTCTTTCTGTGTGAATTCAGTTACATCCTTTTCAACAGCAAATTTGTTTTAGGAAATTACAAGCACAATAGTCACTACTCCTGCACTGATGAAAAGGGAGCTAGTGGAAGAAGTAATGGAAGAAGAAATAGAAAAAAAAAGAAGAAGTAGTGAACCAGAATGTGAAATTGATGTCACACCATGTTGAATTTTTATTAAAGCATGCCATGTTGGGAGGATTGCGCTGCCTTTCTGATGGCGAGAAGGACGCTGTGTGTGTGTGAATGTGCTGCATTAAGAACTACCACAGTAGTAATACTTTATTGTTTAAGCCCTTGGTGCATAGTTTTGGTTTTTCTACAGTGTTTCACTAAATGAACCTAGTCATTAGTGCGCTAACTTGATAATTTTGAATCAGTGTAATTTTAACCATGTTTACCACTGGTGAGACCACAAGCAACAGTGTTTAATTACAACATGCTAAATTAAAACACACAAGCTGTTCAGGCACCTACAATATTTAGTGTTCTTCCTGGGCTAAGGATTGAGGCTGCAGCACGCTGCACATAGGGAAAACATTCACAGGTGTCGCAAATCTTTGCATGGCTGTTTCTGAAAACTTTCATGGCAGTGAACACATTTATTATATTCCGTTTTAAACCCGCCACCTGATTCGAGTTAGATTAACAAACAGGCATGCTTGACGCGTGAGATCTAAATGACTGCTACTTTTTCCAGACTGTGTATTTCTGAAGGACCATATTCCTTAACACATTACAACTTCACAGTGGATCTAGAGAATTGGAATTCTGCTCCAGGGATTCATCCACATGCAGCTCTACTCCTCCTCTTTCTTGCAGTTGTGCAGGTGCAAGATGTGCACCTGCACATATTCTTATATTTTCTTCACCAGGTGCTGCCAAAAACCTGTAATAGCATCTACAGGTTCACATCTAAAGCCAATTGAATTACCATGAATAAGTAAGCAGCAATTATTGAAGAGACGATTTGGCATGATACCTACACATAAGCAGCTGGAGTGACTTAGAATGTAGGGAGCAGGAGAGAGCGTCTCCAGTGCTGGAGGAGACTTTGAGCAACATTCAAATGGAGAATGTAAAGTGGTTTGTAACAGGAGGGTGATATTGCACAATTCTGACATCAGGATATTTAGCTTCTTTTTAATTATTTTGTTGCATCTTCTAATTTTATCATGCTCCACTTTTATCTTATATATGGTATTTATTCAGGCATTCTAAGTAGCAGCTTTAAGCACACTGCATATATTTCACTGGGACATTTAATGGCTCTTAAAATGCCAAAATGAATTAGCTTCTTAGTCTAAATGTACAGTACATTTTCTGCATCTCCATCTGCTTTTTTTTTTTTTTTTTTTACAGACAGTTTCCAATTATCTTTGCTTAATGTGTCATAACAGTTTTCTATTGATTGGTACTCCAGCCTCATGCTTAAATCATTCCATTCAGCTCCAGTTTCATCTTTTAAATAATAACACTCCTCTGTTTAATTCCTCTCTTCAGTTATAAAAAAGGCAAAATGGGAGAAAAGAGTAGGGGAAAAATACAATTTCATCTTTCCGTATTTTCGTATACTGTTTGTATCACATAATGCTATGACCAAATACTTCCTATGTGCTCAACCTCATGTTTTCTTTTTTCTTTCTTTTTTTTTTGGGCAAGATTCTTGGACCAGTGTCTTGTGTGTTAAAGGCTTTAAAGCAGATAAAGAGATTATAGAGCACGCTGCTTTGAGCCTCTAGTCTAAACCTCAGTCTGTATCCTGCAGAAGCGTTCAGACAAAGACACAGCCGCTCTAATGACACCACAACACTGAGGGATGTGATAGATTTGTATCTACTGACAAGACTAAAAGCAGCAATACAGCTTATACTGTACAGATTAACGAAACACATTAATGCCAACACGAAAGGCCCCAAAAGATTAGACATGTAAAGAAATCGTATTTTGCATGGACGCAAAGGTAAATGTGTTAATAAAGATTAGCGTGATTCTAACAGTCCTGTAACACTGAGGTTACCGTGTTCCCCTTTGTCATAGTTTAGTCAGTGGCGGCTGTGATATTGCGTATGACACATGTAGGAATGAATGATCGAGCGCCTCCCTTGGCTTAATCAGTGTAATTTTGAAACCTTGATGGTGAGATCCATCATTAAAGTGTGATCACTATGGGTATGTACAGTAGTATCAAGTCTTATTATTAGATGAATGACTGATAGGAGAAAGCAAGTGAAACCAGCTCAAACTCCTCGGGCTGATGGACTCATGCAACATATGACCACAGAGCAATATAACAAATGCTTTCCTTTCATCCCCGTTATGTAAGGTCTGACTCCATTACATGTGCAACAGCATGACTCACGCATGATCCTTCAAAGAGATGATGAAAAGATGAAATAAGTCACTGTAGCAGCGATTACGTTTATGGACATCTCAGAAGCAATCATACAGCGAAAAAACCTTTTTGAAGTGTCCCTAAAATGTCTGATCACCGCGGGGGAATTCCACCTTGACCTCTTTATTCCCATCTCCTCTCAGCCTGCTGCTGGTGTACAGGAAGTGCTGCAGCAGTGAGACCAGCGCTGAATGGCGCAGTCTGAGAGCTAGTTTGAGTAGCATAACATTGTTCCCCTTCAAAGCGATGTTCATACCAACGGTGCATTTCAGAGGTTGTGAAAACTAGTGAGAGCAACTGCTTTTTATTATTTTATTAGCCATTCCTGTGGGCACAATTTACAATCCATCAGGGCATTCTCAAGAAAGTATAATGAGCTCATACAGAACAAGTGGAAGGGGGTAATGGCTGTGCTGGATAGACAGCATATATTTAAACATCATCCCATTTAATGGGAGATAAATTGTTATTTTTATGGAATATAGAAAGTAATGTTGTTTGTAATTGAGCAACTGCACAGTGTAAACAAAGTGCTGCACCACTGGTTAGAGTCAAGAGAAGTAGTTTTAAACTATACAGCAGACATTTGCTGTTAAATTTCAAAAGTATGCAAACGGCCATTAAGCCAAAGAAGCTTGCAGCAATGAACAAAGCCGAATTCTGTGGCTGCGTATCAATTGTTGTCTCCTACCCTTGAATCCAAAGCAGCCACTGCCAGACACACTTTTACCTTTTCTCTGCCTTTAAAAATCTATTGATTTGGTGACCTTCTCCCATAATGCAATTGAACAAAGAGATTTCCCACACAGCTAGACCATAATACTGCTATAATCACATCTAGTTCTTCAGGAGTCTCAGAGAATCGAGACAGAGGGCTGAATAATGTGTTTAAATACTGCTGTCACATTAGCTGCTACCATATATTCTAATGCTGGCACATCCTTCTCCTAAAAACATGACATTTATAGAAGGAAATGTAATTTTGTTTCTCAGCTGGAAAATATGATTTGTTTTATGGTTTGCAGGAAAATCACTAGTTGTTAGTTTTGCAGGTTTGCTAAGACCTGGGAAATTAGCAAAGCTGATATAAATCAGCTTGCGAGTTTTTACAGAAAATGGAAAGTGGTACTAGAAGTAGAATCACTGGTTACTCTTGCATATGCTTGGTTATAATGAAATGCACTTGAATGTTATATATCCCCTGAAAAAAACATAATTCATTATGTGTTGCACCTAAAGCTGTTGCTGCTGTGAAGCCAATTTTTTTTTTCTCCAATGTCTTTTCTAAGCAGAAGGCAGAAAAAACACACATATAAAACAGGTTAAATCTGATTGCTCATGGGTATTAACACAGGTAATTTCTCTCCTCCCATCGTACCTTGCCTGCTGCTGAATGCATGAGGCACAGACTAGGTATGGTAATAAGAAATTTTATCTTCAACCCCGAGTCAAAAAGTATCCTTCAAAGTGATCTCTTAACAACTTCAAATTGCAATCAGACAGTCGTCAAAATCATCTGTCAGGCAAATCTAAGGATCGGCCCTCGGTTGTGTATGTAGCTGGGCTGGCACACACAACACAGCGGCTTTTTATGTTGAAAGAATACAATTGCTTTGTCACTTTATGATTGTTTTTCTCACACAGACAATCACTGTGTTTTTATTCTCACCTCTCAGCTCTACTGAATGCAAATCACTCAGGACTTTTGAGACTGATTTGTTTACTATGAATAAGTGAAAGACAACATCATTACTACCTTAGTGCTTCTTCTCTCCTTTCAGAATTATGATCTTTCAAAGAACAGGAATTATTTCTTTTTGTCAGCAATGGTATAATCAAAATGGTTTGCATTTGTTTACACTGCCAATCATCTGCCAACATCATCTGTTCTAGTGTGTCTGTCTTTTTGACTTAGTGACATTTCATCACAATTCCATAAACAACGACCGAAAATACTGCCACCGTGTTCCTTGGTGTCTTTTTAATCCCGTCATTTGTTTTATCTTCACTATATCTTGACAGCAATATTGTAAATAGCATTGACATGTCACTCGTGTTTGTGTGAGATTTAATAAAAATACAGCAATAAGTCTTTAATGAAATTAAAACGGCGAGACTATCTCAGCACGCTAACAATATTGGACATTGATTGGCAGACAACACTTCGCCCCACTCTCAGATTGAAACTGATAAAAGCGTGATTTGTTTGGATGACATTGTGCATGTTCTGCTGAACACCTCAACTGAATCTGACAGTTGCATTTCAGAAAGGCTGGAGACGCGGGCTAATTCAATCATATTTTGTTGTTGACAACACCCATCCAAAACTAAGTGACTGATCCTGAGGAAATCTCAGAAAGTAATTAATTTTCCTCTAATACTGCAGCTAAATTAGGAACCCTGGACAACACACATTTAGCACACGACTGAACCTTATGGCTATTTCCGTGAATAAAATGTAGCTTTAACAGTGTTGATGCTATTTTACTCAGACAAAGCACAGTTACAAGATTATGTGTGACTGAGAAAGGGCTATAATTTAGGCCATGATGACTGAGTGTGAAACCAAGTCAGACTCAAAATGACTTCCAGACTCTTTTGTGCTCATGGGAACACGGCCATAGTGATTGGAAACAAAGGAAGAGCTCCTATTGTCTGTGCACTGCTGGACAGGAAATTAGGCTGGGCATCAGAATTTGCATGTTAGGGTGTTAATTTTCTCTCCCTACAGTCAGAATAAAAACTGATTTTCGGAGGCTTAGTGGTCTTGTTACAGATCATATATCCAACCTCTTATTAAATGAGCATTGGCCATTGTGGCAGAGTTCCCAGCCTGCTCTGAACATGACAGGGTTGCCTAGGCACAAAGCCAGCAGAGAAATATTGTTTGGTATGGGGACATAGGGAGGGCATGTCTTACCTGTAACATTCAATTTAATTAAATCACCAGCCTAGATTCCATCAGACAAACTGGTGTTTATAAGTATTATTGCACTTGTTCTCACACTTTACAGAGCAAATAAGTCAAAATGAGGCTGCTAGTTGCCAAGACATCCCCCAAAGGTACATGTGTTGCTCTCTTATCGTGTCTGTGCAATCTGTTCAATTTGCAGAGGGATAGAGGTTGGAGCAGATTTTTTTGTTGGCTTTCGTTTTGGAACGTATGCATGAATTCAGAAGCCATGTATTCATATAGTGGTTAGTTTTAGAGAGGACTAAATAAAACATGTCTTTGTGAATCAGTCTGGTTAGTATTGCTGTATTTGACTGTGCTTCCTTGACCCTTTTGGTAAGGAGCTGTCACATCCTCTTTGGTTTTTTGATATCTTTTAACAGCATACATGTCAAAAGGGATTAAAGACATTCTCTTGTAGGTATACTGAAAAAAACTCTCAGCGTTCTGCCCATGGCATGCTTAGATATGCTTGAAATGTTTTGCTGTGTCTTCCATAAAACTTGTCAGTGGTATTGGTTTAGCTTTGCCTGAGGGAAGAATGTTGTCCTTTCTGCACTCGTGAACCAATGCATTATTGTTATGTCTGCCAGAAACTGAAGCCTGGTGTCTGCTGTAGTGCAGTACAACATGTGTACCACTTGTACTCAAGAAGTACTTTATGGATTCCTGCTTGTGGGCCTTTTAATGCATAAGTATTTCCATGTTCTAAGGTCAAACTCCTACGAGAACTCTAAGCTGTGGATCTATTGTTCCACCTACAGCTTATATACACCACCTCTTCACAGAGATATCACTTGCAGGATGATACTGTAGTGGGGGGTAAGTAAGTTGTTCCAGTGGCACTTCCCTGGCACCCATCCTCCAGAGGTATCTCTGTCAGACATTAAGCCTGAGATTCTGCTGCAGTGGGAGTGAATGATGACATTGATTGACGCAGTCAGCACCCATGCACCACAGATATTGCTTGGTGAACCACGGTCTCTACTTTGGTGGGCGGGAATTTTTGCCTGAGCTTATGAGTCATATTTTCATTTTTCAGTGGCAGCCTCAGCGACCCTTGGTCATGGCTCTAACTGCCTTAACGTGACACTTGTACATCACCAGTACTGCTTTCAAGAAATGAACTATGGATTTGGAGGTAGTGAGCAAGAAATATATGCCTGAGTGAAATCCCCAAACATGTTACAACAGTAATTCTTTGATAGATTGTTTGTCGACCGTTGTTGATGCGTTTTACCAAGGTAGAATCTCCAGGAAAAGTCCAGGAAGCATGGTTTTCTTTTATGAAATTCTTTGGTGCACTTTCACTGAAGATACAGAGCGTCGCCTAAAGATTGAAAGTCCAATAAAGGGAACATAACATGGCATGATATGTTAGAGCACGTGGAAGACATGGACACAATGGGAAATTCAAGGTTTTGTCTAATGACATTTGACCAGCCTGCTGCTTGAGCAACAACTGTTGCATTGAAAATCTGTGCTTTCTCTACAGTTAGTCCTTGAATGTCTGAATGAGGCTATACCTGTGCTTCCTAATTACAGTCTTGGGCTCAAATTATAATTACATCAGTGGGGATCCACATATAATGCACACTGGCCCCACTGACATATTCCCATTGGGTTTCATTAACTTCGAAAACCCCACTTAGGAACATAAGGGAAGTAATAGATATTTTATGATGGCCATCATTACGAACGTCTGTCACAATTATTCAAATTTTACCTGGGGGTATCGTCAGATTTGAATGTTACTATTACCAACAGTGTTAAATGGCAAACACTAATTCTTCATCATTTCTAAGTCAAGTGATGCTGCTGCTGTCCAGGTAGCATGAAATATTACTGAGGTCTGCTGCTGAATGTTGTGCATCTGCCAGATGGCTTTTAAGGAGAAACAGTTATGTTTTGCTCTGAGTTTCCAGATGACCCTGACCAAATACACTCAAAGTGCTTCTTCAGGGGATGAGGTGTGTGCTGGGATTTCGCGGTGGGATTTCATGCTCCAGTGGGAATGGTTCCTTAAGCTCACAGCAAAGCATATGGAGAGCACACAGCGTGATCACTTCATGTTCCCTAGTTACTCAGCACAGAGGTGGAGATAAGCAGAAGGGTTCATCTGGAGGAGTTTCCAGAAAAGAGAAGCACGGTGCACAGTAGGTCAGCCGAGTGGCCTTGGCTTTGGTGAATAGATGAAGTGATTGTCACTGCCTTTGAAATAATCAGCCACACACACACACACACACACAGATGTAAAGGCCAAAACTCCAAAGCTGAGACCAATTGAGAGTGCAGTAGAGAGCCAATTGAGAGTCTGTAGAAAGACCCAATGAATTGGCTCTCTCAACAGGTGCTTCTTTTCATACTACAATGTGGACACATACATGCACACAAGAAGAAGTGGTTTATTTCTCACTAGTCTATAAAAAAAGATATCTTCTTCTAATCCTTTCAGGAATCTTTCAGATATCCACACAATACTATTAACAAATAATGACCCACATACCACAAAGCTTACATCATCAGGCGGGACAATTGCCTTTTTTTCCTACTCCGTTTATCACCAGCTTCCAGCTTGAGGTGTCACACATTAGAAATCTTTACTCCCATGTCACTGGCTGTAAGTAAGACAGAGCATCCGAGAGAGCAACTAGCAGGAACCATATCAAGGCATCTGTATTGATAATCAGACCAAGTGGGGTTTATTGATATGTGCTGTGTCCCCAGTTCCCAGAGTCCAGCGGTGACAACTAATTCCCCACTCTCAATAGAGCCCCAAGAAAACTCTGAATGCATTTGCTGCCCTAATTAGGAGACAGATAAGCAAGTGACTGCTGGTGCTCAGGGTATTCTGTGAGCACCTGTCTATCTGGAGATCTCCAGGCAGCATTGGTACGATGGCTGGTTTAACAGCCATTTAATGCTGCAATCACCACACACTCCAGACACCAATAAAAGACACTGTGCATTTAGTTTGAAATTGACTGAAATCATCTGCTTTTGAAAACAGCCATACAAGGACAACAAAACCAGGGGAAATAACATTAAGGAGAATGGTCAGTCAACTTCTCCCCTGTCATTTTATTGCTTTTTGAGAGAGATACACTCATGAAAGACAATGAAAGGGTGATGGGATTTGAACCCATGTGGCTTTGATGAGGGAAACAGCCAGATCTCATTTTAAGCCATAATGTGTCTGCAATATTTGCAAATATCATCTGGGCTCCTCTGCACTAAGGAAATGCATTTAAAAAACTCTACTACTGTTTTCCTTTTACGTACTGCACCATTACACTGTCAAGCAAGTTTTATGAATTATGGATTATGAAATGATTGTATGTTTATAATACCAGTACAGTGTATAAGATGAGTTTAGTAAAATAATTATATAATAATAATAATTTAATGCCTTTATGAAACTGATTTGCTTTAATCGTTAACAGAATAATGTGATTGTCTGGAGTCACCTAGTGATGTTCATTCTAATTGTTAACCAAATTCAACCACTACACAATAACCCAAACTTTGATGACAACTGATCCAGCTCCATAACTGAGGAAACAGGAACAGCTGTCACACAGTATATGTCAGTGCTACTACGTGGTTTCGGTGTATTGTGCAAAGGCACCTCAACATGTAGCCAGGAAGAACCGGGAATCAAACCACTGACCCCGGGGTTCGTAGATCACATGTTGTTTTTACGGTGACTTGGTCCCTCAACCTGCAGCGTAAGAAACTGAAACGCTACCCAGTGAGGGGGGGTAATGAGAGGGACTAACATCTATGCTAACACAATTTGCTGACCATGATGATGAAGACCATGTTATTTGATTGAAAGTGTGACTGTTTGTGTGAAACTGTTTACGAATTATAAGGACAGACTGAACCTTCTAACAGCAGATACGAGTAGGAAAATTTATGATTTGTGATATACAGTCGAAGCCTTTGAGTCATTAGATTTGGGGTCAAAATGGGGAGGAGGAAGTGAGGGATAAAAGTTGCATGAGGCATTCATCTGTTGGAGCCATTTGTCTGTGGAACAGGAGACAACTGTGGCTTTCTGGCAGAGAGAGACTATTTACAGCTATTGGCAGGTCGCTGCGAACACCGTATCTCTCCCCTCGGGTGTCTGTCTGGTAATCCTTCCAATGCATCTCCTTACCTGTGACACGAGGAGACTAAGTGTTCCAATCTGCAGAGCAGTGTGTGTCTGCCAAAAGCCTATTTACATGTATTTCTTAATTATCTGAACACATACATTTGGGAATCACTAATCAGATGTGCATGACACTTCCTTAAATACTAATTTCAAATGTAACACACACCCATCCTCACTTTGACACCTTTCATGTGATAAAACCTTATATTCTTTACTTTGTACTTTTGACTCTCACTGTGAGCCTGGATGTTCTGTGCACAGCCAGCTATGCGAAAAACTCTTTGCCCGGTCACAGAGATGTTTTAGCACCTTACATTTATGAATGTTAATCAAGCGGAGGACGCTAAACATCAGAGTAAGTCAATTACTCATGTTTTCCCCCAAAGCTGGCTTCACACTGAATGGATTATATGAAGATTTTTTTTCGCATTACTCTAGTGTTTAGCTGAAAGACAAACCCAAACATTTTCTCATTACAGTGATATAAAAATTCACTTGATACGTCTCTCAAGAGCGGTTTTGGATCAGGAGGTACAGCTGCCGTCTACCAGTCGTTTGATTGGTGGTTTGATACCCCATTCTTCCTGTCATATGCCGAAATGTCTTCAGGCCAGACACTGAACCCCAAGTTGCTCCCGGTGTGTCAGGTGTGTGTGTGTGAATAAGTGAATGAGAAGCAGTGTAAAAGCACTTTAAGCACCAATAAGGTAGAAAAGTCTTACGTAAGTGCAGACTATTTACCATTTACCATTTACTCTCAGAGAGGAGCTGCAACAATTTACATGTATGAATGCAGCGTGGGCCCACTAAGGAATGTCTGTAAGCAATCACAGAGACATTGAGTGTACCTGCTGAGTGGACTTTATAGGCTATATTTTAAGACAGTATTTGCTGACTCGTGGAACCGTCAATGCCAGAAACCTCCTTTCTTGGCTGTCCATCAGTTGAGGCTGTCCTCAACTCCAAATTGTTGTGATGCATTACTATTGTTATAATGATTTAAAGTAAATTGTTAAAGTCTACTTGTGCATCTCTGTTTTTCAATCCACTGGAAAGATTCATATTACATTCAGTACACAGTATCAGCCTAGACTGATAGGATATCATATGACCCTGGTTTTGCCGCTGGCACTAGTCAGGACTCTGTCTGTGACTCTGATCAGTTATTGTTCCCTGACCACAAAGAAAGAGCAGGTTGTTCACCGATCACAAGGTTGGCGGCTCAGTCCCTGGCTCCTGCTGCTGTGATGTCAAAGGATTCTGCAATGACAACATCAGTTTCTAACCTAACCAAGAAAGCGAGATGGGGTCTTGGAGGTTGGAAAACAACAGCACCAGCCACAAAACATTTCAAACAGTTGATTCACTACATCTAGCAAAGGAGTGAGGCACAGAACAGCAGCTACAAGAAGCAGCCCCGTGTCACCCCTATACGAGCATAACCTGAGGAGACATACACTGAACTGCAAATTTTGTGCACAGAAGCAGGGTAGAGGGCACCTATCCTGTCTATATGACTAGAGAGGTTTCATTGGGACATCTGCTCAGTGCTTCCTAGAGTCAAAGGAATTACTGGCTCTGGGCTCAAGAAGGTGTTTAAAAACCTGGCGGAGGAGGCAGAATATATGAGCGTCTGGCTTTGGTTCACAAGCACAGACACAGTTTATAGGGAAAATGTCGGTCCTAGGTTCAGCTGCAGGTACACATAGATACACTTCAAGATGATTTGAGGTTAAGCAAGACACTACAAGGAAGGGTATAACCCCCATAAAGGGTGCCACCCAGCTGATGACCCTGCAGATACCTTAGTGGCACTGTCAGTGGTGCGTCAGGTAGCAATGCCTGCTGGTGCTCCCGTCCTTGGGTAAGATGCTGAATCCCTGTACGGTAGGCACCTCACATGATGGCTTACTGCCATCTGTGTGTGAATTTGTGTGTGAATGGGAGGCAAATTGTAAAGTGCTGTGCATAAAAGTGTTATACACTGTAAATGCAACCATTCACCGTTCATGTCTGATTTTGTGGCTTCGAATTGACCATTTCACTAGACCTCTCCTCCAAACTCCAGCCACTGATACCATAAGTAGACACAGCATGCTTTTTTCTTCTGAATGACAAAGCGGTGTGCATGGGGTTCAAGTACAGTAGCTTTGTATCTAAAAACACTGCTGTGCATTTTGCACTTTTCCAAATCCACAAAAAGTACAAGAGCAAAAATGTAAGCTAAGCATTAAAAAGAGGGCTTCTACAGATAAACAGTTATGTATCATTAGCTAGTTACGTACAGTTACTGATGATATTAGAAAATACACAATTCAGATGGAAACCTTGACACAGTGGGTCAGCTTGAGCTAGTCAACTTACTTCTCCAACTTTTGCATTCTTGTCGATAACCCTTATCAATCGGGCACAGGTAGGGATACATACACGTGTACCAGAATACAAATTTGGTAATACATGGAACAACCATGTTGTGGATAGCATACACAGATCAATAGGTCCCAACGTGTGCAGCCTCCATGCACACAAAAAATTCACACCTACTTTCACGCTGTACCACAGAGTGACAAGTTTGTTCCACATGCTAGTCGCCCCTGATATTACTAATTAATGACAGAGAGTAAATAAGAGAGTACATCTCTCCTCAAAATGAGTGTTTCTCTTGATGGTAGGTGAAGAGAAGGAGCCCATAGCTGCCCAACGCTCACAGCAGCAACATAATGGATTTATCACAGCCTGCAGCTGGGTTTTACTTTTTTCTTTATACAACTCAAAATCTCTTCTCGAAGAAAACTGGGCATTCTCCCAAATGTGC
Source organism: Ctenopoma multispine (assembly GCA_034779795.1). NCBI lineage: Eukaryota > Metazoa > Chordata > Actinopteri > Anabantiformes > Anabantidae > Ctenopoma > Ctenopoma multispine. The sequence continues at coordinate 15,534,633 of JAUYWH010000004.1, forward strand.
TTGCTTCGTGTTGATGTGATCTAGCTCAATAACCAGAGGGAATGAAGGAAGGTCTCTTATCGTAAACTAATTAAAAATTAGCTCAGGACACAGGGAGCGCCTGACAGAGTGCCATCCGTTTTAATCAGACACGCAGCTCACTATAAAGACATCACCTTAACAGATGTCTCGCTTTCTGAAAGAGAGGGAGTGAGTCTGCGAAGATGACGGGTGTTATTTATTTTTGTCAAACCCACGTTTGAAATAGATTTCTGCTTTTTGGCAGCGGCAATTCTGTGAGATAAGTGTGGGGGGTAGTTTTGCATGGGTGTGCATGCGTTTGTGAGAAGGATTAGATTGTGTTTTTCTTTTTTTTTTCTTTTTAGCCAAACAGGAGGCAAATAAGAGAAGGTGGCACAGTGATAAGGAGCACCTTTAGCATGAGCTTGCAAACAAAACTGATGTGTTTTTGTGAGACTTTGTGTTAGAAATTTAATTACTACATGTAAAAAAAAAAAATCCATCATGAGCAGCCAGGATGCGTAAAATTTTGGATGACTGAAGTGCCATTTTTTTTTTACTGCTCTGTGGCTCTGGCTGCCACTGTAGAGACTGTTTTGAATAAATTAAATTTAGTGTGTGAAAACGAGGAGATGAATTAGACAGTTTAATTTATGAGTGGTTTCCTGGTTGAGCATTACTGGCCCATAATATTGCATTAATTGGATTAAGCTAACTTCAGATCACATCGCGAGGCACCACTGGACAGCTGTGGCACCAGCAGGGACGGACACAAGCTGCAGCATTGACTGAAATGTACAGTGGAGCAAACAAGGGCCAAAAACACCTCCTCGCCCGTCTCTTTTTCATCTCACAGTGGTCAGTGAGATTATCATTAAAATGCTATTCTACTCAATGGCGGCCGGTTCCTCACAATGCAGGGACATTTGTGCACAGAAACTCTACAGCCTTTGACAGGATACCGTGTCACCTTTAGCCTGTGCTTTGGAAGTGAAACACAAATGTTTCATTGCATCCAACCAATCCTTTTCACATCTGTTTCAATGACATATTTCTCACTTTCAATTTTTCTGTTCTGCAAACACAAAGCCATCGCTTTCAGTCATTGTGTGCACTTGACAGCCTCTCTCAGCCCTCTGACATGTTCACATTCAGAATTTTCTGTATCAGCATTGTGATGAATAGAGTTGTTTTCATCTGCAAGACATTCATAATAAGCTATAGTTTCCATCCATTACTATGTGCTTTTCATAATTAATGAAAGTTGGAAATGCACAATGGTGTAATGCTGCTGCATGAATGGAGCCTAAAATACACACACATGCCAATCTTTCATGTAATATTTGGTGAGGTGGCATCAGTGTCACCAAATATTCACCTGCTGGTATTTACACAGCTCTTAGACTCCAGAGCTCTTTGATTATTGATGCCAGGTCAGATCTCACTACAATATTCACATTTGTGAAAATGCATAGCTTGGTCCTGAAATATGGGCTGTTTGACTGTGTTTCTCAACTATTTCCTACTAAAGCATTTTCCCTAATTAAATCTACTACGAGAGTTCTATTTTTTTCCTCTCTCATCTACACCCCCCCCAAACACCCTGCACACAAATTTACACACACACACACACACACACACACACACACACACACACACACACACACCTCCTCTCACTCCCAGTTTTAAAGCGAAGTTGAGATGAAGGCAACAGAGCTAATTGCATTAGCATCAATTTACTGGTGCGGCAGAGGACAGCTGTGCTATCCAGTGATGTATGGCCCCTGCTTACCATCCCAAAAAAATGTAGCAGGCATTGTATGTGTGATAGAGAGTGTATTAGCATCTCCAGAGAGAAACAATAGTCAACACAACAACATTTCCGCACTGATTGTGATTTTCAGAATTATTTAATTAAGCCATTTACATGCATTACAGAAACTTCCATTTATTTTTCTATTTTCACGCAATCTTGCTACAGTGAGTTCTGATAGTCCTGATTCTTCACTACCAGCTACAAGCTACATAAATCATTTCCTGTCTGTCAGCAACTGCGGTCATATTGCTCCCTGCTGTATCTCCCTTATTCCCACCTCACTTTCTCAACAATCCGTCTACAGTACAGGCAACACCTGTAGGCTGGATGTAAATAAAGTCATGTCACAGTGATCTGCATGGCATGATGGGAAAGATAATAGACCTACTAGGATGTTATATATTGTTGAATTAGTGTGTTCTCAGAAATGAAATAACTGGACTGATGGAAAGAAGATCTGTAAAATGATTGCTGGTCAATTCACAGGGCATCTAACCCGATGAGTTGCTCCATTTGTTTGTGTTATGCGGGTTCATTTGTCTTTGAATTCATTATAACATCACATCAGCATAATGAGTTAGCACAGCTTCTGTGTCTTGACGAGCACTAATTAGGTAGCATTATCCAATAGCAAACACGAATGTACTTCAGGCTGTACCGTCGTTAATGTAAAGAAATGTGCCACTGTTCTCCAAAATATTTGCTCTTAAAGTCTAATTGAGCTTGTAGGTCAGAACACTTTGAACGGTTCTTTCTTTGCTCATAATGTTCAGTAAGTAATAAACTTCCCACTACTGAGGGCCAAGGATGAAAAGTAACAAAACTCATTTACTGAATTCTTTAACCTATAACTAAATCACTGGATTATATAATATTTCGTTCTTGGTCAATGGGAATAAGTGTTTTTTTCTTTGTATGTAAAGTGGAGCTACCGCAAAAGCCAAGTCTCAGGACAATGACCAAAGCACTGCTACAGACTATGAAATAACTGTTTAGGGAAGAAACAGTGAGCTGATATTCTGTCTGTAGTGAATCATCAACATCTCAAATCTATTGAGCAGCTTGACCATATGGTATATAACAAGTCACCATCAAGTCAGTCGAACTTGTGGGAGGTTCACCAGGAAGCAAGTGCCATGGAACTAGTAATAATAATATACCAAATTATGTCCTTACTCTAGAACCGAGGTTCATTATGAAAAGACTTAACTATACACCATGCTGAAAGACTGACATCATAATGTAGGAAAATAAAATCTGAGTCATGTTAAATGATCTATGGCCAAGTCTGACAGCTTTGTGTGGGAAGGAAAATTAACATGAAATATGATTGGACTGTTTCCCCGTTTTACATTGAATGTTAAGGACCTGAAGAACAGAACATTCACGACCAATAATTAAATAGTTGCAGATACAATCAGAATTTTAATACAACTTTAAAACACCTCAGCTCATTAATTACAAAATATCACGACCTGTACATTGATCCAGTGTTTAAACTAGACTCCACTCCTCATGTTGAGGTGGCAGCTCTGAGTATTGCTCACATGAATACTGTAGGTATTATTGCAGATGTCCTAGAGGGAAAAAACGTAACCAAGCCCATATGGAAAAATAAATAAATAACTAAACACTGTAGATTGGGGCTCTGCTGCAGCACAAAGGTGGAAACACAGAAAGCCTTCCACCTCACATATTTCACAGTTTATTAGAAAACAATGAAAGCAATTTATTTTCAATTGGTTTTGTTGAAGCCTGCTTACAAAAATATATTTGTGGCTGCTGTACAGCTAGATAAATCCTTATTTATTATAGAGTCATGTTCCAGCTGAAAATGAATTTCATTATATACCTACATACGTACAGAAACGTATATATGTTTACATATAGAACTAGGTTTCTCTAAAGCTGCACATTAAGAATAGTGGCAGATTCTTAGGTAACTATCCAACTGCCACCGTGTGAACAGTCCGGGTCATAACGATTTTAGTGTCTACACTTTATTTACTTAAAAGGTCAGTTCAGTTAAATCTTTAAACAAACCTTACAATGTGTTGATCTGTCAGGGAATCTATAACGTTAAACTAAATCAAATTTCTGCTAAATGGATTTTAACAGCTCTGAACCACGGGTGCCACACATCTGAGTTGAATTTGTCATTTTGGGCTATAAGAATGAAACTTGAACTGAGTTGAACTTCTTTTTTTTAAGTTGAAATCTTTCTTTTATGTGAGTTGACCAACATAGAACTTCAAAAAAACTTGGCATGTTCCTGTAAAGGTACTTAACTCTCCACCAGAAATTTCCTGCAGAGCTTTGAAGAAGTATGAGTCATTCATATGATCTTGTGTCTGTGTTCCTCTGGCTTCAGGGATCCGGCACAGAGCTGCTTCAAATATCATGTCACATCCTTTTACTGTTGTGGGTTCACAGTGGCCATATGTGCGCTTATTGCGCCTCCGTGAACACAGAGCAAATGCCAGCCAGAGAAATCCACTCTGATATTACTTTGACAGAACAAGCGCGTATGTTGATGCATGTGCACATCTGTGTGCAAGTGGTGTGTACACCGGTGCCACTTTTTGTCATCTCAATTCCTCCTGTGTTGCGCACAGGATCAAACGCCACGCAAGGTTTTTTTCACTCCCCTCCAGTCAGACAGAGCAGGAAATGAGGAAATTGAAGATAAATCCTATCAAGAATAATTATTTCCTACCTCGCTGGATGTGCTCAACCTGTGCGAGAGCTGATAACACATTTAATAACCCCGCCTTGCTACTAATCTGCATTGAAACGGTGTTTAAATTCTCCGAAAGGTCAAAATGATCAAAATATAAAAAGTCATCTAGAGCTATTGAGGAAGCTTATTACAAGAGAAGTGTCATGCAGGTGGGTATTCACAGTAGAAATGATGTTGGTTTATGTTACAATTATAGCTAAATGTGATGTTCTTTTTTGAATTTACTTGTTCAACCCAATATCTCAGGGGGAAATTATCTCTAGACTGACTGTCAGGGGCAAGTTATATGGAAATGGAACATGCATAAATGCCTTTTTTACTTTATTCAGTAACCCAGAAGTAACTGGTGTCCAAAATAGATAAAATTCCCTGAACTCAACCTGCTGAAGTCTCCTGAGCTTTCATCCAGCTAAGCACCCACCTCCTTCCTGCACACACACACACACATATATCAGGCTGTTCACCTAAGCCACTCCCGCCTACATGAGTTAGAATCTGTCAAAAAATAAAATCCTGCCTGCTCGCCGTTTCCTCTCCACAGCACCCAACAACTCCGTGACGTTTACAAAGTTAGCCCCTCGCTCTCGCATCTCATACATTCTCTTTTATTTTCTGGCAAGTGGAACAATTTTTTTACACCCACAGCAGCAATCAATCTCAAAAATGTACAACTGATTTGTATATACATATTACCGCATCACTGGGAGTGCTAATCAAATCTGCAGCGACTGAGAAACACAAAGAGAGAGGATGGGAATTTACTCAGGCTACGTGAAAATGTTACCTTTATTTTTTATCTAATCTTTTTATAACCCAACATACATTTATTTCTGGTTGTTTCTGGTATTTGGAAGAAGTTGCACCGGATTTGCATCTAATTTATTTGCAACATTTCAAACTGTTCATCCAGTGATAAAGCTCTAGTTTTCTACAGCGTCCAAAAGCTTTTGAGAGACTACAACTTCCTGTTGTGCATCTTACCTGAAAATCCTGCTGACCTGCCCCGGATAGTTTTGTGAAACATGGAGAGGGGCAACATGTTGAACAACATGTTGTGTGTACGAGGTGGGGTTTGGGCGATCTCCAGAGCCTCTGCACTGTGCTTGTTAAAGTATGCATGACCTTTAAACACCATTAACGCTTACTTGGGCTCTGCAGTACCTGCATCTGTAATGAAGAGCAGCACAAACGTTCAAAACTACACACGCACACAGGAAGTGGGAACGCAGCTTACAAACATGACTCACACACACACACACACACACTGAGACACACTGGGACACACATACACAATGAGACACACATCTTTCTTCTCAGCAAGGGGCCAAATCGATATCCAACACACCACACCGATTCTATTTGCATGGCTTTGATGTCAAACTGAGGCTCAGTGGAGGGGAGAGCGATTCCCTTTCCTCTGCAATGCTTGGATACATGCACGCGCACACACAAGCAAATGCTTACAAATGATGGAAAACACAAGAGACACACGTGCACACACTTGTGAAACCCAGGCTATTATTGCCTGTGATTTAAAAGGCCTGAATTTATTCCCCACCTTCATTACCAAGCAGGCTGTTCCAACTTGAAACACACTCAGCGATGGTAGGAAGCTGAGTGTGTTTGACCGTGGTTGCACTTAAGCAACAAGTAGATGTAGAGATTTAAGGAGTGTGTGTGTGTGTGTGTGTGTGTGTGTGTGTGTGTGTGTGTGTGTGTGTGTGTGTGAGAGTGTGTGTAAACCTGGTATCGTATAGACATCTTCAAAGTAAAGCACCTATAAACAACAGAACAATTAGTGTCTGACTTTTAATATCCTCCCACATTATTCCTTACATTAATTCACAAAGATTATCATCAACTAAGACTGCGTGGACTTTGCATATTGTCAAGTAGGAAATTATAAGAAAATTGCTCAATTGTTACAATTAAGCTTTAAAGGACAGGAAGAAAAATAAGCACTGTTTTCTGCATTATTAGATTTAAATACATGTCATTAACATTGGCAAAGCAAAGGTTGTTTTTTATATCTGTTAGTCATCAAGACATGTCAGAAGTGCTACTTAATCATCAGGCGCACAGTGAAAGCTAAATTTTAATATACTAATGTCATTTCCGTGTTTTCATTTCAACCCAAACATAATATCCTAAACTAAATTTTTCATGGCTTCTTTCAGTGTTCCAAATTTGTTAATAATATACGTATCTACATCCCATGCCATCTTTAAAGGCACTTTAAAGTGTCAAATGTGCTGACACCTAATTTAGAAACAAATACAAAACACTTTTTGCGGATTTTCAGCGTCCCCTATTTTGTGTATGGACTTTAGTTGATCGCACCCGTTACTTTAATCAGTGTGATCTTTACGTCTACCGCGTGTCGTGTGATTGAAGGCTCAGCTGCTAGTTTCCGAAGTCTGAACTTTAAAATTCAATTTCCTGTGATTGTTTGCCAGATTCTCCTGTTATGGCTTATGTGGCATATTGCAAGTCAAATCAGTTTGGTACAGGTGCAGGACAAAAGCAGATCACAAAGGAAAAGGAGAAGTAGGCCACACACGGAAGATTGCAAGCTGAGAGAAACGTTAAGTGGTAACATCAGTCATTTCCTGACAAACAGCTTTTAAGTATAAACACTGAATCATAATTTTTGTGCTTTTATGTCTTTGACATAGTTTCGATGTTTACTTTGCATTCCTGACACATTTGACAGCATTTCTCCCACAGATGGTCCTAAAAGAAAACATCCAGATGTGACGCTCTGATGCATCCCTGCATCAGGATCCACATCCAAAACTCTGTTATTAGAAAGAACTGTTGGATTGTGTTGGGCTGCGCAGCTTTGGGGCAGATTAAAAGACGCTTTGGGCTGTCCCAGACAAACAATGACTACATGGCACTGTGAAACAGTCAGACATGACCAAGGCCAAAAGTCTGAAGGTGTCAGAACATCACAGTGTGCAGGCCCCTTCAGAGGAGGTGGGGGCTCTTTGCGAGCTACCTGGTTGCAGACAAGACACCCAGGGCTGAAGTGAAGTTAGCTCGGGCAGTAACGGCAACTGTAACCTCTAGTCGAACTGGCCGTGTAGGGGACATCAGCTTTATGATCATATTTTCAAAGACTGCTACGTGTTGTGTTCCGCTTCCTAAATCTTTCTGCCAATATGCTCTGTGTCGTAAAGAGATGCACCTCCCCACTCCCATGTGATAAAAACAGAGAGACTTGAATTTTATTCACTGTAAGGACATAACTATTGGGTTAGAGTAGAAGGAGGCTGCAGATTACAGACACTCTTTCTATACAGCACTATCATGTGGTAAAGCTAAAACAACAAATCCTATTTTATAGCCTCACTCTTAGCTGTTATGCACAGTCACATTACTTGTTTATGCTGTACAGAATTCAATAAAAGAGAAATATAAAAATGATGCAATGTGTGGGATTTGCTGGGGAATTATCTGTGCTGAGAAAAAGAAAAAAAAACTAATATTGCAAATGGTGGCCAACCGATCTGCTTTATTCAGTCATTTAGTTCAATTTGAGATCATTTTCCATAAAGCATCTCTTCCATGAAGTGGTAAACAGCCCAGTTGTGCATCGAAAGCAGCTGGGAGGAGAGATAATGAAATACGCTAACAGAGACCTGCTCACGGAGGCAGCAGACTGAACTGATGGATGGTATGACAATGGATTTCATAATGAGCGACATCAATCCCTCATGGGATACATTTAAACTCCTCTGACCTGCCAAATTGAACTGGCCAGGGGGGAGAATATGTCCTTTCACCCTGCAACCACACTATTCTTCCTTCAGAATAGAGAAAATGACTTTCTAACGCTCAACAGGTATTCCTGAAGTAGTACTGAACAATTACTGCACTCACCAGAAAGACTTTTCTGTCATGTTCAGCAAACATGTATCTACTGAATGGATATTAAGTCTAAAATGTGCCTCGAAATTGTTTCTTTTGAGTTCTTCTTGCTCTTGTGATGAGCTGGCTGCCACTCACACATTAGGTTATTATGGTTGCTTTGCACCAGCACTAACAGTTGGTGTTATTTGGAGACTCTAACATGCCTGTATCAGAGTGCCTTCTAACATTTAACACTTGTAGAAATGATATTTCTCAGGTTTAAAAAAATCCCACCAGCTGACTTGCCATTCTCCCACACTAAAACAGTTTTTTTTTTTTTATTCAGCTAATGCCCTCGGCCTTATATAGTACACAGCGAATGTGTGGCATGATTTCAAAGACGACACTATGTAATCAGTATAATTGGCAAATGTGTCGCGTGATGCTAGTTCACAGAGCAGAAAACCACTAAATATGCTAATGGATTTTTTGGTTTGGTCAAGCCTCTGTTTTAATCGACTGATTAATTACTAATCAAATGAGGCTTGCTATAATATGTGCACAGCGTCTGACCCTACACACTTAATTACGCACTTGTACTGTATATATAAATGTCTACTTGTGCATAAGGCATTTCCACATACAGGGCACTGTCACCTGATGTCTCCTTAATGTGTTCTTCTATGTGGCTAGACTCAAGACAGAGTGCGTATGTGTCTGGACTGTGTGTGCATGCATTAGTGTGTGTGACAATAAGCATGTCCCGCCTCTGTCTGAGATCAATTAGACCTGTGCGCTGGACAGCAGACAAAATTTTAATTATGCCTGCAGATGTCAGTGGCGTGGCACAGACTGTGTCAGCTGGCCGAGAAAGCCTCAGAGACACGTACTGTAGTTAAGGAGACTCTCTCTCTGTCTGAGATGCAGCCATTAAGAGTCCACAGCATCAGGGTAAGAAAGAGAGAGGCTGAGGCTGCAGTCGTGATTCAGAGATGTTCTCAGTCATCAGCGGGAACGTCTTGTTGACGCAGGATGGGTTAAAGATCACATCATTTTTAGATTTTAAAAAACATCAAGCTGTGAAGTGATGATAGACAGGGAGCTTTTTGAAAGACAAATCAATATAGAAACAGCTGGTATCATAGGAACTAAATATTAATATTGACTGTGCGCACAGATTAATAGAGTATAATAGTCCTCATTAGCCCCTCATTAGCACAGAGTTCTCATTTTACATTTGTAAATAACATAGATTGGGAATTTGCAGCAAAGTCATGTACTTTGCCTTTCCATGAATCAAGGCTTCTATTTCCTGCTAATTAGCTGTTTCACTCCATTTTAATTGCCCCATTTGGTGTGTAGCAACAAAAGGGAAATTTTTTAATTCAAAAGTGAATTTGTTTGAGCTCATTAAAAGCTAAGAAAGGTCCCAAAGTGTGGGAATCAGACACATTCTTCAGGTTATGATGGTCTTAAGTGTTAAATAAAATATGTGAAATGATGGTGCAACGATGCTGAGGTTGGATCAACACTTTGCCTTCTGAGGCAGTGTTTACAGATTCACAGCTGCCCTATTTGGATGGGGGATCTCCCTGGAGAAAGGCAAAATTAGCAAAATAACTCGCCTTATTATCGTGGCTGGAGACAAGGTATTCTGAGACTCTGCCAGGAACGTCTGGCAAGCCTCGCTGTGCAAAAGCGAACACATACTGTAAAGACAAGGGATGCATAAGTGGTTTGAAAGTTTTAATTCCACCAGTCTGTGGAGAATTGCAATGTTTGTGCCTTTTGTTTATGAGGGCCAGAGGGAATAAGACTAGTTTAGCTTCCCAGATACGCCACCTTGTTTTCTGTCACACACACTCACACAGTGACTGCACACAGCTCCCGACTCTACAAAAGCAATCTAGGTCATCTTTCATCATCTGGTTCTACTGCTCAGGCAGAGGGATGAGCTTGGAGTTAAGTGGACGCAGCGTGTGTGCAGGAAGTCGGTGTGCACAGATGGAAAAAGTGAAATCCAACTAGTGGATGCAGCTAATGATGCAGCGCGTAGCAGAGTGATTACATGAAACGATTTGCTGATCTTTCGATGCAAATTATGGATGATTTTCCCTCACATCCGTGTTCTGGATTTTGGAAATGCACACTGGTTTGTCCCGTATAATGCCGTATAATAATAGCTGCCATGCTAATATACACCTGTGCAAGTAAACTGCAACTGCAACAATCACGTTGCTCTAGCTCTACATTTATTAACAGAAAGCAATAAAAGTTCCACTGACTCTTTGTGGCTAGTGAATCCTTATCTCGTCACTGTTCTCCATTCTTATATGATGTTTAGTTTTGATCATATACAGGCTTAAAAAAAATCACCTGGAGGCTACGACAAGACTATCAGAATAGAACAGCACTTCTTAGATCTACAGTGAGTAATAAAATATGTAAATATATCAATCGCAGACGTCTGGACCAAGCAAATACTGGATATGAGAATTCTAATATACACTTTGTCTGTGTATGTGTGGGGGGGGTTAAACTGTATGTCTTAATTAATGTATAACTTAATTAATTAAGTAAGAGAAGAAATTAATGTTGATATTCTCTGCTATATGTCTGCCAAAAAAAATTATCTCTAACACGAGCGCACAAAGAAAACACAATCATCCAACAACGTGAAAGTAAATTAAAACATCTGATGCACAATTTCACAGTGTAAATAAGTTTTCAGGAGTAATAGAAATTTACTGGCATCTGCCTGTTTCTGATGAGATCTCGAGTTCTAACGATTCACAGTTAATACAGTTTGTTTCTATCACCAAGGGTGAGAACTGGAGAATTTTTCTAAGCTAAATTAGAAAAGCGCACAGGAATTGATTTAGCGTAAAGTCATGACAGTAATGAACCACAAGAGATACAAAGAATTGGATTGAGACACACAGTACATCCATAAATGTATCTCAAAGGCAAGTTTACATGATCGAGGCTGTTTTTTTGTTTTTAAGTTACATAGATCAATTATCCAGGCGTCCAGCTGAGCTTCACTATTATAAGAAAAAGAGGCAAAAGTAGCGTAGTTAACCCTTGATGAAAAGAGGACTTTGAATTAATCACTCAGCACTGCAACAAGGGTGGTTTATATTTAAATGCTTGCCAGTTATCAGTATTAGTCACCCCCTATGTGTCCTACATAGCCCCTCTTATTTTAAATTAAGACTGCTAATCCTCTTTGTCAGTGCAGTTTGTCTTCATTTGTCACACATTGTTGTTTTCATGACTTTCCAAACTGTTCCACTTGACATATTATATAAATCAGCAGTTTTATTTTTAACTGTTGCACCTGCAGCTTGGGCATAGGTGATCCGGCCTCTTTGAAGCTGTGTTTTTTAAGTTGCCTCATGTGTGAAAAACGGCTTTACAGATCCGACACACGACACATGTGGCACATTAAGTCCCTCAACCTAAACCGACTTACCTTTGGTGCTTTGCTCGCACACAGAGTGAAAAAAGCATTTATGTCATTTCATCTATTGTACCGTTGCTTTGTTAGAAAGTGTTTACGCAGAGCGCTACAACATTATCGTGGTTTCAAAGACAAACATGCAGGAGCCTCAGCATACAGCGTCTGTAAAGCAGCACGGTTGCAGCACTTGTGGTTTTCAGCTAAATGACGGCTATTACGTGAACGCTAGTCTTTCCTTTCGTGTAAACAGACCAAGGCCCGGGGAGTGTCTGGGGGAGAAATCACATATTGGTTTTTCTGTGCTGTGGTGCCTCATTGATTCAATATTCACAGACACATTGAGGCGGGCAACAAGCTATATCAAAGCATGGACACTTTCTTGCCTCGTCTCCCCGGACGCTATGGCTCCGGCGTGTTTTTCCAAAGTTCTGGGTTTTCCCTCTAAGCATAGACATATAACTTCAAAACCACGGGTCATATGAGGAGACTGAACTCAAGAGCCTTTGGTTTGCTGTTAAATGTGTTTGTGAGGTTGAATTTAATGTCCCTCGTGTTACTACCTCTGTCAAAAGATGGTCTGGTTACCTTATTTGTTTTTAAGGAAATGACGTGGACCCATTCATTTAGCCATGAACATTTTCCTGTTTTTGTCATAAAATTGCAGAACTGGAACAGAAAGATTGTTCATCAGTGTGTTTCACTGTGCTGTAGAGAAACACAAATCTACTGAAAATATCCTAGTTTCAGACAAACGTGCAAGGCCATTAGCCTAAAGAAGAAGAGTCTCTTACCTGACTCTGCTGTGGCTAAAAACATTTCAGCTGATTACTTCCTATGTTTACAATATATTTATTAATATATATACAAAACTGGACAGCAAATCATGAAATCCAATTATAAGACACTACAGTCTTAATGATTCCTTGAAAACCACTGCATTATTTTGTTCCTTTAAGCACGTGAGCGTCCAGGCTGTCTTCACCTCTGTGTCCTCTTTTGTCACTGAGGCTCTCTGTGGTCGACCACTGGCCTTCCTGAACGTGTGTGTGTGTGTCTCTCTCTCTCTCATTCCAGATGTTCTGGATCTGGTTTTTCTCCCCCCAGGAGTCCCAACCTCCTTGTCTCGCTCCCGTGTTTTCACGTTTTCTCTCTCCTTCAGTGTTATCCTTTCTTCTCACACGTGTGAACAGTATGTCTGTGTTAGGTTTTGTGTATTTGGTCGTCTCTTCAGGTCTTCATGCTGGATGGAGGTTGTGTGGGTCAAGTCTTATGCTGTAAACATGCTGTAAGTGATACATTTGTGATACTGGGCTAAATAAATAACATTTTCCTTGATTGACAACACTAGACAACCCTTAATATGTTATAAAATCTCAACTTAATCATGTGTTAAAAAACAAACAATAACTTCCATTGATACGTGTTATATGCAAGAGAGCTGAGGATGCATGAAGATAATACTAATAAATAAAGACCTGTTTACTCTTCCTGTCAGATGGAGGTACCTGCTGTTACTAAGAGCTAACAAGTACAGTCAGCGCACGCAGGAAATGCCAGGTGCAAAACAATAACTCCACAAGTACACAATAATCTGGTGAATATTTATTCTTGTACACTGTAAGAAAAGAATATGTTGAGAAAACTCAAAATTACAAGGCAAGAAACCTCAGCAGTAATTTAAGTTTAAGAGTGTTGTTGAGTTGATAAGAAAACGGACATTTAGTTGGCTGAACTCATAATCTTAAGATCTGAAATTAAAATAATTTTAAGTTACCCAATTACAATGAGTATTTATGTATGTATGTAGTATGTTTGTTTCCCAAGTTACCAGACCTTTGTCAGTTTGTAATGAATGGCAGGCTTAGATATAAAGTTAGTGGGTGTCAATACATTTTGCTGAAGCTACAGACAAGCTTGATTCTTGATTTGTTGGCACGATTTCATTTTTCGTTAATTGCTGGTAACTTGAGCTTTGCCAACAAATATAAGACGCTATTTTTACAGTCTAGCTTTAATTATGTTAGTGCAACTGATGAACTCTTAAAACCCAAGAGGCTTGGCTTCTTTGAACTATTTTGAATGTTTTTTTGGAGCAGTACTATGTGTACTACTGTATCTGTGCACAGACTGTATGTCAGAGTAGAAAGACTATGCACAGGTCTGTCAGTAGCTCAGAGAACTGCCGCAGACCACGATTTTCCATAGCCCTCCTGATCATCATTCTGACAATGGATCATGTGCAGACGTAAGACGTTTTAAAAGTGTTCTCTAATTAAGATGATACATTATATTGGGTAACATCTAGCCTTTGCTGAGGAATCTCTTTAAGTGCTTCAGCTGATGTAAGAGTTCACTATTTTAAAACCAGGCAATCACAATCCAAAGAATTACAAACGCTTGTCAGGCTTACAATGAAAATCTCCTGAATCTGTTAAACAACGGTCTAGTGGACTAACGACTCACACTAAGGATCTTCCAACTTTTTCTTTTTTTTTTTTCTTGAAAAAAGTCATGTTACAGAGAGAAATGTATTTGCCTTTGGAAGCAAACATCAGGCGATTAATGCACTGGAAACTTATGTGTTCTTTAAACAGCAGAAAACAGTATTAACTCACACACCTCAGCAGCGTATGAGCCTGAGATTTACATTCTGCCTTTCTCCTAGAAAACACAAAGGAAAAGACAGATGAGAGATGTACCATATTTTCCACTACTTCTGAAGTTTCTCTTTGAGACCACATGAATAACTCAGTGTTCATTCAACTAAGGATCACATATACCCTTCTCCTCTCATCCTCCAATCTTGAGTCTGTCTTTCCTTTCATCTCGATCTTCTTCAGCACCTGTTTATTTGAATATTCGTCTATAGCTCCCTGATCATACAGAGGCATTTTTCTCTCAGTGTTCATGATATGAGGCCGCTGCTGCAGCTGAGAAGAGGGCAGGTGGGTGTGTTTACATTAGTATATAGTGTATACTTTGAAGCAGCATCAAACCAAGAAATGTCAGTCACAGCTTGGTTTATATCAAGCAGCAAAACACAAAGCATAAGGGCAACCTGGATTTGTTTTCATCTGGTGCGTGGTTAAATGAAATGACACAAAAATTGTCACAAAGGAAACAATGTGAGGTCAAACAGCATAGCATGAACATGTTGACTTGCAGTCTTTCCAATTAATTTCAAAGTCTTTTGAGCCTTAAAGTGAGACCGCGTCACTTTTAAAATACTAAATACCATATTTTTCCTCTATAAATAAATAGTTGCACATAGAGGAAACGAAAGTTTTGGAGGCTGCAGCCTGGAGGGATTTTAATGTGGGTGGGACTATAAGAACGCAAAGTTTCTGAACACTGACTAAGAGGCTCAACTTTAGATGTGACTTGTCTTTGCTGGTGATATGATGGATTAACGTCTATCAGTTATTTAGAGTAACATTACTTATTTACACACAATTAATCAGCAAGTGCTGATTGGCACATTAAATACAGATAAAGTGAGAATACATAAAATGTTAACTACAACTAGCCAGTGACTAAGCTAATGCTGTTTGGCATAAACAGCAGTGAATTAGATTTATACAGGCACAGACTGCTACGAACAGATTCTACACAGTCCCATTAGACAAACGCCCACATTTATTTCTGTAACTAAAGAGTTGGTGGATTTAGTAACCTTTGGGAAATATAATGAGAAACATGGAGAAAAATATCAGAAGTCAAAAAGGGTTATTGTAGCTACCAGCCTTCAAAATAAAAGTAATGTGTACTAGTCATGGTTCCCAAAACACTTAGTAAACTGGAGAAAAAGCATTTGTGCTTATATCTGATTAGAAAATGCATGTTACTTGTTTAATCGTGTAATAATGATAAACAATCCCTGCTTGCCTGAAATATAGTTAATAACAGACCTTTTTTTATGTTTTAAACTGACATGGTTATGTAATGTCATTATTTTTAACTGCCTCAAAGCTCAGAGATGTCTTATCTATCCGCTGGACTTCTCACAGTCTGAAAACTACACCAACTTTTTAGTTACAAAAAAAGTTGCTGAAGCAGCATCAGAAAGTCTGATGTATATAGCAACACAAAGAAAACCTGTGCCTCTAATACATGTCTGTTCATGCTAAATACTGAACGTACAGCTCCGCCCTGATATTAGTGTAGCCCCACCCTCGTACTCCAGGCTGCAGCCAGGGTTCTTGATATTTTGCTGCTACAAATTTACTTAGTCTCATAGAACAAATAACTATTGTTACATTACTGTTAAATAACATGGAAAACTTTGACGTATAAGACCTATAGACAGTTGGGTGGAATCTTAGATATTTATGAATGTGTTATATCCTACAGGTCTCTAAGTATATGCTCCCTAAACTCTTTGTCTTAGCTCTAATGCAGGAATACCCTGTGGTCTATCAACTGCACATTAAGAAAAGAAATGCAGATGTTGATAAGAAAACCATTTCAATATTGCAAAGGGCTCATTTGTACTTAAATTATTACTATTTTTAGTGGCAAAAACCCAACTGCAGATGAAATGGTAGCAGTTTAAGCAGTCATTCATTGTAGGGAGATAGCCTAGGTAACCCTGCCAGATGGAAGACAATGCACAAAGATGTAATTAATCACTGTGTTCCTGTTCGGGCAAAAAAAAGAGAGAAAAAAAAGACCGGATTCGCAATTTTACCACTTAGTGTTAAAAAAGGGTCGACTAAGACATTGGCCATGAGATGTAACTCATTTAAACGAGGCCGTGAAGTGTTCAGATCTTCCTACGCATTGATTTCTCATCATTTCACCTTAGAAGTGCTGTGACCATTTGTGCAATGTTAAAGATTTTTGCTTTGTGATTCAAGCCTTTGTCCTCATTAGCACGATTCGGACCTGGATCTGTTTCCTCCGACATGGCTCCGATCCCAAACCGCTGATGGAACAAGTGGGTGCCTACTATTTGAACTCCTTTCCTGCACTAAATGTGTTGGCACGCCAGTGAGATCGCAGCGAGGGAGACAACTAGAGGACGCACTTAACAGCCCCCTCGAGCGAGTTTATGACCTTTTAGTGATAAGAGGCTTGTCTTAGTGCCCAGCAGACTTATGAGTAGAAAGGAAAAAAAAAGGCTTTTGAATGTTACCTGGCTTCTGTTCTTTTTTTATCCACTACATCTCTGCAATTAAAGATGCCATGTGCACTGGGGAGGATTTGTATGTTAATTAACACAAGTCTCATCCGACTTATCTGAACACTGATCTCTTCACCTTAAGTGATAATTAAGCCTATAAGATTCCTGTATGAGCTTGATGAAAAGAATATTCATACCTAAATTGATCTACAATCAAGCTACAACCAGGCTCACCGGTTAATAGTTCCAACTGGGGTCAAGTTTTAAATAGACCCAGACAAGACACTAAGGGATTACTTTAAATGAGTGCTCTTAATGATACAGAAATGTAATGCGGTGCTGTATGTTTCAAGTCCCCTACTTCTCGATTCATCTTCCATGTCTGGTGGAATGAGACTATTAGCATGTCATTCAAGGCAGAAAATTACATCTCTTTCTCTCAGGTTAGTTCTTGATTACTTCCCATTTCCTTCCATCCAGTCATCTCCTCTGCACTTCCTCATTAGCTACTCACATCTGCCCCTCATTCTCCTAAAAATGTCCCCCGTGGTTCACGACCCCCAGTCTGTTCTTCATGCATACATACTGACATTTTTGATAGTCATGTGCTGCTCTACAAGTATTCCCCTCTTTTATTCAAATGAGAAAGCCTGTGGAGAGGGCCAGTGTGCAGATCAATGCGCAAATCTCAACAATCTCTCCCCAGCTGCACGTGTCAAATACCGTGTCGTGGGGAGATTACTCTGCACTCAGAAGGCCGGTGTCTTTCTTTTTTTTTTTTTTTCCAGCCTGCCAAGGCTGTGGGATGCATGGTGAAAATCGATCATTTCGCTCGGGTTGGCGGCAGGCACCTCAGCACCCCGCCTTTGGCTGACAAGATCCTGGCATCCACAGGGATGAACCAGATGGTAGGTACCTAGGGCAGCGAGCTCTGCAAATGAACAGGCATGGCATGCACTTTACAATGAGCAGCAAAATCTTTCAATGTGTCACAACTTACCAACTGGCTCACATTAATGCTAAATAAATGATGTTGTGAGCCACTGGATGGCAATGTTTGCAATTATGCTAATGATAATAATCTTCTGTGGATTCTCAGGGCATTTTAGTTTAGCATTGACATTTTTGTGCAACTAGATACTCATTTACATAGATGTCCACCAATAATGAATTTTCAGGAGCGATTGTGCTGGTGCCATGTTTTTTCTCTTTTTTGGCCTTGAGCTGTTTGTGTGCAGCTTCACCCGCAATCATTCTTTTGTAAAGATTGAATGGAAACTCAATACATATTTGAAAGCTATTCTCCTTTCACTTGGCTTGACCAAACACATTCTTGGTGTGGGGCAAGAGAGCAAAACCTTTCTGCACTGACATGTCTTTCTTTAAAATAGAAGCACAGAGCCACAAAGCCAATACAATCTGTCTCTAATGGCTTCCTCCTCTTTGATGGCCCTGATGTTTAATCAGAGTAAGAGCTGGGTTTTGCCTTGCTTCTGCTGGCATCCATTAATTTGGCCTCTGTTTTTCATTTGTTTGTTTTTTTTTTCCGCCTTTTACTGCCCTAACAGCCAGCTGGCATTCATCGCCGGCCTGATTGAGTCCTGTTCAATATGAAAGCGGCAACAGAATTGGGGACAAATGACTCTCAGCCACAATTGGCCAGTGCCCACACTCACTGACCCAAACGCACAGGCGGGAATCACTGTGTCAGTCCCAGCTGCTCCATCAAAAGAATGACTCTGCTCTTCCATACTTCCTCATTTATTAATTATCTTTTTCCTTATTTTTACCTTGAATTGGCATGCACAAGATCTTTTTTTTTTTTTTTTACCTCTAGCACCTTCCACTTTGTCATATTATAAACAATAGAAGTATTCACTATGACTGTGGCTGTAGAAACATGAAACTGGACATTTGGTTGTTTTTTTCCACCTTACACAAGCAGAGTATCACAATGAGATTGTCACGTTTGGAACAAGTCTATGGGCGTGCCATGTCATAGCAAGGAACTAACCAAATTAGACTTGTTCACTAGCAGGTACAAAAGCAGATGTTACATAAATGCCATAACAAATCCAGAAGGAGGGAGATCAATATTGTGTGTCTAAAACTGCAATTTAATAACGGCAACATGCAGTATGGTGTAGAGAATGAAAAATGTGTTGCATATTTGTTATTACAGTGCAGACAGTCATCAGTCAAGCGAGATGCAGTGACATGCACTGTGTAAAAACAAATTCAAACTGAAGGAGGAAATGAGGAAGATTCAGTAACAGAAGAGCAGTCACTCACATCTGAGGTGTTAGATGATTCAATTCATGATCGCATTCAGGTTTGTTGTCATTTCCACGTATTCAATGACACGCATTCAGGGGAACCAAATGTTCCACATTGAGACCACTGCAACACAGAACTATCGTTAAAGGGAATCACATTTGCTCCTTTTAAGACCACGAAGTGTATTTCTGCATTTCTGTTTGTGTACAGTCTAAACCAACAAGACACAGTGTCTTAATATCTGACTTTTAGAGATGTTAATAGGTGGATTTTTTTATGCATGAGTGCGGAACAGTATGTTATCAGTTAATTATCATATAAAAGTAAGGAAAGTGTGCATATTTATGTTCAAACCTGAACCATGTCTGAGAGTGTGGTGTCTCAAATTGACCTGAACCTGACCAGAAGCTGCCTGAATCATACCCAAGTTAAACGCAGCTTAAATGAAGCAGGCATTCATTTGGCTGCAACACATTTTAAGTGTTGCAGCCATCTTTTTATTTTCTTAGTGTAGTCGTAATTTTAACTGCAACCTACGTAACCTAAAGGTTGGCGTATCTGACTGAAACCTACTCAAACATGATTCCTAAATTTATGCCCAAATCCAACCCGAACCCTCATGTGCTGATGGGTTCTCTCAGGTTCGTGTATGAACCCTCTACCCTACAAGTAGTGTGTGTAAGCAGCTTATATGGAAACCCGTTCTGAAGGGATATCACCAGACCCACCACACTGACTGTGACCACCTCTAATTTCAAAACTATGTCTTCAGCTAACACACACACGCACACACACGCACGCACACTTCACCGTGTTGCAGATTAATATGAACTATTTTTCATCATCAGCTGATTTTAGTTGGAAATATGTTTGCTCCTTCGGAGTCATTACCGAGCACTCTGCAGTAAATATTGCATAGCTAAATGTGGATGACTCCTCATCAGTAACTAAAGTGTCTGGGGCAAAAGGGAAAGGAGTTTTAAGATACGTCAAATCAAGAAGCTGTCAGCCTCTACTTGCTGAGGAAAAACATGCTGCCTTCTCCCCTAGGTCATTAGCTTTGGCTGGTCTCCCCTCCATGCCAGCCTTTTCTAAATGGGCCAATGCCCTGACCACATGAGCGCTGCTCTGGGACCATGTCAAAGCCGTCACACTACATAGAGCCACACCATCAGTTCCAAGGCTGAGTCACTGGAGCTAGTCCATTACGTGACTTGTCATTGCTGTGGGAAGATGGACCCATTCACTCGTGTCATTTTACGATGCCCCATAGTATTTTGGCTCACAGAAGAAGAAGAGTTGTGAGAACTATACTTGCACCTTTATACAAAGCCAAATCTCTCATGTCCCATTTTATCCCTGTGTGATACGTTAGAGTTTGATCCATGTCACATTAGAGTTTCAAGATCTGCAAGTTAGAATGATAAAGGTGAAACAAAAAAAAAAGACTGTATCCAAGTTCACTTTGTGGCCATTACATAATCTATCCTAAAGCCTGTCTCTTTTTTACCCAGTCAGCCTTAAGGCAGCTGCATTCACCGTCTTGTGATGCAATAGTCAAGCATTTTTATAATGAAATGCCTGTAAGGTGACAGATAAGGCCCTTCTCATACTTGTCAGTCAGCAGCTTTGTCCCGTGGAAACTTGAAGCATGAATTCAGAGTACATGACAGTTGAGTCAGGCTTTTCTTTAGAATGGCAGGGCGAGAAAGAAAGATTGAATCATATGTTTCTCAAAGTGCTTGTGTCACCACGATGAGATTACATGTTGGCCCATTCACTAACCCTGACGCCCACTCACTACAGGTACCTGATATCACTTCATGACGCATTCAGCATTTGCATTCCCACTTCGTCTTCTTCAGATCACTTTAAAAGGAAACACGGGGCCTCAGTTGTCTGACCCCTTTTCTTGGTATTTGCTTATACAAGATGTTACCTAACTGATGCATGTGTGGCTTAAAAAAATCATACCTCACATCTCTGCATCTGGCTAATCACAGCTAGTATGATTTAGAAG
The DNA here is from genome assembly GCA_034779795.1 of Ctenopoma multispine. Lineage (NCBI taxonomy): Eukaryota > Metazoa > Chordata > Actinopteri > Anabantiformes > Anabantidae > Ctenopoma > Ctenopoma multispine. The sequence continues at coordinate 15,555,926 of JAUYWH010000004.1, forward strand.
TGCACACAACCAAGAGGCAGACAGCGGACATAATTGGACTGCACACCACTGCTAGTTTAGCTCATGATTTACTGTAGCACCTCGCTTATGAGTCTCCATGCAGAGCCTCTGCAGCTGTAAAGCTTCAGCAGTGTCCATCCATAGTGATTGCTGATATCATGGCAAATTCTTCCAAGTGATTTGCAGGTCAGCAAAACCTTCACATTTGTGACTGTAGTGCAGCACAGTGGGTGAAGCATTTCCCTCGCCCAGCCTGACTGCAAGCAGCATTGCTTCGTTTTACATGACTTTATGTTCTTTTTCTGCTTAGCACCACAAGAACAACAACGAAGGTCAGGTTGCATTAGTAGTACATGGAGAAAAAGTATGTCTTTGTGGAGAGAGAGGATGTGTGTGGAAGTAAGGTTGCTGAGGCCAGGACCATGGCTTGATTTCATGGACTCGCTGCAAGCATGGCAAGGTCAACATGATGTCGTCCAGCTGGCACTGGGTAAAAAAAAAAATCAGAGGTGCTGATCTTTTTTTTCCCCTCATGTTGCACTGCTGATGTGGCTGCTGGCTCCAGCTCCCTGTTCCAGCAAGATCAGATCGAGCAGGAGGAGACTTATTGTTGCCTGTGCACCTACAGAACACAGCTCCTATGTGTTTATCTTGTGTGAGGTACAACACTGACTGACTGACTGATGACACTGACAGATTGAACAGGACTCACACACTGACAATGGTCACACTGTCAAATATCTGAAATGACACTACACTTAAGACCAAACAAGAGAAAGGCCCAGATCTAATTTAATTCAAAAGTTTTGCTCATACTTTTCAAGTCAGTCAAACTATATATATAATCAGTCAATGCTTATTTACTGTAGCTACGAACAGGATCCACTTGTGCTGTGGCTATTGTAGGAAATGCGGGTGTACAGTCTTTGTTCTGTGCAAATTAACCTGAAGTTCATTCAGAGCTAATGTACGGCTTCAGTAGTGCGAGACTTACTGGATATCTAAGTGTTTTTAGTCTGAAACTCCCTCTTTGTGCTTTCCTCCTCAGCCATGTTGAATCCTCTAAGTTGCACTGCCCGGACAAAAGACTGATGGAGGTTAAGCTTCATATTGACTGAATAAATTTGACATTTCTTACAGTGATGCAGTTGCTTCACAACAATAACAGTGACCAGCAACAGTAAATCTTTAAATATACACACGTCAAACTGTACTAGTACTGTATTGATATGTTACCACCTCTACAGTCAGGCAAACACCCACATCTTGGAGATCCGTGCCCTCATTATGTAACATACAGATGTTATGTGATCATACTTTGTACTCAACAGATATGACGTCATTAGGATTATTTTGTCAGTATTGACTTATTCAGAGTCACATAAGGGGTAATACAACTGTCTGACAAACTGTTTTCCTGACTGAAAAATAGATTTTGACATGTAAAATCACACTAAGACTAACAAATCTATTCTATTCTGTAATTTAACCTTCCTGTACACAGTATAGTTACAGGTATGAATGACTGTTGCTTAATTACAACTGAAACTATTTGTAACCTCATGAACAAAACCAAGCACAAGATGATTGAGCAGAAGCTGAGACTTCATCAAACTTTTCTCAGTGTACTCCCCATGCTCCAGCTGAGAAGATAAGCTGTCTCAAGGCATCCATGGTTCAAGACAGCGGCGGCATCGCTCAGTATTCGATTCCAGTGATCTCAGCTGCTGAACAAGTTGCGCCTCCATCCCTTGAGCTGGTCCAGGCCAATGAGCATGCTGGGGCTTGTGCTCTGATAAGCCACAAACCGCATCTCTCATGGCAGTGCTTCTGTGCTGCTTCATCTGCGTCCATGTACCCCAACCCCTGCACACACACACACACACACAAACACACACACACACACACACACACACACACACACACACACACACACACACACACCATTCCACACTACAAACACTGTATCGATGGCTCATGTCAGAATCAACATGCCTGCCCCCACTTGGAAAACTGAATAGAGGGGGTGAAGATGTAAGTTTCAAGGGACAAGCAGGTTCAGTGAGAAACTGCTCTTCCTTGCCCTTTCATGGCGAATCATATCCCATTAAGTGGGTTTTGTCCTGTGATGAGGATGCTGCTGGCGCTCCTCAGCAATCCCATTACAGATCATAAAGGGAGCTGGGGATGTGGCCTGAGAGCACTCAGGCTGCGCCTTCAAGGCTGCCAGGCTTTGTGTGTATGGTAACTGCACCACATCTGTTAATGGCTTTTTAACTCCAGGTGAATTTGGGAGCTTTTCTCCGGCCTGTCCGTGTTACCGTCTCTTGCTGGGTGCTCAGTTGTTAGCGTCCCAGAGACCAGTTTGATTTAGCTCAAATGTGAGTTTGGCTTAAGATGTGTGAAAACCAAGGACAATCTGACAACAGAGAAAGGCTTAATGTTAGTGCTTCACTGGACTGGACAGAACACGGATGTGTTGCGCTATCCTTGAAAAGCTTCCACCTTTTCTCCTTTCCTTTGATTTTAAGGCTGCCATCTTGCTCGCTGTATGACTTTTATAAGAAGTGAAATAAGGAGCTTGAAAGTCTCCTTCAAGGACTTTTAGGGAAACATAACACTATCCTTTCTGGTTGTATATTTTATGTCACACTCAAGAAGCTCCATTAATTAATACTTTTTTATTACACTACATGAAATTGTGAAAGTCCATAATAATGACCAACCTAGAAAAATAATCACGTAACTCTGCAGTGGAAACTTTTACTTTAGCACTGCAATGTTGTTTGGTTTTCTGACCCACAAATTCTGCACTCAACCTTGTTTCAAGCTCTACACTACCTACCCAGCACCAAACAGCAGAGAGCAAAGGTTAGTTGGTTTAACACAGGGAAGAATATAGCATATAAAGTGAGAGATATTTCCCTCAGGAGGCAGTAGTGACCAAAACAGAGCTATAAGCTAAAAGGAACTGAAAGAAACTGAATATAAAACTTAAATTAGGTGGATGATGAAACACAACTCTAAATCAATGCTAATGATTCATGTCTGCAGGAACTGTACTGTGCATGGGCAAATGTTTGCTGTGTTGTTTTGAGTTTGTCTCCAGTGCCCACAAGAGACCAAAAATAAATTAATTCAGCTTTAATATCTAAAAAACAAGTGCTCTTAGAAATCCGATATATGTTCAAGCAACCATGGCTGACAAGTACATTTACTTACTTACTTTACTCAGTTCTTACCAGTTCCAAGCAGAGACCATGAGACTTATAAGTTTGTTTACTCCTCTTATTCACTTTCATCCCTTCTTTTCCTCATTTCTCCAAGTTAGTTATTGGCAGGAAACCAGTGAGGGAAGGGAGGAAGCATCAGGAAACACAGAAAGTTATATGCACAGTGAGACCTAATTTAGAGTGAACCCTGGAAGATACAAAAACATCAAAGAGAACTAAAAGTCATAAGGTCAATTAATGCATGACAGTGGTACGTTAATTAGTCTTTGTATTGTATACAAAATTACTATATATCTCTCTTTCTGTGTAAAGTATAGCTATAGAGTTAAGAGTTAATTGTAATAAATATTTGCATCAGCAAATGATTCACAGTGGAAGCTACTATATACTGTACAAATACAGATGACTTGAAACAACAGTGAACCTTCTTAGAAACGGCCGACCTTTCAAAATGAGTCCCAGATCCCGATGACCAATCATCCGGGAAGTCACAAAAGATCTAAGGCAAACATCTAAGGATCTGCAGGGCTCTCTAACCTCAATAAAGGTTAGTTATCATGACACTATCTGATAGACACTGGTAGAAATGGCATCCACTGGAGAGTGGTGAGAAGGTTAATCTGAATCCACAAAACACCTAAATAATCAGCAGAGTCCTGTTACAACTAGTGTTACAGCAATGAGGTGGCAGTGTAATGTTGTGGGGCTGCTTTGCTGCTTCAGGGTTAGGGCAACTTGACATAATGGAGGGAAACATGAATTCAGAGAAACCTGAGGGAGAATGTTAATTCAAGCACTACTCTGTCCCAAGCATGAGAGTAAGTCGACCTCTGAAGGAACAAAGATAAAGTGAAGAACTGAACTAGTTATGATAATGATTTAGTGCTGGATCATGATTTTAAACGGACAAACATGCTTAGCCCTTTTTGATTTTTGATTTAGTCTGTGTCAGGGAGGATTTATTAAACTCTGTGACCATTTTCTGATGTTAAATAGCTATAATCCACCATTTTGTCATACACACACACAACAAGAAAATGAGAACCTAGTATATTGTTTTGTTCGTCAAAACATGAAACAACTTGCTCACAAAGATAGAAAAGAGCTAAATTGGGTCCATGCTGGCCTCATGGCATTTAAATTGGCAAACACATACAAGAATAGATATCCAGTGGTGTACGGTGTGTAAGTTTCAGAACAGTAGAGCCGCTCATTTATGCAGATTATTTTACTTCTCTTATTATGGAAGTGGAGCATCTCAGAGCCTGAGCTCGTGTACAGAGTGTATTCAGCTCATGTACAGTATGCAGTCCACATGTAGCTCTGAGCTAAGCCCCTGTGCCGTGGCCTCCTGTAGTGTAAGCATCACCATTAATCAAACAGGCAGCTTGTATTTTTCTTTTTTTTTTTAGAGCAAGCAAGTGGCATAAATAACTGAAACATCAGGCAAAAGAAGGCACAAAGACAGTGCTGAATAAGAAGTGAAGGAGGAAATCACAGTCAAAGTCACCTTGAGTCCAGCTAATTTAAAACATAGTGACACAAGCATTAACTAGAATGAGGGTGATTAATAACGTAAAGGGCATTAGCTGCTGTTTACATTGTCAAGGTGTTTATCTGGAGCTCCTGGTTTGGCAAGCTTCACCTTTTCATATTTTATTTTAAGTATGGACAACTACAGAATACTAAAAGCTTGCCTTTTCGGGCAACAGTTGTGCTCCCCAAGCCCTTGAGATGTAGCCAACTAATGCGAGGGCCAATGCACAGGCTGATCATTTTACCAGCTCAGGCACTGAATAAATGATTTCTTTCCTTCCTTTAAGTCAAGAAGAATCAGCTGTCTCATTAAGTTGACAGCAGCCCTGGTGAATTTGACTGTCAGAAATGATTCTGAGTAGGTTCAGGGGGTCACCTCATTAAAATGCATTATTTTTCCATCATTCACACTGGACATGGTGACACCGAGAACGTCTTTTTCTCTTAACTCGAGGGGGCCATCGGAATAGAAAGTGCCATGTTGCAGCGTTTCAAATGCATCTATGTATGAATACAGGGAATATGTATGGGTTGACAGCGCAGGGCGGTAATCATATCATTTCACTGTCGTCAATTCAGTCAAGCAGCACTGATTTCTGAGCACATGTAAGATGGTGAAAAGCTCCAAAGTGTTTATGTGTCTCATTATTCACATTTGTAGAAAGGTATGAATTGATAAATCTAGCCACTGCTGATGAAAAATGTGGCACTTGCCACTGCTACACAATACCGTGCTTACCACAGACAAAGACTGGAGAGCCGCTGCAGAGCAAGTTCTGATCTGATCATTCTGAATTCCTTACTCCTCATCTCAGCCCTGTGTCTGCAGCTGCTCTGTCATGAAATCATGCCTTGTGAGAGGCTAACGCTGAGATGCACGCACTTGATCATGCTCAGTGCAACTTGCAGTATTGATCAGCTGGGCAGGGCCTTATGGGCCCAACGAGGTGCCACACCACTGACTCCTTGAGTGAACTGATCATTGAAATGCATAAATAATAAAGTGGCATGTCATTCTGACTTCTTATTGATTTTCCCATTAGCAGTTGATTGATACAAGCATTAAATGTCAGGAGCCACATTGATTGCCACAAGTCCGAGCGCTCACTGGCAATGTCATGTCATTTTCCCTGTGGCACTGCAGCCTCCCATCTGGGTGGACTAAATTAAAGGTCAACAGGTGCAGCGTGTCATCGAGCTGTGTTTAGGCTACGTTCCCACCAAAGTGTTTACACACACACATGCACACAAACACACACACACACACACACACTAAGTGATGTTTAATCTAGTTGAGTTCATTTGAGAACAATACCACTCCTATGGCTGTGTGGCTTCCCTCTAAATCCACAGGATGCTACTCCTAAATGCAAGTATATATGGCAAGATAAGCTGAAATGCAAAGAGATCAAACCATAGATTGGAAGTTAAATCAATAAATTATTTGACATGTGGCCTTGTCATTTATTCAGAATTTATGCTACAAAAAGTGTAATCACAGTTGGTTGTGTCCTGTGTTAAAAATACAGTAGTGGAATATTTTCAGTGGAAATTTGCTCCGAAACATGTCTTAATGTGGAGAGGCTCATGTGAACCTGACCCGCAGAACAGCACTGGCTGGCAGAGAGTGGGAGGGCAGCACAGAGCAGACTCTTATTAAGCTTTTTAAGTTGCATATTTAAGATTCAAGATTAAAAAAACTTATTGTGAAACATACTATTGCTTCAATTGTGTTCAGTGTTACTTGATTATAATACCTTGCCTGTAAGCACAGTTTAGTTAATGTTAGAACTAAGACACTACATGCTGAGCTGTTACCTAACCTGCATGTCGATGCACTGTGCAAGAAGACAATCATTAAAACACCATCTCTGCAAAGTCAACAATAAAGTACAACACTTAACAATTGTTTTTTAATGTTCAGGTCCACATATTTCCTGATTAACCACAATATATACGTATGTAACACATGACAGAAAAAGTAAGTTCTCTCCACTTTCCCCTCACCCCAACCGGTCGAGGCAGATGTCCTCCCAGCCTGATTCCCTGGTTCTGCTGGAGGTCTCTTCTGTTAAAGAGTGTTTCCTCTCCACTGTTGCCTAGTGCTTGCTTAAGGGGGATTTGATGGATTTTTTTTACACAATTCTGAAAGATCTTAACCTTATTATGTAAAGTGCCTTGAGATGATTTAGTTGTAATTTGGTGCTACATAAATAAACTGAATTGAATTGAAACATGCACATAGCAAAGCCCTAAAGCCCAGGGTGGTGTTTTAAATGTCCCACAAATCCTATCATGTGTAACAACTGTTCACAGTTTAGACTGTACCTTCTCTTGGGGCTAATAATGCCAGATACTTTTTCAGGAAATGAAGGAAGGACATTTAGGATGAGGAAAATTAAAAGTTGTTTTTTTTTTTCAAGAAGAAATCTCACTAAAAGGGCCACAAGCAACGTAGGGTAAACAACGAACTAAGCGTGTAGCCTAACTTTATAAATGTACTGTTGACTTTCTTCATGATTTAGACGGAACTGCAATATTTGCCTGACAGCTAAAACATACGCACACAAAGATTCTCTTTTAAGCCTCTCAAAGGAAATGGCAGAGTGCGGATGCTCAATAGGACACCGTGGGAGCGTGTGTTTGCACTCGGGGCAGAGCTGAGAGGTAAACATCGAAGAAAAGCCCTAACGTACACAGCCGCTCCTCTCGAGCTTGATGCTAGCAGTCTCTGACTTCAGACACATCCTGTTAGGCCCGTTTACACGCTGATGAATATGAACATCTTAAGGAGCACTTTGGTAGGTATGCGCAGGTTAATGAAGCAGTGTCCCCCACTCACTCCAACTTCCAACGCTGAGATCATTTAATGATTCTCCTACGCTGCGTATTTATGGCACCGCTTGGTGAACATAACAGTGGTTAATAAAGTAGAGGTCAGCTCTCTATGACACTGGTCCAGCGCTGTTTTCCTCTCTCCTACACTACCTCATAGAAGTATTTCTCACTAATGGTCTCCCCCATAGGACCCATAGGGTGAGTAAGTATACTGTAAATGTACTGTGCAGAGTTTAATGTCTTGATTCCCACAGGCATGCTTTCCTGATTGTCAAATTATTCTGGTTGCCATGGCGGGTATTTATTTCACGCTAATAGCCAGCGTCTTACTTGAGGCTGGAAAAACAAGTGTAGCGTGCACATTACACACACACACACACACACACACAACAAAATGGCAAACAACAACCAAACGGGGGTGTAGAATAGAGGCCGTACACGTTGGAGCTTTGAGTTGAGTCGTTTTGCACAGAGGAGGGAGTGTGTGACACTGGCAGAAGGGGAATATGTTTTAGAGGTGGGGAAAAGAACGGAGGGACGATGAGGGCGTGCGAGGGATTTGTGTCTGTCTGTGCATCAACAGCGTGTAAACACAGTTGCGCCTTGAAGAAGCTCATAATAAAATAACCTCTTATGAAAATAAGTGTGACTCTACAAACACGCAGCAGAGTAATCTAGTGGGGAGCAGTGGGCGCACGTTCTGAGGCTTATAGAGTCGGCGGAGTCCACCTGGGGTGTGTGTGCACACACTTCTGCCACTTGTTACTCATCAGTTGTTATTTTCTGCCTTTCTGAACGCTGAAAAATGCTGGAAATCGATGAATCGTTATATAATAACCTGTCCCCGCTCACGTTGGACAGCAGACACGGTGCTCTCAGGACAGGTCACCAGTGTGTTCACAGGTTAACAAATACAGACAGACAAGCATTCACACTCACACTGACACCTACATCCAATTATACAGGCATCATTTTACCTGACCTGTGTGTTCCGTGTGCCGTGAGAGCTGAGAGTGCTAATCGCTGAGACACCATGTCAAAAACTCACTCAGCGATGCGCCTTCGCCACAGCTCATTATCATATGTTTCAAACAAATGAACGTTTCTGTGTCCTGGTGCTGACGTTTCCTCTCTCCCACTCCTCTGAGCAGCACGCTTCTTTACTGATTAAAGACCTGATCAGTTTCTGGGTTATCTGAGGATGAAGGATAGAGGGGATATGATGATCATGGATGTAATAAACAGTGGCTGGCAGCTGCTCTCTTTTCTCTGCCTGCACCATAACTCTTGCGTTAGTGTGCACCAGGCTGAAATAATATATCATTTCTTAGAGATGTTTTTAAGGAGGTGGATGTGTGACAAAAATGTTTTCTTTTTTTTTTTTTTTGTGGGAAACAGGCATCGCATGCAGTTCCCCCTGCGACTACGCCGGCAGTATATCTGCAGAACACAGTGCTCTCTGTGGATATGCAGTAACATGCCAGCGCTGCAGCACACAATGTTATTCCCAACAAGTCCTCTAAATTAAATTCTTCTATGTGTCCTGAATGACACATAGACGGGTTGGATGATCCTCCTATCAGTAGGATGATGTCATTTGTGCAGAGGTTAGCACTGTGTGCCCCCCCTGTCTGTGTGAGATTCCTCTGGGTGCTCTGGTTTCCTCACACAGTTCAAAGACATGAAGGTTAGGTCAACTGGTGACTCAACACTACCTACAAGTGTGAATGTAAGTGTCAACGGCAGTCTGCCTCTATGTGTCAGCAACTGTAATAGACTGGTGACCTGTCCACAGTGTACCCGGCCCCCTCACTAGGCTCCAACGAGGACAGGCGCCCTCAAGAATAAGCAAGTGCAGATAATGGATGAATGGATCTCCTGCCGGCTTCCCACCTGCAAACATCACAGCTGTGCTGGCTGGAATGCATGCTGGGAACTGCAGTGAACATATGGCTCACAGAAGAGAAACTAGCTATTCTCAGGTGGCTATGATTAAGCAGTTTTCTGTGTACCACAGGGTCAATGGTTTCTCCTGATCAAGGGCAAGACACTGTACCTGAACCCAAACCCTAAAATCTAGCTGCCTGTCAACAAGAATTCCCCCATGGGGATTAAATAAAGCATTTAGGTTTAGGCACAGCACACCATAGTCTGGTTAAAATGACCTTTGTCCTGATGACTACAATAATAAAGTATTAGAAAAATAAGAAAGCAGGTAGCAAATGGTGATGTCCTGAGTCACAGGTCCTCACCTTATCTCTCTGTGGATGTCACACATTTCCTCCTTTGCCACTGACTGACATGTCTTTGTCATATGACATTGTTGGAACAGTCTATTTCAGCCTTAAAAGCTTCTTGGACTATGTCAGCTGATCACAAACGCTGTCGTCCCCCCTCACATCACTTCACAGCTGGAAGCTGCCCAGCACAACCAGTCTGATGTGTTGGCCACTGAGAATCTCCACTGGGACAGCTTGAGATTTAAATAGTTATAATGACACAGACATAGAGTGCCCAAAAAAAAGAAAAGCAGCTCATGTCTTTACTACTAAAAACTATGATAACACCCCCTGCTGGCTCCCCACCTGCAAACACTAGCAGCTGTGTTGTTAGACTGCCTGCTGGGAGCAGCAGCAGTGGTCCACTCACATGCTTTTCCACCACAGCTTCAGATGTGTAAAGAGTGTGTGTGTGTGCGTGTGTGTGTGTGTGTGTGTGCGTGTGTGCATCTTTGCTTTAAACATACACAGCTATAACATGCAGATGCAATTAATCTCAACATGTAATTAGAACAAATGCCCAATTGGTATTTTTCATAAAGAATAAATGCAATAACCCCAAAAAGTAACAACCCATTCATCATATATGTAGGTATTACAGTGTGTCAGTTTCTAGCTGTGTATTTACACGTGTTTCTATGTGCACACAAGCCTGCGGGAGGTTCCTTCCTCGCACCAGCCAGCTTCTGCTCTGCTTTTGCCTTATAGGTTCCGTTGCATTTTTCTGGGCCAGCCTCCCTCATCAAAGTGATTAAGCAATTACACTGATTGTGCCGATGCTCAGAAGAACGAAGGAAGGACCCTCGAGTATTGAGTGCTAAAGCTTTCTTGGAGATAACGGCTTAATTTGTGCCTAATCAAAATAAAGCCCGTTCTCTTAAATCTCCAACCTTTTCTTCAGCGCTGGGCGGCTCTGGGAATTGAGAACGCATCGTTAGTGAGGAACCAGTGAAGGCGAAGGAGCACTGCTGGGGTCTTTTCTAACTTCAATATAACCGCATATAAGCCTTAACGTTCAAGACTGTTATTATCATCAGGTAATGAAGCCCAACTTTGCCTCTAAATGAAATAATAATTAGCATCTTAGAACTGATACCGATAAAGAGGCTGCGCACACCCAGCGTGCATCCCTCCCCTGGAAATAATCAGAGTTTGGGAATTAAATCAACACGCAGCTCGTCTCTCAGCGCTGCTGTTGGCATCAGTAATGAAACATGAGTCTGGAGATCAGAGCAACACGCTCAACAAATGCACGGTCTCCCTGCGTCTTCTGCTTGTCCTCTGACACACATAGCATCATTTCCCACCGGGCCCTTACAAATAGCACCGTCTGCCCCCGCGGCACTGGACTCAACAGCCACAATTAAAAAGAGCAGAACTTATAAGACTGAGCGACGTGACGTGGGCCCGCTGAGGCGAGCGAGGGCGTGTGGGCGTGTGGGGGAACAACATGGGGTGAAGGGGGTAAAGAAATAGAGGGAGGGGAGGGGGAGGAGAGGGGAGGGGTGGGGAGGAACTCACCCCGGGAGGATATTTGGAGGGAGAGGCGGGGGTCTGCAGCACGTATGGCCGCGGTGTACCAATCTTCCATCCCGGGCACCTGCGCCTTTTTCTCGGGCATGAGCCGAACTCTGAGTCGCCCCCCGTCTGCGCCGAGCCACCACTCCAGGATAGTTGTGAGGTCCATTTCCAGAGTAAATACCGGGGCCTCCTCGTACACAGACAGCCCCCCGCATCCCGTCCTGACTAGATCCTCTCCTATTTCCACCACTACTTGGTTTGATTTCCTGCTGGCTTTCGTCAAGCCCAATTTCAGAACTTTGGACAGCGGCCGCTTGTAAAAGAAGGGGAGCTGTCCATCAGCAGATATGTTCCTCAGTGCTGAGTCCGACTTGGGGTCCACAAAAGTAGATATGGTTTTCTGCAAAGGTATGCAGTGCATTTTCAAGTTTGCGCGCACCGTGTAACATCCGCTAAAAGTCTGGCAGTCGCCGTTCAGGGGTCTCTTTATGAACTCCGCCAGGTAATAGCGCAACAGAGAAGGGACCGCAAAATCCACTGCCAGGGTTTTCCTCTTGACCCTAGATTGTATAGTTTGGTTCAAGTCTCTTTTTCCCCCGGTTTCCCCGCTGCTGCCACCGCCGCTGCTGCTGATGTTGCTGAAGCCGGCGGTGGGGAGATTCATGCCCGCCGTGGTCCGTGGCGAGGCGCACTGCAGCCCAGCGAAAAATGCCGCAGAACAAACAAGCAAAAACAGTATCCAGATATTCATGGCTTAATAGTTTGAGTCTTTCGTTTAGCAGTAGCGCTCCTGGTCCCACCGTTCACCGCTTCGTCTATGCTCTTGTCACATACGTAGCGCAAACCCACAAGGTGCGAATCGATGATCCTGCGGGTCCTGCGCCTCTTCGCCGGTGCGCACCCGTGGCAAGAGGAACGGAGCTGGGCTTTACATTTGTTTAGCAGCGACTGCAGCTGTCTTCCTAGATTCGCACGGGAAAATGTGACATCTCCTCCCTCTCTGTCCCCCGCTCGCGTTCGATGCCGTTTATCGCTGGTGAGAATCCAGCGAGTCGCTCTCTCCGGGACGCTGATTGATATGCCGGTCGGGTCCGCTCCGGTGGCTTTCAAAGACTCCCTGTCTCTTGGCACAGTTGTGACGGCGGTACAAGTGGTCTCTCTGTCAGCAGCGGGATGCAGCGTCGCCCTCTCTCCCCTCACAACTAAATCATGAATTCACAACGAGTTTGGAGAAGCCGAGGGTCCATTAAAGTTTAAAATATAATCATTTCGTACAGGATTGGCTAATTGAATAGCCCGGTGGCAGCCTCTCTTAAATGTCTGCTGACGATTTCGGTGCACATTTGATCACAGCTGGCAGCTCCGATCGCCTCTGTCTTGAAAAGTCATTCACACATTCATTTGACGTCAATATAAGCCGTTTTCTCAGAGCACGACTCCCTTGCGAAAAAAGCCCTCAGCAGTCGGAGCAGGAGCCTCCGCTGTTATGGACGCGTCTGATGCGCCCTCAGCGCAGCCGTACCGGTGCCTGTATCTTTATTGAAATTAGAAATGCCAGGAGGTACAGCGACACAGCTCCACAGTTTGTCTCTCGAGATTTTTCAATGAATCACCGAGCCTCTGTGCGTCCGGATATTGGATTGGATTAGTCTCACGGTTGTGCGCAAATCAAATAGTTTCATAGGGAGGCCATTTGGGTTGGAGCCCATTCGGCTTAGTTATGTCTCATGCGCAGAGGCCAATATGTCTTTAAAACATCAGGGAGTTGTCGTGCCATCTTGTCATTTCATTTTGCCACTACGTAATTGGGAATCAAGGGGCCAGCGTGCGGGGCAGGAGGGGGGAAACGCCAGAAAACAGACGCACACACACACAAACCTTTTTCTCTTTCCTTGAATCCAAAAGTTGATCGGATAAGAGACCCGCTAGATGGCGTCAGCTCATGCTTAAGATAATTCACACTCCTCGGTTTCACTGACAAACCCATTAATGCTCTAATTGCTCCGGAATTTCTTACACTGTCTCATTAGACACTTATCTATAGAAGACGATTAGAGCAGTATGTGGGAATTTTGTGGGTTGACAAATCAGATGCCTTAGAATAAAATCAGATCTATGAGAAAAAAAACCGGATCTCCATATGTAATATTTGTATTTTCTAACCCTGTGTTAAGCTTTGAGAACCAAGAGAGAAGAAACTGTATCTGTGCTGTGATGCTGTTGCTCTTTCTTCATATTTTTTAGCAACATATAAATGAAAGAATTGCACATTTAGTAACTTTGTATACATGTGTGATTCATAACCAGAATATTGCTGGTTATTCCACTGAATAATCTAATTAAGCCTCTGGTGCAGATATTCGTTTCCTTTCTGTTCATCGTGGAGGTGAACTGACTCCTCCCTAAAAGAAAAATATTTTGAAATTCACATTAGCTGAATCTTTATTCCTTTCACTGATTTGGGTAGATTTGGTAAGAAAGGTGAATTGGGTGTGTTATTAAAAAATATCTATTAAAAAAAGAAGATGTGATGCTGGGATGGCCACGGTGTCACTGCGCGTGATCACCCACCTCTGCCTCCTTTCATTCCAGCTGATCCTGAGCTGGGTTTTAGGAGAATCTCTACTGTGTTGTAAATAATTACAGACAGGGGGAAAAAAAGGATGATAATGTACAGTAGATGATTGCATGCCCGCTATACTCATTCCCATCAGCAGGAGCGTGTGCCATGGCTGAATGTTCTGCTCTGCGCTGCAGCTGTGCTTTAACCCAGCCTGTCTTTATCATATCTGTCACACACATACAGAATGAGTGTGTGATGTAATCACATAATCATCACCGTGGCTGTTTCTACTACTTGTCATAAGCTGCTGATTGCACAACGTTAGTTCTTGTTTAAGTCACAGGACAATTTACTGGTGTCTTTGGGCCAAGCTACAGCTTAAATATGGTTTCTACATACGCAAACAGTAGCTTTACAGTTTCATGCAGTTTTACTTGTTTGTCATTTAAAAATGTCAACTTTTGAAATGCAGCAACACATGTTTGAGCCAGATTCAGATGGACAAGACGAACAACCTCGCCACCAAAGATTACCAAAGGTCAGGCACATGCAGAGGGGGAGCCTCTGTGGAGTCAAGCCCTCGCCCTTTTCCCAAATTAATCAAAGGTGGCCCTCTCAACATTAACTAACTCTCTATGGTCTTAGCCATTTTTTTTTATTATTGATGCCTTGACTCTGTCGGCACAGAAGCATTTGCATAAATCCAGTGCTATAAAGTACAACAACGTAATTAATATACTGTAAATTGTTTTCAGTTTGCTACAGTGATGTTACATTATGTTAATTATATGATCAATACTCAAAACTATCTATGTCGACCAAGGTAAAAAACAAAATAGTAAGTTATGTCAGTAGAATTATAAATTTTTTTATTTGAGCTTGTTCCTTTACTGCTGACCCATGTCACCAGCCTCTCTCCTCTCTGTCACTCATTTTTCTGCAATAAATCACAGTAGTGTGACTAATACTACGTCTGCACTGTGACTGTGATGTAGACATAGTAACGTTTTTGAAGGAAAACTTTGCCGGTTGTGTGTGAACAGATGGTGTAAGACTGTTTCTGGCCCAAAAAAACAACCAGTACTCAATGTTGTCTACACTTAATTCACATAACATAGCTACTGAACTAGAAATACATAAAGTATGGCCAGTGATGGTGTATGAGGCCAAATGCAGCTTTGGCTCAAGACTCATAAGAGTGATTGACTACACACATGTGCAACTCCAGCCCGATTGGGAGGGTCCAGAGAAAGTCCCTGGAAAGCTTTGAGTCAACAGAGCAGACAGAGACACTACATTCTGCTGTTGTGTGATTTCCTCCTCATATGTTCAGCTCACATTTTGTAACTCTGGTGTTTAAGCACAGCAGCAAAGGTACAACTAAAAGTACAAAAAGCATAATACAATTAGTGTCAAAATGAAAATTCAAATCAAAATTTGGTGTATTAGCAAAATGTAACACGGTTGCAATGAACAAATCAAACAAGAACAATTTAAACCTTGTTTAAACCTTCAGCATTTAGTATATTATTACTATGCAATCTACAACCTCAGAGTCTGTTGCCACTAAGTCTTTCTACAGGTATTTTGCAATCACTTAGCTTTACTTTTCTAACACATCTCGGTGGTGTAGTGACTGTACCATCGACTTTAAACTCGAAGAGTATGCTTCCTACTGTGTCTCCAGGAACATTCACTATCTGTTTGTATCATTTTCCTTGTTTGTGAAAGGCAATGACCTCTTTCTTTGACTTGACTCACTTGGTGTTTTTCTACCATGCAGTCAAACCCAGTCATGCATTTAGTGTTGAATTTGGAGGAACCACTTGTAAGATCAGCTGCGTTGAGCTATTTATTTTTCTTTGCTGATTGAGAAACAACCTGCTCTATTTCACAGGGGTTAATTGAGATGCACTGGTGGTGAGTGAATGTATGTTTATTATTGATGGATCACTCTCTAGTGTCTGCATAATTACCTCCAAATAAGGAAAATGTGCTTCACGGAACCTATTCTGCTTCTCTGTTCTTTTTGTTTCTTGCTGTCATCACTCCATTACCCCGATTGGATGTATGTATTGGTTCGTTTGTGGCGGTGCTTCACATGCACTCAGGTGCATTTGTGTTCGACTTTGCTGAAAGTCTTGAAATTTAAGGTTTGCAAGTCAGACCTGAAGCTGTGATTGCATTATCATCTACTCCTCTTCTAGTTTTCTGTATTTATCCACTGGCAGCCGCACACACACACACAGACACACACACACACACAGACACACACACACACACACACACACACACACACACACACACACAC
>JAUYWH010000004.1:15572306-15603843 GCA_034779795.1 Ctenopoma multispine
CACACACACACACACACACACACACACACACACACACACACACACACACACACACACACACACACACACACACGTGTCGATCTATCATGCAAATTCACATTCCTAAGAGTACAATCTGCAGTCGGTTTGAATCTTCTGCCCTAACCTGTGATAGAACAGCAGCGGAGAGAAGAAAATCAGACCCAGAACTACATCAGTGAAAAACTGATTATTCATCATGCATTCTACCCAATCTCTGAACACATTATTCAAGAAAAGTTGTTTTATTCATATTCAGAGAAAGTGAGGAATCATAAATGGTGCGAGAGCGGGAAAGGGAGACACAGTGAACAGGGGAACAGTGACACAGACACTGTGAACTCCATTCAGTATCTAATCAGTAATGCTGTACTCACTCAAGTGCCGAGCCACTGGTACCATGTCATATGGGCTGCTCCATTTCTATGCATGGAGTTGTACATCAGCACTGTCAATTCCACTAGGTAATTTCTTGAGTTGATCCTGTGTGACAGGAGTTCCCTGCTAGCATGTGGCTAAATGCAAACTTGATAATCTTGGTGGAGACGCAAATGAACTGTGCAAATGGTTTAACCATTCACTGAAACAAGACAATAACTGAAGTTATTAATAATAGATTAAACACACTGTAATGGTAGCCAAATTGATTTTTAACTAGCAAAACCTAAAGTCATGCATTACAGCTTGAGTTCCATTTTTCACACTAAATTGATTTTGATGAACTGATATTTATGTGCATAATTGCAATCCAGACAAATTAATTTGGAGCTTGCAGGCTAAAGAGGAAGAAGTGGCTGAAGTATGTACGGGCTGAGATGTTAACAGCTATGGCTGTATTCTTGGTAATAGGCATGCACTTTGAAAGCCATTTTACAGACCGCCAAGAAGAACTTAATTACTTCCTGATTGATTACTCATTTCCACTTTTCAGTCCTTATAGAGTAAAATGAACCAACGCCTGGATATCCATTATCTGCAATGCTGCTAGCTTTGAAAACACTTAGCAGCAATGGGGTCTATTTCATCTGACCCTTGTTTGGTATCCAGCGCACAGGTCAGTGGGGCAGTGGTAGTGTGATAAATTACAGACAGATAAGTTCGTACAAAGACCCTTCCCCCGTCCAGCACTGCTTTTCATGGCGGGCGGCAAACCTCATAAATCAGCAGAAAGCCTTTTATCCAGCATCATCGTGCTTCATGACCTGGTCCACCCACTTTCTGTATGTCTCATCAGTGCTCCACAGTTCTGCAGAAGCAGAGATGGATGTTTGATCACAGAAAACAAAAATCCCAACACATTCCTCTAAGGTTGTCAATCCAACTCGCTTCCTCCTTTCTCACAGCTTCACAGTCATTTTTATCTTTTGTCTGTCTTTGCTTTTGTGCATGCACAACACGCATCTGCAGTCATTGAGGAAAGAGCTGCTGTAGTGTCACGCACACGAGTCATGCATTTACAACGCAGAGGCGACAGTCCTGCTTCCTTTAGCATTCCCACCTCATGACATTTTTTCTCTCAGTTCCATAAATCAAACTCCTAGACCTGCTGAGTTGAAGAAAAGAAATAAGGTTTGTGAAGAAAACAGAAAAAGACACACTTTTGCATAGATTCGGAGAGTTTCCCACTGACAGTCGTCTCTTACGGTGCCGGCTCACAGGTGCGGGAGGTAAACTTTTGATAAGTGGCAGTTCCCTGTTTAGTGGACTTGAAAAATGTCAGCCTCTTAGCGCTGGTCCACTGAACCCTCTGCATGACCAGCACTCACATTAATCATAGCACCGTGGGGGTTGAGCTGGACTTTACCCAGGTAGTTAGCATGTCACTAGTAATGCTGATTCACAGGAATGTTCCCAAAGGCATAACTGGGTGTGAGAGAGTTATGTTAACAAAAATGAAAAACCCATTGAAAAGATTTTAGGACAACAGTGTTAATTGGAGTAATAGGACCAATGACAAGATTCTGGCCTTTTCACCCCCACAGTGTGAGCAGTTGGACGTGCCAAATGCCAGATTATAACTTCCGCAATTCACAACATAACCGGGAGGGTGATTCAGACAGCTATGAAAAGTGGCTACAGTTATTTAGACTAATGGCACACATTAGTCTTTATAACAGTTGAGTTCGTATGCCAGCTGCTCCTCAGCAAGGTGTGAAAAACCACCGCAAATTTTAGAATCATGCAAAGTGGGTAATCCATAAAAAGGCTGCAGGTGTACAGGTGATGGAGAATGGGCAAACCTGTGCTTTCATGGTGACTTTTTTCACTTGACAAGTTCTGCTCCAGACTTTACTGAACCGTGGCTGTTTGAAAATTCTCTTTACTTTATAACAGCGTACTCGTGTTTGCCAAACTCATCTTCTAAACCACACATGATGTGTTAAACCTCTCCTCTGGAGAGGTTTAACACATCAGTGAATTATTCAGGTGACATCACTTACACAATCCCACGTGTGATTGGTGAAATGTTTGTTCAGCATGACATATGCACAAAGATGACTTTTAGGCTTTACTATTTCCCTATGCATTACATAATCTTCAAAGTGTTGTGGTAATTTATCTTATCTTCCTATTATTCAGTGTTACGGCAGCACCTCTAATAATACTATATTTTTTGTTTAATAAAAATATGCCCATTTGTTCATGTCCTCAACTTCTGGATTGCTCCTATTGATATATATGAACAGGTTTTGACTCCAGCAAGCAGAAAACATGCTCAGCTAGACGGTCAGGTGAGGTGACTGATTTTGGTGAACTGTTTTGTCCTGGCTTGGGTTGTCATCACAGCATATTTCAGGTCATTGTCCGTCAGCACTGTAGCACCCTTCACTGAGTTCTGAAACATCTGACTGAATAGATCTGAACAGATACAGGACTAACACACATTTACTCTGACAGCCACAGATGCCTACACCATAACACTAAACCTTGAGCTCAGTGCATCAACTTTGTAAAAACCTTATACAGATGGCATGGCAAACAGCATTCATCCGGAGTCCACCTGATGTATGTCTATTGTCCCAAACTCACTGTGCACAGATCTCTTAAAGCAAGTATCTGGATCTCTAGCTGCTAAAATCTGCACTACTGTGAGCTAAACAACTAGTTGCTCACTTTTTGTCATTTGGTCCTGGGCAGGTGGTGCACAGTGTTTATCTGAGCTCTTTCTGGCAACTGTTGACTACTGTGTGCAGTCAAACCAGAACAATGAGCTGAAAAGTAACGTAGGACTGAGAGGAACTGCAAAGATGGATGATTATTCTTTGTGGGTTTGTCCAACAATCGACCTTTTTCACATTATATGTATGTCAGACGCCTACAAATAACAGACATTAGTTATGCATTAAGCCATTTTTCATATTACTGGATCCAGGATTACAAAGTAAATTGTTATAATAATATTATTAATACAACAACTTTTGCTCAATTTTTAGCTTGTTCAACCATTCATTTCAGCTTCATGGAAGTGTAATACTTCATAACTCGAATACCATGAGGCTTCCTCATTTTCTGTAGCTTGGCTCATGCTCGCACAAATACTTTTAATCAAATGTATGACACTTCTCATAATAAGTAAATTTAACCATCAGAAATTTTTAATCAAAAGTTTGGTGCAATTGCTGTACCTCTGCAGCAACACAATTTCATTAATCCCCCCGTCACTGCAAACTACTTGATTATTCACTAAATAGATTGGGAATGACATGGTTGAGTTTTGCATCATTTCAGCGTTATTTATTCAGCTTTACTCATTTCTTTACTAAAACCATCACCCCCCTTAAAGCTTGGAGGGAGCTGGAATACGTTTGTGTTTACCTTATCACTTTATCCTGTTGGCTGGGCACCTCATAATGAATTTATTGCCTCCGTTCATTCCACTACGGCTTTATCAAAAATGTTTAAAAATTGACAAGCTGACCACTTCCAAAGAAATTCATCTTTTCCTGAAATGAATTTCTACAACCACCGGTCCCCAAAATAATGAAATAGGATGTAGGTTAAAATGGGAAGCAGCCCGGGCACTCAGAGAGTCTTACAAAAGTGAACTCGCAAGCACACACAAACGCGTACATGCACACAAACAATACCTCGGGTGCTTATCATCAGGCATGGGATTAGATCTCTACGGTTTAATGTGCTTAAAGCTTCCAAATGCAGCTTTCTTCATGTCAAGGCTTATCTCTCCATCTATAAAAACAGATTTTTCAAAAGACCTGCTGGTGTTTCCCATATGCCAGTATCAATAAGTACAGTCCCGCCTTTGTGCTCTGGAATGTATTTAGCTCAGGGATCATTCATCAGCCGTCTGCAAACACATTGCTGATCTGCAGCAGTGCATGCCTGGAGCTCACCTGAGATGTTCTGAACTATCCGTAGACAAGTGTTTCCTTTATTCACCCTTATCCTGCATAAATGAATATGCAGGAGAAAGACTTATCCTCATGATTCATTACATCAGTATCAGATTTACTCAATGCATCAATCACCCAGGCCGATCAAGCTAGCTCTACTAAACTCTGGGATTTTGACTGATCATGTAATTGCAGTTATGGATTAGATGGATGGGCAAAGAAGTCACTCTTAGAGCTCTCCTCAATTAGTTAACCATCGACCTGCCGGAGCCTAATGGGCCATTGCCAGTCGACTTTAGAGCTGCATCTGATGAATTCCCGCTCTGGAATCGGAGACGGGCAATCGGGTGGCTGGATGGTAGGTTGGATGGCAAGCACCAATTCAATCTCCTTCACATATCAAGCTTCTCAAGAAAGGGATGGGAGAAGAGAGGATGTCGGAGGGCCGCGGGGTGATTTTTCACCAGGCCCTTGTCAATATGACCCAGCACTCTACTGCAGGGGGGAAAATGATATAGTGGCTGACTGGAACATGATCCAGGGCACAGACGGCATTTGACTCTGACATACATCACAGGGGAGAGGTCAGAGGTGAATTAATAGTGAATTATCAGGTGTCAGGAGAGCAGTAGGAAGGTCAGTGTTGAGGATGGATACAGTTAGGGAGAGGTGAGCACACAACAAAATCTCGCAAAGTCCTCTGCGATTTGTTTTGCCTTTGGAAAGAGCAAACCTTATATCACTGACTCAAGTTGTACAAAAAAAAAAAGAAAACTCAGAGCAGGGTGGCATTTGGGGTGCGTGGGGGGAAAGAGTGCCAAAAATAGACTGCAGCAACACTACTCGACTGTGTATCTTCAATGCTCGGTCTTCTTTCTCTTCCTGGGAGATGCACCAGTTTATTTTCCCCTTCTCCCCTTCTTTCCATCTTTTCATCTCTGTCGTTTCCTGGTAACAGAAGACTGTGTGTGTTCGTCCACAGGAATATAAATGGCAGTGTGTGTTCAGTATGCATACGATGAATTTTTGTTGTATTCTTTTTCATAAAAAAAACAACTGCAGATGCATAATTGTAGGAATATAAAGCTCATTAGCAGCATATTCCAAATGCAGTTACAGTTAGTCTCCTGCAGAAAAAAAGGACAGGCAAGGAGTTAACAGCATGTGTTGACCATCGAGTGCATCGAGAGCTGGCTGTAAAGAAATTGTCCCCATTTCAGTATCTTGTTTTCTCCAAATTGCTACCAGTAAAAGCAGATGCGGCCCCCAAATCAACCAGCCTTTCGCCCCAGTGTTTCAATTTCTTTTAGGTTTGTTTATCACCTTCTTGGCTCCTATGACCGTCTCTGTCTCCCTGCTTCCCTCACTAAACATGTGCTTGTGTGTTTGTACCTGCCCAGCTCCATAAAATATGAATTGAGCTTACAGTTCAGAATATGACACACATGCACAAAATATGTTAACAATATTACACCGTCTTGCATATGTTTGAGGAAATATCAAACAGATATTTTACAAATCAAAGCTGGGCCTGTTTTTACCGCTTCTTTGTAAAGATATGTCAACATTTAGTCTGTGTTAAATTGCATGCTACAGAGAAGAGTCTGCATACTTAAGAGGTGTCAGCTCTAAAAGAAGTCACATGTTGCTGAGCCAGTGCTCCACAGATTCTCATCAGAGAACAGCTGCAATCAGGCACAGCTGGAGGAATTCTAATTGAAAGCCATTCAAATGCACGTCGACCTGACGTCTGGACGAGGGATTGTTCTGACAGGGAAAACCTTTTCCACAGCTTTGCCTGAAGCTGACCACCTGGCTGGCATTTAGCATTACCTGTCAGTCCTTTCACTGACTCAGTGTGTGTGTGTGTGTGTGTGTGTGTGTGTGTGTGTGTGTGTGACTTGTCAAAAAGTTCCCATGAAATCTTAAGTAACGCACTATAAATCCTACACATGTGAGGCATTTGTGACACAAGCTGTCAAGACAAGCTAGTGAACATTATTCGGATGCACTGTCCTGTATAAGTGATAAATGTACAGCAAGTGTCAACTATGTGTCAAAGTGACATCAGATAGTGACCAATTCTACGATCCACACACTTCATTTAACAATAATAGTGATCTTACTCTTTAACCTTAACCAAGTGGAAAAACTCATCCCAAGGTCTCTTTAATAAGCATTTCAGTCATGTCACATTATGCGGTTATTTTAAAAAAAATATGTGCACAGACATTGATAGTTAATATCACATACAGTCCTTCCTTCCCTCTTGTGGAAGAAGGAATCTGAAGTGCTCTAGAAACCTGATGCTGAGCCTTGATGAACTGGATGGCTTCAAGAATATAAAGTCCATTAACCTGTAAATATGTTTAAAAGATCTGAGAGAGGTTTGGTTTAAAAGCTAAAACCACACATCAATATAAAAGCACATGAAAGCCATGTGGTCCATAGTGAGTGTGAAGACTGATTGCATTGAAGTTGAACAGACTTTTATGAGAGTTAAGGACTAGTCGTCAAAGTCCGTGGAGTGTTTAGCGGCTATAAACAGAATTTCCCTCAGGAGTCACCGGAGTCAAAGAAACAGTGCTAAAAGGTGAGTTAATATTGGACTTCAATTTATCAGATGGACACAATCACGACTCCCAGTGAATGCTAATGTTGCTCTGTAGCTGCTTGATGTGTTAAAAAGGCAACTGTTTTCTCACCAGCTGGCTATATGAGCCTGTAAGGTGATAATGTTAATGTTGTGTTCACAGAGCTTGTTTCCACTTCCCCCACGTGGCCAAGAAACATGCTTAAGAACCTGTCGTTGACTTAGAGGTTTGCTTTTCCATACAGCGTTCTAGTCTTTGGAAACAACAGTCAAAACATATCCTCAACTCTACAAATAAATTCATTTTACTAAACAACAAATTTAAGTGAAAGCAAATCAGAAAACAGTCATATGAATCATTTTTTGGAAGGCACTGACAAATGGTTTTGCTGTGATCAGGGTCGTTTTGGAAGGCACTGATAAACATCTTATATTTATAACTTGCAACACATAGAAAATACACATAACTGCAAATAGAAGACAGGATCTGTCCTTATTTCCACCTTAGGTTACAAGATAAAAGCTGCACTGCTTTATCTACAGTTTACGAATAGGCCACACAAATCCATACATGTGTACATACATATATGCATGACTTCACCCCCTGTTTTCTGGCACCCTGGCGTCTGGCTGTCATTTGTTCTGAATAAATAATATGCAACCACAAAAGCACAAAATGTCTTTGAGATAACATATGAGGGCAGCTCCAGCACACGGCACGCTACTGTCAGACCTGTAAGATGCACTATTCTTCGTAACAGAGATAAATTAAGCAGACCATTATTTCAGTTGGAGGACTTATAGGAAGAACGAACAGGCACCAAGCAGCACCAAGACATGAAACCTCTGCAGTGAAACAAATGGGGCAGAAGTAGTAACTGTGCTATGGTTTTAGTATGGATGTGTAGTATACAACCACAATGGGTACATGCGCTCAAGTACTGTACTTAAGGGCATTTTTTTAGCATCTTTACAATGAATTCAGTTGTTCAAATGAACTAAAATAAAGTATTAAAGTAGTCGTAATACAACAAGTAGTAATGATCCAATGATATTATAAAAAAATACTGTGCTTAATAAAGTACTTGTACCTTAGTTGATCCTACAGTATATTTTTAATTACTTTAAATTAATGTAATATTATATGCAGGACTTTTACTTGACAGATTTCTTGACAGAGTTCCCCAAAAAACATGAGCACATTGAAAGAATAGTGTTTTTTCAGCACTTTTGTGTTTGAACACTGTCCTCGTGACCTCGATGAGCCTCGAGGTGTTAACAACTCCAGAGTTTAATTACATGAGATTCCCAACCAGTTAGTTGGAAATGAAGAAGTCTTTTGGATGAAAATCTTCCTTTTTGTCACGATCTAAAAAATATGCTCGATGCATTTGTAAAGCAGATTTTTGAAACAGTCTTCTCAACTACACTTTGCAAATTACTGTCTCTCGCTTTCTAATCACAAAACAAGTATTGACTCAATCATAAAAACAATGCTCCATAGTGCTACTAGTGGTCAAAACGTACATTGTGTTACAATACGCTGCAGGCATATTGTCAATTCTGCTCTGCCCAGCCTGCTCTCTTCCTGCACTACTGGTTCGTCATTATGAAGGTGAAATAAATGAGAATCCTCCAAATCTTCCTAACTGAGAAGAAATAATGGAAATTGTCTGAGCCTCACATACAAATCTGTATAATAATACAGATGTAAATATGTAAATACCTTGTTTCTGCAATGCTACACAACACTTTAAAACACACCGGGTAATGTTTAAAAGACAACAAAATCCAATCTATGTCAGCCTCATGCGAGGAGTACAACAGTGCGGACATGGGCACTCCAATTTTAGAATTAGTTTTCTCCTTATTTGATTTTGAAGACAGAAGGATGAATTGCAACAGAGGTCCAAGGCCACATTGAAGGGCATTCTGCTTACATGTTGTGTATATATATCTACCCTGGACACGGTCCTCCCCTCCCACCACCACACACCCACCCTCACACCCACACATTCATGCATCCGAAGAAAAATTGCCTCATAAAACTGCCACAACACGCACCACCATAAGACTACAGCATTAATACTACTGCAGAAAATTAGTGTAAGTACAACAGCACAGGAACACGTAGCTACTGTAGCACTGCAGGGCCACTGGATGGTTTGTGAACTTTGCAAAAGAATCACATTGACTTATTGGGTTACTAATTGCCCTCTTCTCCTCATCTGCTCTCTGTCGTCACCTCACCCAGTCACCCTAATGAAGCTTTCTAGGCAGGAGATAAAGTGGTTAAAGCATCCTGAGCTCCTTGTTAGCTCCTGTGAAGCAGACATACATCAGGAGGGGGAGTAAGCGGGGTGGAAATTGCTCCTTTCCTTAACCCTCCTGCGATGTCTCCTCTCCTATGCGCACTTGGAAGTAACCTACAGGAGTAAATCACAAGGGGGCGAGATTTAAATGAGCCGATTAATCCGGGTGCTAATAATCACTCTATTAAGAATGGGGGAGCAATGATTAAAGCTCGCAGAGGGCACTCAGCACCATTTTTCAAAATGCTGGGATTCAGTATAGAACCCATGGGAGCATGTGGTAAAACGTACACTGAGGGAGCAACTGTTTCATGATCAACCTGAAGAGTTTGTAACTTAGAAGCAAAAGAAAAACTAAGAAACTGCGGAGAACATGATGGCTACTTTTTCCCAGACAACATGAAACAGTAAGTAAGGAGATTTTGTTCCTTGTTTTTTTGGGGGGGAGGGGGGTTGTGGTTTTTCACCCAGAGGGCGCTGATTCATCTTTGTTTGTAGTGATATACCTCTCAATGATATTCATTTGCCTGAGGGTTTGTTTCATAATCCTGTTTACTTATGTTCCCCTCTCCCACTAATGTGACTCGTGGTTTTATTTGTTCCGTGTTACTCCGTGTGCGCCTGTCCCGCCACTGTCATACTCACTTTGTCTAGCCTAGCATGGGAAATCAGCTCATTCATACAGTCAGCTTTTATTTCCTTTAATACTCGCTTAAAATCAAGTCAGAGAGGGTCAGAGCTTCCTGGAATATTACATTTATTCCTGCTCGCTCCATAGTACTTTTGCTTGTTTTGTTGTGGTCCGCTTCTTCGAGCTGTCTGACACAACACTGTTCATGTGGAGAACTGAAAGGGGTTACAGACTCCATTAGAGGCTCTTACATAATTTGGTTATGTCATCATTTAATTATATTTACATGCTACTTTGCAAATTGACGGCAGAGCATTTGGCAGACATCTCGCCTGTGTCGTTCCTGATAAATAGCAAACGTGGAAAGCTGCCACCCCAAGTAGCACTCGGCTGTACTGTGTGCAGCAGCGCCGTGTTGTTCGCTTTATAATTGGCCCTGAATGAATCATATGCATAGAAGTGGAGCAGACTGGGCGGTGGCTGTTGCGTGCCTCTTATCATATGCTGGAGATTTATTGGGACTCTAAATCTCTTATAGCGACTTGGAGCATGTCCTTGGACGCACATTAAATTCCTATGAAATATTAGTGGCTTACTAATAAATATTTTCACCTCTTTCTTAAAAAAGATTGTGCGTATTAGGATTGAGTAAAGGCAGATGGGCGTAAAGAGTGAGTCAACACAAAGGCAGTTTGTCCACCAGCAGATAGGAGTTCAAGTGGATAATGTTTGATGGTCAGAACAAGTATTTACTGTAGAATCTTCTCCTCTGATTTTACACAAGGGTGATTTTTATATCAACATGGAAGAAGTCCTGGAAGATGGATGGATTACCAATAAGACAAAAGGGTTTGAATGTTAACCCACTTCACAGAACTAAGTTTATAATAGAAGGTTCTTAAGTTTTTATGACTTAACAACCAGCAAGATGTCATCAAGGTTGTTTTTGGGTGGAAAGACAGTGACAGATCTAACAAATTATATTAATGAGTTGCATCATTGTAGGATCCACTGTTTTGGGTACTTAATTAGTAGTAGGGTTTAAAAATCAAGAAATCCAAGTCTTCAAGCTTCTGAAAATTATTCATTCAAGGAATGTGGCAGTTGATTAGTTAATCTATTGGTTGTCCACACTGGCAGATGTTGTCTCAATGAGTCTCGTGATCCATAGTCCTAGTTTGTCCATTTCCCATATAAGCCTAAATACCTGCAAAGTTGATGACAAACTCATAGCCTACTTTGTGCCTAGTGCTAATTACCAAGCATGGTAGAGACTGCTAATATGCAAAACAACGATGACAAACATAGTAAAACTATACCACGATATGCCACAACATTAACACCACAAGGTGTTTTTAACGTCACGATCGACAGGTGTCAGAACAAACAGTGTCCCATCAGAGTGTCTAGGCTGACCCCTGTCCACCACAACATTAATACCACAACATTAATACTGTCAGGTGGATTTACTGTTGGCTGATCCATGCATTTTATAGACTCTGCTATGTGTTTGGAAGAAATTTGTCATCAGAAATGGCCTTTAGTAACTCCAACTGTCAGATAAATCAAGCGAAATAATAAAGACAATATTTATGTAGAAGTATAAAAGAAGCATAAAATAAAAATGTTCACATAAATTGTCCCAAATTTTACTTTAATGAAGTGGTTGAGTAAATTCACTTAGTTACTTAATTCCACTAATTTACTACGGCAGTGTAATTATGACATTTTTATTACTTGTCCAGATGTAACACATACATTTCCCAGCTTTTCTGTAATAAATAATTCTATTCACAAACATCAAGCTGCTTTTTCTTGTCCTGCAACGAGAATGCAGAAATAATGTGACAGCATTTATGCGGTTTCTGGTGCAATTAACGAGAAGCCTGGCTAATGTAAATGGGTTTAATATTTAGGGGAGCAATGTTTTTAACAACCACTATTACAGAGTACCATTCGTTGCTTTGATTAAATGCTTAAAAAGAGCAAGAGCCAAAGCTCTCATGCCAGTGAAGCTGCACATCCTGAGTGCCTTTCTGCACCCAGCACAGGAATTAATTCATGTCATATATATATATTTTTTTTACGGCTGATGTCATACATTCAAAACATTAAGCTGTCCTTGCGGCATTATCTTTGCACTGTATCACAGGCGCACAATGGAAAAGGGACTGTAAAGACTAATGAAAGTGAAAGATTTTCAAAAGAACAAAAAAACACAGTGAATTATCAAATAGATCTAAATGTAAGCAATAAAATCTTTTCCATTATATTAGGTGGTGACAGCGACACAAGTGGATCATCTACTACTGCTCCAAATCTCTCAGCCATTTAGTAAACTGTTAAATTGTTTCCTGGCTTGTTCCTGATGCAGGAACTGTATCACCATCACACTTATTTTCCCTACGCTGTTTTAAACAGGACCACTCTTCCTTTTAAAAGCCCATCACAAGTAATCTGAAATATTGGCAAAATACAGCTTTTACAGGGTTTTATAAACATAAAACCATCAAATCAATCAGACCTTCCAATACATTTGCTTGTTGTACTTTAAATGCATCATATAGATGCTGGTGATGGTGAAAAATGACCTTTGAATGTACAGTATGTCTGCCCTGAGAGGCTCAGTTCATAAAGGATGGGTGAATACACAGCGTTTAGACTTAATTTGACCCTTTCTTCATCCTGCTGTCCTCTGACTTCCTCTCAATGGCTGCTTTCCAGTGCTGGAGAGGTTTTATGGCTGGGCAAAAAAAGAGATGTTTTCATGTTAACTGATGCTGATGGAGGTCGACAGCAACAATGTCGTTAATGCACAATGAAGTCAGATAGCAGGCGGCCCGCTTTTATTGGATACAGTAACTCACTTGGCTGAAAACCTTTTGTTGTCTCCTCAACAGTCTCCACTTAAGCTTCACCAGGTGTTACATTACACCACCGTGTTCCTACAAGCAGACTTTGCATTCTAACAGCAAGACCTGCAGACTTTACAAGGCTCCGGCGCTAACTCTGCACTTCTCTCCTGAGATGTTAAAGGTTTTAAACTACAGGCACAGTCACATTCATAGTGTGATCCTTCCTTAGTCCCTCTAACAGCTCAGCAGCTTCTTATTTCACATCACGTTTCCCCCACGGGATGACTGTAAACAAGCCTTCGGCGCCACTCCACCCAACATGAGCTACCTTACAGAGAAGAAGACAGCCGCTAGACAGACAGCGTTCTCCACTGGGGAGGGGGAAGGGAAACAGCAGAGACCCACGAAGTACACCACCACCAGCATCCCTTCAGAAGCAGCCTTTTGTACTCTTATGATAAGAGGTTTTTCATGCACGAGGTTGACACACGCATGGAAGCTACACGGAGCCAATGAAGGCATGCCTCTTGCGGTTTGAAGATGCAACAGAAAACAGAAGACTTGTTTGATCCAATTTATTTTACATCCAGATATTGAAGTCAGGCTCTCACATGTTTGCTGAAGAGTCTGTGTTTAAAGTGTCAAGTCATCCTATTCCCACCGAATCCACGCAGAAAAAACAACATACGAGAAGTCAGTGGCCACACCAGAATTCTCTCTACTCTGCCTCAAAAACCAGTTCTTACCAAAAGTTTACACTTTCAGCTCCTGAGAATGTCAGTTTTCAGCTTTCCAGATGATGACAGAAGACCTTTGGGACTTTTCTTCTTTTCTCACAAACTCCTGTCACCTCCATCACAGCAGTCCATTCAGTCCACTCTGCTACATTAATGTTCTTCTCCATTACTTGCCCTAAATCTTCTATTGTATAAAGCGTATGAGACACTCTAAAAGCTAAGCACTGCTGTTCCACAGGAGGTCTTTTTTTCCTTCCTCCTCCTGTTTTCTTCAGTCACGCTATTGGGCTGTTTCCCTATTTCCTCTACTTGCTTTCAGGGCAAACTAGCAAAGAGTGACTGCATTAAAACCGAGACAAAAGCTGTGCAGCTTGTGATCATATAGAGGTCAAGACGAATGCAGGTGTGTGTAGGTTCACGTTCGGCAATTACGACTTTAAAACCACGGAAAGATGATGCAGTTCCACTTTCAAAAGCATGAAACAAAACAGAATAAAGGGAGATCACTGCAGTAGTCCTGAAAATCATGCTGCAGTTTGCATTGTTAAATTTTAGTATCAGTAATTTTGCCCATTTCCTATATAATGATTAAGATAACACATATAAAATGTAATTCTGTTTCAACAAGACTTAAAGGTTTTATATGTAATTTTTAAAATGTTTTTCACTGTTTTCTAAGGATTCCTTGGATGTCTTGCCTTAAATTACATTGGATTTCAAACACACATCTGTGGATAGATAATCATATGAAATTCAGTTTTTGTTTTCCTTTGGGGATATTCTTTGATATTTGTCAGTGCTTTTGGTGAAAACACTATCTTTGAAGTGAATGCCAACCAAATAGAATAATTTTATTCTGATATTCGGCATATCATTAGTTTTATGTTTGATCTTCACAGCGCTGATCTGAGGTTATTAGTGCTGCCATGAAAAGAAAAGGAATATCTGTAGCATCCTGCCATCTCAGTGTGTGATATTGTTGGTTTAAGTACCTGGAGATTTGCTATTATAGGACATTTAGACATAACATTAGGGTACAGACTAATTACTGAGGGGGTCTATAGGTCACAGGTTACGCAGTCCGTGAAGTGAGCCTCAAAATCACAGAACTCAGTTAAGACAGCAAATGACCGCAAAGAGATGCAAAGCAACCAAAATCACACACAAAATGATGACTATTGAAAAACGACACAATGTAGACCCAAAGAGACAAAAAGATGACCCCAATACTGAAAAAAAAACCATGCAAAATCCCTACAAAGAGACAAGAATGACCAAAGAATAGACCTAAAATGAGCTCAAACCAGCATAATGGTCTCATTTGTCGTGTTCGCTATGTGTGTCTTGGGATGCTTTTTTTTTGCTAGAAGGTCTTTTACCTCTTTGTTCCAAGGAGCACCTTTCCCCCCACCATCATCTATTCATGCATTAGGACAATCTTGAGCTGTCACTACTTCACTTGTTGGGTGTGCATATACAGTATTAGGGTACTTGCTAAACCTTTCACACCAGCTCGTTCATGTACGGTAACACCCAAATACTGAAGTGCACAGAAGCATACATTACATTGATTTGGTCTTTCTCAACAGATTGTGCCCTGTCATTTACGGTAATAGTGAACACATCCTGCCATTATGTTTATAGACATGACATCCCCACAAAAACGTATCTGAGATTGCAGTTCAGTTGCCGGGAAACAGAGTTGAACAGGGAGAGATTTAGACAAGGTTTCCCAGTTAATGCTGTTTCAGTTTTATAACTCTGGTCTACACCTAAACCTTTACATGAAATTCCAAAGTCTGTGCCCTGTGTTCATCTTCTGATATGCACCGTATGGTTTTCAGTCTGATTTCACAACAGTAAATTTGTCTTAAAGGTATTGAACTGCAAACTGTGCAGTGAACAGCGTGTGTGTGTTTTTTCTGTGGATGATCAGTGCAGATATTTTCATAGACCTTCAGGTGAACTACATAATAATTTTTAACAATTAACATCCTCTCATGGTCTGTGACCAAAGCCTGAGCAGATCCACTTCATGTCAGTGCTCCATCTAGACTGAAGCTCTGAAAGATGAGTCTGAAAACGCTGTGAAGCACATACTGTGGCCTTTAAACACATCTCGACCCACTGGAGCACCTAGAGTGATTTTAGTGCATGTTTACGACTACAGGAACCTGTTCTGTGTGGTTCAGTTAACCATTTGCCTGCTTTGTTGGGTTTGTGGTGTGAAAGCTGCGTGACGTGCTGGACACACAGCTCTGCTATTATTGTAGCTACCAGGAGGAACTGTGATCAACAAACAACACACCTTTACAGAAATTCCATCATCACTGGAGACTTCAATCAGGCAAACTGAAATTGAAATACCAGCATGTCAAGCTTGCAGTGAGAGAAAATACACTGGACCTTGTTTACATGCATGAATCCGAGAGTGCTTGCTCTTCTCCTTGTGTGGTATGTGTTCATTTTTAATTTACAGGTTTGAGTTAAACCTACAAATCTATTTTTTTTGCATGTATTTATTGTTGTGCATTCATCCTACGTATATTATCTGTCCTATGTTTCACTGTGCTCCATAAGGAGCATCATTTTGTTTTCCTTTATGTATGTTATACATGTGTAGAAGTGACAATAAACACGAAATTAATACTCATAATAAGTTATTTCTTTGTGAATTTGAAGAAAAAGCTTGTTTAACTAGTTACCTGACAGTCCACATGTGTTGGTTGGTTTCTATTGCAGTTCTCTTGTCAGAACACTATATGATGGCATGATAGGAAGTCCTGAACACTTACGCAATATGTGGCAAGATGCTTTGCAGCCATTCTGGAGACATGTTCCATTAAATAGTTTGTGTCTGTATACATCATACTGTCCGCCAGAAGTATGTAATTGAGACAGATATCAGTATCACTGGCATGAGGTCTGAGAATATGCAGCATCATCAACATTTCTGTCCCCTGCTCGCTCCGTAATGCAACAGCTGCTCTGTCCTGTTTGACAGGCCGAGCACTGGTTAGCATTTACATCAGCCGAGTATGGCTAAAGAGACTAGATGATAGCTATTTAACTCTGATTTGTATCACTGCTTTTGTAGTGCCACATCTGCTGGACTCCATTGGCTGACTTATGGTAGGTGAATGTGTGGTTGATTTTTTCTTTTCAGTAGCATGGTTCATTGTGGGGATGATGTCTTTGACATAAATCAAACATTGCACATCATCACACAAATATAGCATCTAGTCTGATGTCCAAAATGATTTTTTTTTTTCAGACCATAGAACTTTCTTCCAACTGACTTCAGAGTCTCCTGCTCCAGTCTTTCCCCGTCTCAGCCATGGATACTTTTAACTCCTTCATAGGTGTCTTGCTGGGCTCCCAAACACAGTCACAGTCACTCAGCTCCTATGGCCTGTCGAATCCTTCCATTCCTTAATGCTGGATTTAACTACTCCAAGAGATATTCAGTGACTCGTAAAGTTTCTATCCCCTAATTTTGTGTTCTGTCTTTAAGGTGTAGTTTATGACCAGAAGACTGATTCACCAGTAATTAAACCTTCTAGTTATAAGTGTATCTATACTATAGTCACTTAAAGATATCCATTGCACATAAGTCATCTCCATTTAAAGCTAAAGGATGGAAGTTTTTAAATTTCTCAAGCAGAAATATGTTCTAAAGCTTCTCTCGTTGCCTCTCGTGATGTCAGACTGACAGAACGAACCAGCAGCAGTGCACAGCTGTTCACTTCTAAGAGCTTTTGAGAGAGGCTCGTCCCTCTAGCCAATCAGAGAATTTCAATGGTTTCTGCTTGATCAGTAAAGTTTGCAGCTTCTTTTTTATTGTAATTTGAAAAGCTGTGCAGGGTGTAACGTAGCATAGCTGATGTAAGACGAATGAGAAGATGTGTATTAGACAACAACCTTCTAAAGCTGCAGCATTTTAATGATGGTAACAACAGGTTTTTGCAAGTCACGTGGTTTTAATTAAATTTCCTTTAACCATATGGCTCACCAGTAATCCATCCAGCACAATCATTAAATTAAAGAAGGGACCAGGAAAAGTCTGCACATGCAAACACTGGCTTCCAATAAGCATGTCTTTCATTTTGATAAAAGCGTGAATATCGTAGCTGAGATTTATTCATGTCGATAAGCAGAGCTGCTAACAATCCAGGGCCCCATATAATTTCCCCAAGACTTAATACCTGGGATTGCATTTTGAATCCTTCGCTCTTCCTCATACTGAGGCGTGCAGAGTTCAGCGCTGCCCTGTCTGCACTACTTGAGCTGTAATTGTTTGCGCTTCCTACTTCTATGAATCGATGCTTCCATCTCCACCGACTGACATGCCCACCCACACAAGCTCCACTGTCAGGATTTCACCACTCCTTTGTACTACCATGTGCTGGAAATGAAAAATTCATTAGCCGCCTGCCAACCAGCAAGGTGAGCCTATAGTGTGAGCCGTGGCATAGAGAGACAGAAAAGTGAAGAGTGGGAGTAAAAGATGAGAAAGAGAAAATGTAGATGATTGGAGATGTGAAGCAGACATACATTCATAGTTAACCCTCTCATTATCTCTTCCTCTTCAGTTTTTTCTAAAGCAAATATACAGAAATTGGCAGGATTAGAGGCGGCTAATTTACAAGACCACTGGCACTAAACTTCCTTCTTCCATTACAAGTGAGCATGATAGGCCTAGAGCGGCAGCGCACGGCCATAAACTGAAAAGTGCACAGTGAACCAGTTACTGTTAAAATAAAACTATCAAACATATATATAATTCACCTACAATGATATAAAAAGAAAACTATTCTAACTGCTCTATATCCTGAAAAAACGTATAAAGTGCTCTTTATGTGCTGATATGCTAATATGAGAAGCCTTCACTTATTACAATGTGCTCAAAGCAACGAGTTTTACTGTAGGAGAGATCATGCAGTGCATGTCTTAGGGACTTTGCTGCATTGGTTTTGGCTTCCCACTCCTTACATTCTCTCCTGTCTCATTGATGGAGGTTACTGGGGCGTGTGGAGCCTGGAAAGAAAACCTGCAAACACTGATCAGAGCCGAAAAAGTAGCTTCTACTAAGTGTGTTTTCCCTCGAATCCCTAAAACCGCCCCTGACAGACATACAGTATATAAATATCTATATCCTGTATATAGATATATATACAGGATATATACTTCTTACTTCAGCTCCCCCTTTATCATCTGCTGTTTTTGTTCTACTCCAAGCCTGACGATTTCTGCCGAACCCTTATTTATGAGGCACATGTACATCTGTGTTATCAACAGCATCAAGTTAAGTAGTGTTTAAAACTTCCTTTAGAGGAATACTTTGTACAAAGTAAATTATAGAGCACTTTATATTTCACAAGTAAACATTTCAGTAGTGGAGAACGTTTTTAAGCAGCTACTTGCATTTTTACTTGAGTTTTGAGTTTCTATACTTTAGAACCTCTCAATCCTTTACTATACAGCAGAGTATAGTTCCAGACTTGTATGTTGTAATGTGTTGTTCTCAGATTTGCCCCTAGCCAGTAGTAAAAGTCTTCAAACTGTCCAGAATGCTGCTGCTAGATTTTTAACCAAAACCAGGAAATTTGACCACATTACATCAGTCCTGGCTTCTCCCCACTAGCTCCCCATTAAAATTAAATCAGACTTTAAGGTGCTTTTAAAGACCTATAAAATCCTTAATGGAAGTGCCCTGTCATACCTGTCTGATCTCCTTATACCATATATTAAACCATCCATATATATATACATATGTATATACAGTATATGCAGGCCTCCAGTCTGTCCCTAGAGTTAAGAAAAAGTCAGACGGGTGTTTTTAAATCTTAAACATGCCCGTAAAACTTATTTATGTGCCCTAACATTTAAATAGTAGCTGTGTTATTGGCTGGTATGATGGTCCTCAGTCTCAATTATTGCTTAAGAAGTATTTATTCTTAAGCACTGCTTTACTTAAACCTGTCGTCGAACGATCATGTTCATTCATGATTTACTTTGTTTATTTACATAATTTTAGCCCTTTGTTTTCTCTCCCATGCACATAAGCATGCAGGCTTTGTGCCTCTCCCTCTTCTTTCTCTCTTGCCTTCTAACCTTTTTCGAGGTCCTCATCATCAGAGACAGTGCTGTGTGTCTGGCTTCATGAGGAAGCTGCTGTTACTGTCCTGTCTATTAATGTCTGCTCTCTTTCACTCTCCACTGTCCACCACCCCAACCAGCCGCCCACCCTGAACCTGGTTGTGCTGGAGGTTTCTTCCATTAAAAGGAGTTTTTCCTCTCCGCTGTTGCCCAGTGCTTGCTTAAAAGGGATTGTTGAGTTTTCACTCTGTGTGATTATATATCCTTATCTAACTGTAAAGTGCCTTGGGATGATTCATTTGTGATTGGCACATAGTACATAGCACATAGTAGTGCTGTGACCAACAATGCTATTATCATTACATTAAATTAACCAAAAATCTTTCAAAAGTTATTTTTAACTATATAGATTCAAAGTTACACGTAAATAATGGATGTGTAAGTAACATACATCACATAAAACCATCAGAGAAGTTAGTTTAGAGTAATGCTAAAATAGGTACTAATCACAAAATATAGAATATAGGTAGTTAATTTTAAATTAATAAACTACAATTATCCAATTTGAACTCTAAGCTTTTAAACCACAGCAAATTACACAATAAAGTGCTTAAAGTACCCAATGAAATGGCCAATCTATTACTGAGTCTTCTTTAAGAAAAATAAAACCCTCAAGAAATGACCTCAACATTTGAATTGATAAAGTAATACTAAAAGCAAACTAATGATGAGTCTGGTACAAACAATACCTGTGTCTTCTAGCACTTTGTTCCTGCTACTTGAACACAGAAACGAAAATATGGAAATAGAAAATATCACAACAAGTTGGAGTACAAGGACTGGACACAGTTCTGTTTTATAAAGGCCAATAGAAAAGCAACTCACAAAGGGATCTAAAAAAGGCCCAAGAGCATCACTACAATATATAGGTATAATAACAAGGAAGAAAACCTGAGATGCATTGATTATATAAACTAACATCAACACTGTTGGGTGTTTAATTAACCTGTGAAACAGATCAATCAAACAAGTCTTTGGAACAACAGTTACAAAAAAGAACAAATCAATTAAATAATTACATCGACAACACAGTTACAAGTATGACTGCTTCCTGATGCTACTGTTGTCACTGAGATTTCTGCTTCCAAATTTCTTTTTTTTTTTTTTCGGTGCTGAAAAATTACATTTAAAAAATTCAACAGCAGTGTGTCCCAAGGCAGAAGCAGAGCCTACATCACTCCACACAACTAGGTGTCAAGGGACTGGTTTTCCATTGGAAAGTAGTTCCAGTGGAAACTGTAAAGAGACATTTTTTGAAAAACACATTTCTTCTGACATCTTTAACACAAGAAGAAAAAATCCATCCAGTTGGAGAGGGCAGTGGAAATTTAAATAAATGGATAATGTAAAACACCTGTTCATAAAATAAACTATCTGAAATATATTCATATAGTTTTTCAGCTGTTATCAAACAGCTGCTAACGTACAGTACATACACAGCTAGAATAGCATCTATTTGGAAATAGTTTTTGGCTACCTGATTAATGTGAGCCCTACAGTCCTCTTAGCTCTGTTTGTGTTTGAGTGATAAATCTGTCCTTGGCAGCTCTTTAGCATCTAAATGTTCCACTAT
Source organism: Ctenopoma multispine (assembly GCA_034779795.1). Classification (NCBI taxonomy): domain Eukaryota; kingdom Metazoa; phylum Chordata; class Actinopteri; order Anabantiformes; family Anabantidae; genus Ctenopoma; species Ctenopoma multispine. The sequence continues at coordinate 15,593,537 of JAUYWH010000004.1, forward strand.
GTTCACGACATAGTTGCTAATGTTACCTTAATCCACCATTGGATGCTGAGCAGTGTACAGTAGGTTTCTAGAGATTTTCGTTTTTACACAGAAAACTGACACAGAACCAAAACAATTAGCTGAAAGGCGCTAAAACAATCCCTTTCACAATAAGTCTTTGACCATATTCACTAAATATTTTTCAGCTTTAATTCATGTAGTTTTAGAATTTTTGTGCCCATACTTGTGGGAAAAGTTAGAACAAGTAAGTAATCCATCACCCCACACAAGTAACATATGACATTGTGGTGTAATTTTGCCATTTTCATTGTAACAAGCATTTAATAAAAATTTGACTCTGATTCTTGGGTCATGGTGGTCAGAGACTGTATCACTACAACATGATAACATCCATTACTCTCTCCGTTGAGAGATGATTGTAGACAATACTGTCATGCAGGGGTGTCAATTTTAAATCTCACATATGACGCTGTAATTTCTAATGATGTTAACCTGTGGAGAAGATCCGTGATAAAATCCATGACACGTGGTGGAAACAAACGCACAAACGCAGCTGTTAACATGTAATGACCGTGATGAAGCAGATGTTCACTGAACAATCAGTACGTTTAACACTGAGAGGAGAACATTTGTTTTTTCTTTTAGCATTTGTTTGCATGGCACATTGGAAATAGAGCGGCAGTCTAAAAGTAACATTTATAATAACAATAAAATCATTTGTAAGCTCTCGCGGACCACATAAAATGAGGGGGCGGGCCGGATTTGGCCCACGGTCCTTGGTCTTGACGCTGTAAAGGATTTCTTAGTCACGGCATCAAAATCTCAGCCTGGGAGCCTCAGAAATGTTAAGTACATTTTATGAAAATGTATACTCTTTATTTCATAGCAAAGCTATTCAAAGACCTCTGGAGAGAATATACTTAAACTGATAATGATTCTAATTAGTCAGAACTCAGCAAATGAGAAGTCATCTTCAACAAGCTGCAGCAGACTTTGTTCAAGTCTGCAGCGCTGGGACAGTTTAGTGCTAGAGGGGATACTAGCAGCAGGATTATTCAATTAGCCAGACAAATGTCAAGACCATGAATTAAATTCAAAATGATGTTGAAACTATTGTTTGCAATAAGAGACCACAGTTGGTATGGCAACAAGATATCAGTAAAGCTGGCATTGCACTATGCAACTTTGGAGCAATCTGTTGCAAGTGCCAAGTGAAACATTTTTTACTTACCAGTTTTTATACTAAACTCATCCTGATCACGCTGATGTAGGAGCTGGTGCCATTACTCTAAACACATAAAGTTACACCGTAGCTTTATTTCAACAATATACAACTATAGATACAAATAATAAACCACGTTTGACTGATAAGCAGATGAGGTGAGAGGGATAGTCAAATGTAGCACAGGCCCACCCTAGAATTTAACTGGCTATTTCTGGTGAACCTTTACCAGAGTCAAGATAGCCTGTTATTTTTCAGTGTCATGGCCTCATACTGTGCAAGTTATTAGAACATGCTGAGATAGGCTGGCATAATAAGGAGAATTAAATATATGTGTTACTTTGATAAGATTAGCAGCCATAACCTCCTTCACTTGTGCATTTCTGGGTTAAATCCTTGAGAACAGCTAAGTGAACCAAATGGGCTTTACTTTGGAGAATTAAGTCTTACATTTTTCTGTGGATGAACCAAATGTTAAGGTCTTTTTGAAAGAAAATTCTTTCAAAAAGGCCTGACGCTCATTGGATGTGTGTGGTAATTTGGGTGGACATGCTGTATAGTACAATCTCCAAATGCAAAGTTCAGTGTCAAATGCTTGGCCTGTGGGTGAGAGGATACAGTAACTCAATAGATGCAATACAATTCCAAATAGACCACAAAACTAACAAGACATGTAAATGGCTCTAACTAAATGTAGAATTTAGTAGGACTTCAGATTTGAGCCTCGATAACTCCTGAAACAGTTCATCTAGACATGTTCCTTAAGAGGCATAGAGTGGATGAGAGGACGTAGCAATGAAACAATAATTGTACTCAGATCAGTCCTTTGAAACCTAGAGCAGCACAAAGCATGAAAACGTGATTCTGGTGAGCATGCAGCTGTATGAGCTGTAAGTGGGCTGCTTGCAGCTCATCATGACATGAGACAGAGGCGGGTGCTCGGATGGGCTTGTTTTGTTATGTCTATAGATGCGTTAAAAGGTGTTTTTTAAGCGATGCACTTGCGAAGACCAGTGATACTGCTGTCTTATCAAAGCTATCAAATCTGCTGCTTGCTTTTGTGAACGGTATTTTTAGCACAAGGCAGTAGGTATGACGCAGGGCGTGAGATTCACTGTGTGTGAGCGTGTTCGAGGGTCAAGGGCATTGTCATAGAAACAGTTTGCTCTAATTTCATATCTGCCGTGCTTTGAATTAAAAGAGATGGTCTCAACAACAAATACTACAATAGCAGCAACACTTAAGTTGAAAAATGATTAAATATTTTAATGTTAAACTTGTGAAACCTGCTTCAGTGAAGGACCTAACAGTAGATTAATACCTACAGAGAGTCTTTTTCTTTAGTTCCTTCCATGAGATAATGCATTTTTATGTTCAGCTTGTTTAGACATTAGATTAGATAAAACTGAACCTGTGTAAAAGCTGTTTACAGTTTTCACTTAGATTGACAGAAAGTATGAGAACAATGAAAAGAATGAATCACAGAATCACTTGGAGTCAGATGTTAGTGAGAGAGAATCAGGAGGGAGCCTATTTTTGAGGATGTTCCAGTGTGGTCTTTATTTAAGTGATGTCAGATAATGACATTATCTGAGCACTCAGAATCTCTACAAAGCAGTAAACCTTTAAACCCATGACCTTCAAAACTGCTTTTAACCAGCTCCCTCTTCCAGGTCAGAAACACGACATCCTCAAAACACATAATAATCCTCTTCAAATAAAAAGTGGAATTTACAGGACGTAAAACTAACCTTGCTCAGTTCAAAAGACACGTAATGGCTAATACGTTTATTATATCTCAAATATAATCAAATTTCATATTTTCATATTTCATTCTGTCTACGGTTTGACTTCAGTGAAATAAACTGAGCTACATTCTGCATTTGTTTGGTGACTGTGAGACACAGTCTGAAAGCTACGATGTTCAGCTGGGTCACACTGAAGGAGACGGACCCCTGTAGACATTCAGTTTTCATTATTTACAGTAATTGATGTGATCCAATGAAACTGTGATGCAATGAAACCCCCCAAACAAGCACTATCTGAATATATTGACATACGTTACAATAAAAGTATTTGTTAGATCAATGGGAGAGGATCTTTTACAACATACTAGGCCTTGCCTGGAAAGCAGACGCAAGCAGGTGATGACAAAAAGCTCCAAACAAGACGGTCGGTTTCTAACTTTTCCAACAGCATTAGAGCTTCTGCCTGTGCATGAAGTCACAGATACTCACATCCCGTGAGGTGGGACGCAGATAAATACACCGTCATAACTCACTCTGCAATAACTGTAGATCTTTCTCTGATGTTGTTTAAAACCTACACAGGTGTGTTTATGGTTTTACAGGAAATGCAGTCATCATGTTTGATATGAAAGCACATAAATGCAAAACATTTATCAGACAAAGTGCATGAGGAGAGGAAAGAAACACAAAGCATACATTTAGATGTCAGATATTTAGACTGTAAGAGGCTGAAACATTTATTTTACAAATCTTTAACAAAGAACCTGTCACTTAATAACCTGGTTTGAATCTCCAATCATTCCTGTTTATTTCGTAGACGAGAACTACAGTGTGTTGTCTGTAACGTCATCTCAGGGTATTTGGTCTTTTTGATCGGTCACAACATTTACACTGTGAAAGAGTTCCTTGTCACGTTGTTGATTCTGCACCTGAACCGATCAGGACATGACAGGGTCTCCCGTCATGCCCTGATGAGGTTTTGCAGTTTGTGGAGAGCAACTGCAGCTATCTTGGTGTTATCATTCCCAATGTATGCACGACAACAAATCTGCGGAGAACAAGCTCATTTCGAACACGCCTTACCTTACACACAGATAGGAAAGTAAGGAAACACTGTACCTCACCAGGAGAATTCACTTCTTCCTGGTGGTCACCTTCCTCATCCTCTCAGCCTTTAAACTTGCATCACCTGACTTGTTTTCACCACTGGGGGGCAGTACAGCAAGCTGTGAATACAACTGTGAGATAATATCAGCCTATACATTAACATTATGGCAAAAGTTTAACAAGCAGCTGTCAATTTACATATCCAGTAGTCACAAAGAAAAGCTGGAAATCATTTTAGTTATTTAGTTTATCTGTCTTTTAAATGTTAGTTCAGTATTCACTCTGCTTTAGCTTAGTGTCCACAAACTCCTTAATATCTGATTCTTTAGCTACTACATGCACTAGCATTAGTTCATATATGCTATGATACTGTGACCAAAGGGAGCCCAAAGTGGAAGAACCCGCACAAATACCTTCATGAAGAGGTCAGACACATGGCGTGAGTGGCAGCTTATACGCACACAATTGAATTCATATTAATGTTCCTAAACTCAACGTCCATTCCAGTCAGTCCAACCTTACTCTATGATCTAGCTAAAGAGAACAGATAAAGAAAATGTCATATATATATATATATATATATATATATGACATATGATTCAACACAACTGCACAACTGCAGGATGGCGACATAGCAGCAGGAACCCTGAAATAAAAACAGCTATTTATATAGAGACATTTACCGTTGTAATAAAAACTACCTGAGACTTTTACTGCAACACAGACACTCAAAGCAGCCACAGATGCATGGTAATGATTCAGCAAAAGCTTGTGTTAAAATACACAGTATACCTGGTGGCAGGCAGCGCGCACTTCCTGCTGAGCAATTACGGTTCAAATAACTGTGATTAAAAGCACAAGTTTTAATAAAAGGAACACTTGAGGAACAGTCATCCTAACAGTCAGCGAGGCAGCATGAACAGAACCTAAACAGACCCTCCTCTCCAAACACTACACAGGTGCCCGCCACTACACCTGGTTGCTTGTTGGGAGTGGCCTCCTGACGCTGAAGGTTACCTATCCTGCTAACAGGCTTGAGGGTAGGTGCCAAATGAAAGAGTGTTTTTTAAAATAACAGAACAGGTTCATTTGAACTCTCGTGACTGAATGTGGGCGTCTGCTCTGGTTGAAAGCAGAGCTGATGTGAGCAAATTGAAAGAAAGCTGCTATAATACTCTGTAGAGCTGTGGGAAACTCAGAGGCGGCTGATAATTCTCTGTGGACTCATCACTGCAGCTGACCTCGCTGACATTACGCTATCTACTTTCATTCTTTTTTAATGCAAACATGTCGATTTGAGCAGCTTTAAACCAAATTAGAATCTTGGGCAAAGAAGGGAAATTAAACTCAGTATAATCCTGTCACTTCGCAACAAGCTCCCAACTTCAAAAGCAGTGCTTCAGCTCAATAGTTAGGAGGTGGTGTGCATTACTCATCTAACTTTGTCGTTCTTGTTTCTCTTAATGCTTTCAGATCAGGGTTGCTGCATTGGTGCATCCATGTCCCCAGCCTGAAGAAAGAACTTACCGAGCTCTGAAGTCATCTCCTTTTTTTGCTATCTAAGAAGAAAACCCTTTGGCAATCTTCAAATCAACACTCAAAGGCTTCTCAATTTTAGCACCATGGAGCCTGAGAACATTTTGCTCCCTTTTCCCAGCCCAGACAGTACTAAGTCGGGTTCCTGGTGGAAACTCATTCTCTGTTTACAGCGAGATCACACTAATTCAGCGTCTGCTATCTGTGTCAGCGTGAGCGCGTGAGTCGTGATTTGCACGTTACATGGCCGACTGTGTTCCCCCCGCCTGGACTCGGGGCGCCCCTGCTCCTGTACAGCTGTGTGTGGGTGCTGCTGCCTCTTACTTAGCAGATAATGCGAATGCGGCCTGTGATTCTCTCTGAGTGTTGAATCCCATCTCCAACGCAGTGCCTCCCGCTGACAGTTACATTCACAGAAGCTGGCACTGGCCATAGCCCCATCTGTCCTATCTGAAGCATATGAGGATGGAAAACTGTGTCCAGCTATGTGTTTTCTGCCTTGTTGCTTCACTTTACATGTTTTTTTGTCCATGTAATTTTAGTTTTTTTGTACTTTGCAGGTCAAACTGTTGTATTACTTACTCATTCCATTGATTTGTGTTTCTGACCAGATCAATTTTGATACGGTTTGATTGATCAGAAATACAGTGTAGACATTGTTAATATTGTAAATGACTATTGTACATTAGCTGTAAACAACTGTAATAATAATATCATCACTATCCTTTCATCAGCAAACATTAGTACTGTCTTCTAGCACGTTATGTTTGCCAGTGCAAATGTATTCATTTAAAAGGAGAAGTGATCAAACCAATGAAAACACAGCTGATGACATGAATGTTTTTTTTATGAAAACATGGTATTTACTGTGTAGTGTACATCCAACTCAAATTTCTGTAACTTTGTCAGCTATGTCAAAAGTTCAGAAAGTCCAACCAGAGCAGTGGGTTACACGTTTTTTTCCTCCCTCACAGCTACATCTTCAAGGCATGAAGAAACTTGAGCTAAGTCATAAAGAAACAGGAAGTTTAAAATCAAGTAAAAGTTTGATTTGTTCAACCAGATTGAACAGTGAATGTTCCCGCTATGAATTTAATTTGTTGACATATACTATCAACAAAAGCATATACAATTTACTTGCTGACATCATTTGGTGATTGCTGGAAATTTGCAGCTGTAGCAGTGTGATATTGGAAACAGCAGGAGTCAGCGTCCCTGTCTGATACTTTCGCTTGAATAGACGTTAATGATGCATTTCCTCCTCCACACGTACGCTCCTGGCTCTTATTGCAGGTAATTACATAGATACCATGCTTGTTAGTTGCATGGTTATACTGTTCACTCTGCTTGGCCTGATTTACCATTATGTTAATATTTGTCAACTGTAGACTGTTTTTTTTTCTTTTTAAATTTTTCTTTAGTGGAAGGTAACAAGTTGAACAATTGTATAATGCGGATCAGGATATTATGAAATCTGGCTTGTTCGTATTGTGATGTATGTACTAATGATTGTAGTTAAGATGATATTACAGAGCCAAAAGCAGCATTTCACAATTTAAGGTGTCTGGCTGCAAGGGTTCATTCTTGAGTTCAGCTATTATTAGGCAGATAAAAATGAAAAGGATGATATATCAATCCTAAACATTGAACAGTGCATATTCACTTACACGTTGAGGTATTTACTGCTTAACAATTGCAATGGTGAATCCAGACATAAATACCTCGACAACTATTCAATCGCCATGAAATTTATTACAAACATTTATGGTCCACAGAAGATAGATTCTGATATTTGTGATCATTTGATCTTTTTTTCTAGCACCTACAAAAGCTTATATATAGAAGTTTATTCATTTGTGGCTTTTAGAGAAATCTCTAAACAAATATTGGATTGATAGCCACAAAAGATTGCTTAAATATTCATCCCCCTCAGGATGAATTTTAATCTTTATAGTAATCTCCTAATTTAATGCTCAATCAAGTCACAAATCTGATGGTCCAGTCATTTGGTTTATGAGAAAATAGGATTCCTGTAAAAACATCAACCTCAGTCTAAATTGTGTTTAAATTGTGTGTTTGTTTCAGTGATTTGAACAGCTTATGGGCATATTTCTCACTTTAACGTCCAGTCACTGCTTTAGAAACTGAATAGTTGGGGTGGGACCCTAAAATAGTGGAGGCAGCTGCCACCCGTTGCCACCCTGTAAATCCATCCCTGTTGAAGAACAATATACTGTAATATCATCCAATACATAGGTAGTAGTGACCTTTACAGAACAGTATTTGAGCCACAGATGTTCATGGATTTGTCAGTTACCTGATACATTATGTAATGTTAGACTATGCAGGAAAATGTATCAATAATATAAACTTAAATAATCCCATAAGTGGTAACCAAGAATGTATGTAAATCCCTTTGTAATGCTTGTTAGGCCTTTCGAGTGCATTTATAATACTAAATTAATTTGTAGGTTTCTTATTGCTGTCACTGTCACTATAACAATGCAGACAGTATATTGCTTAAGAACCCTGTGTCCTGAATGATAAACTAGTGGTCGGGCATCATTTCTTATTAAACTAAATGAGGTTATCATCTGTGGAGACAGTTTAGTCATAAGATAATGAGACAATCCTGATTAATGCTTAAAAACAGGAGGCTACTTTATAATCCAGTGCTCTATTTACAACACCCTCATATCAGTGAGAGGAGGAGTCTGAAAATGGTTTTAATGAATGAGGGGAAAAAAAGTCTCTGGTAATCTCTCACCCCTGATGGATTTAAAGTACTGTAACAGAACCAGTGCAGCTCGTCTGCATGTGTTATTATAACATCCAAACCCAGAGTGAACTACTTCATTGTCTAGTAGTTCATTTAACACAATCTCTGAGTGCAGATAACATAGGCTCTTCTGCAAGATGTATTAACTCCACATGTAGACTTCAATAGGTGTTCAAGATATACTGAACCTATGGATTTTTCACTGCAGCTCTGTGCTTTGACCCTTCTGGCACCACTGTGTAGCAGTTCTTTGCATTGTTATAACTTATTGCAGATAATTAAATTGTATGTAGGAGACTGTATTCATCCCTTTGAGCACATTAATGTGTTTCTGAAAACAATGGGAAGACAAACCTGCAGTAAAACCGAGTGCGAGATCTGATTTCTCAACAACAATAGCGAGAAGAATACAGTAAAATCTTACTGGTGCAGCTCTTTTGCTTAGCTGAGTATAGCCCACAGTGCTTTAGAGTAAGGACAGGACCAGAGGGGCTATGGATAACACACTTTCCTGTGTGTGCTAACTTAAAACAGAAACCAATGCGCCTCACCAGTCATTACCCTTTTTTTTAAATGGGCCTGAAACCACCCAAAAACTTTTTTTTTTTCTGACACCCCTCTTTCTTTGGCCCAGTTGTTATATATTTAGATGTTAGTTGCAAATCTCCAGCGGACCTCCATGATGACACCAGCAGGCACGGCCGGGAGACTTGTGATGCAAGCACCAAGCCTCTATTAGTGATAAATGTGGCAGCAGGAGCTACTTTGTGTTTTTCCGACTGCTTCTGACTCTCTGGTGAAATAAACGTTTGAAAGATGATGGATACTTCTTTGTATTCAGTGATTTACTGAGCAGTTACTGCTGGGATTATTTTATGACATAGTTTAGTCTAAAATAAAAACTCTGAATGGTAATATCATGCTTCTAAAATGGCAGTCGCTCAGGCAATATTGCAGTTTGTGGGGCAATATTTCTTCATTTATCACGCTGAGTACCCGTCTCTATGGGCAGATCAATGAAGACCTCGCTGCGTGCTGATTATCTTTTATTTTTGTTAATAATGTTCCACAGGAAATCCTTACATGACAGAGGGATGCTACTCTTTTGACAGCATGACCCAAATACTTCAATTATTCCACACGAGTAAAATAAGAGGAGAGAGAGAGAGAGAGAGAGGTGTTAAAATACAAACAATATTCTGAAATGTAGAGTTGATTTGTAACATTTGCAAAGTCATGACTGGCACCAGATCAGAGAATTTTTCAGACGAATCAAGCATTAGATAGATCACATTATGCTGTCAGGCTATAATCTATATGCAAATTTTCTACATCTTCTTCATTGCGCCCTTTATGGGTCAGTGTGAATGTTAGTGGAGGACAGTTCTAACATTTCCCACAGAGGTGAATATTCTGACCTTCATGCCTTTAATTCCTGTTTCTTTTCCATTGTTGACCGTGTTGGCTAATTTTTCTGCATGTGCTGAATCATCGCTGCTGCAGAACACATTTTTATTTCCTCTCCGCACTTCTTCAAGCGCAGCATAATATATGTAAATGTCAGAGCACACGAATAAGTGTTTCTTTCTGTTTCTTAGGATGTTGCTCAATCGGGCCGTAATCCTGTGATGACAAAGCAGACTGCAGTGTGTCAAATAAAAGTTACCCTGTTGCCGTATCAGGGAGGACACTATCAGAGTCACATCGGGAATCTCACTGTCGCTAATCCTCTTTTGGAAATGTAAATGTTTGATGAGAGACATGTCTGGGGGTTTTCATTTTCACAGCAATTGCACATTAAACACCAGACTGTTTCTCAGGGTGTTCAGAGTCTTTTCCCTGCATGTGTGTGTGTGTGTGTGTGTGTGTGTGTGTGTGTGTGTGTGTGTGTGTGTGTGTGTGTGTGTGTGTGTGT
>JAUYWH010000004.1:15608325-15625082 GCA_034779795.1 Ctenopoma multispine
TGTAAGTTTATTGCCATTTGTAGCGTACTATACTGTAAGAAATCTCACTGTAAAGCAGTAAAGTGTTTGTTGGTATTTCATTTACTAACAAGGCTTAATGTGACCTCAGATGTACAATATAGGGCAAGATGGTGCTTTCTTCTCTTTATGAGAGATACTGTTATTTGCAGTACCGAGGGGATTCCCTACTGTAAAAACAGTGGGCCAATTTGTCAGCATTAAGGATAGTCATTTAAAATGTAAATGAAGATCTGTAAGGAATGAATTAAAGATGAGTTTGCATGTTAAAGAGGAGTCCAGGAGCTTCTATTGAATGTCGTGCAGGAGGCTGTGATGTTCTATTACTGTAACAGTTTCCTTTTTTGTGGGTTCGATTTCAGTGAAACTTTCATGAATAGCAACAAAAGCGTGCTCCTTGCCAACTGAGGAAACATTTTGGCCTAGAATCAAAAGGTGCCATCTGCTTGAGAGCTTTGTGTCAGCAGTTTAGCCATATCACAATATCTACCACATCTCTGTGATGAAGACATGGCTGCAGCTCAAACGCTCTCCCAGAATGACGTCTAGGGACAGAACCAGTGGGTGGAGAGAGATACAATCTCAGCTTGGCAACAGCTTTGATGTGAGCCAAGGCGTCCGCCGATTACAGCAGCCCTGTCCTTTGTGCTCGGGATGGTTTTGTCCCATTGGGGATACACCCTGCAGAAAGCAGCGACCTCTTTTGTGGAGAACTGAGGCTGGAAATCTTGCTACAAATGTATTTCATTGGATGTTAGTGGAATGTACACCATGAAACCTCTAGCTGTCAGTGAGATGATGCTGTAGGTTGTCTACCATTTTCACTGCCAGTTTCATTACTCTGAGTAGGCGTAATGAGAAATTTGCATATGAGCAGAGATGTGCACATGATTATGATTTATTATATAAGGGAATTATGACTTTATTTTTAACTGTTACACTCTGAACAGCTAATCACAGGACCCCCAGTTACAGATATAAAACAGACAGCTCCAGAAGGAAACCATGTTATAGACAGGCTTCGTATTTACCACCAGCAGTGACAGCATCGCCTCGGGAAGCAGTCGTCCCCGGCCCAAACAGCGTTAGCCGCTTGGAAAAACAACAGCAACACAAAGACTGTTATTACATTTTCGTTCGGAGCCAACACTCTGCGCTGACAGAGACAGTACCGTTTTTGCCCGGAGCTAGCAGCAGACTCAAATGAACATAAATAACACTTCGGAATTAGTGACTTAGTGCTGTGTGTTTTCCAGCTTTCACCGGCCAGACCAAGCCAATTACGCCACAATCATGGGAGTGTGTGTGTGTGCATGTGTGTGACGAGGGGTGGTTGTGCACTGAACTCCCCCGGGAAAAAACCTTAAATCGTTGCAGTTAATCCTGTCAGAGGCATTTATGATAAGCACATTATATTTCATTTCAGTATTTGAAAAGAGATGCCACACTGCCTTCACATCTTCATATCTGCTTCAGCTCATGTTCAATTCAGTTCAACTTTATTAATCCCCATGAAGGGAATTGATTTAAAGGCAAGAAGAGTGCCTCAGACAACAAGATAAGGGACATAAAAACTGAGTCATGGTGGGAAAGAGGAAGAGAGGCACGGCAAGCACATTTTTACGAACATAACTTCATGTGAAGAGCGGAGTGAAGTCTTCATTGTGTGGGTTTTGTTTTCAAGACATTAAAAAACATTTTCCTGGCCAGCTGCTTTAAAAAAAAGTGTTTTAGTGATTAGGTATGAAAGAAAATGTGTGCAAGTGCGTTTATATTAAATCAGTAAAACATGCTGGAATCAGGATATTTGGAAAAATAGTGAGCAAAAAGCCTACTATTAACTGGAGAGTTTTGCTTCCCAGCAAGTCATCACTGACAGTCTTTGAAATTTCCTGTGAGACACGATCATTTAGTTTTTCCTGCCCTGCAATCATAGCTCTTAAGAAAGATTGGCTGTAGTCTCCAGAAAAACATTTTTTTCTTCTTTTCATGCCACGAAGAGCCAGAGAGAATTGTCGTGGGAGAGAAGTGTGCTTGTGCTCAATATATGCTTTGAAATATCATAGTTTCCATAAAGGAGACAAAACGAGTCTAATGCAAAAACCAATTGCACTTTTATGGAGTCAGTGTGACCCACTTTACCTTGAGCCTCATATATTCTGTACAATCAGTATGCTTACTGAAATACGATGAGATTGTTCCTGGCATTGAGCTGCAGTCTGCATGTATTCCTTTTGCATAATCCTTATCTCAATTGTTCTCACAGCTTTAAACCCTACAGTTACTCACTGGTTATTTTAATTACAGTCGCAAGAAAAAAAAAAACTTCTAAGAGAATGTGTGTTTTCTCTTTTCTTTTTTGGTTTGAGTGATTTAGCACTTTAATGGTGCATGAAATATGTTTACTGATGTCTCTTGTTACATTGCTCACAAAGATGTATTGGATACAGTTGCTAGAAAAAGTAATGACACAATGCAATGTCCTTGTTTTCTGCATATATTGGTTTTTAAATTGTGATTTGATCTTCATCAAGGTCGAAAAAATATCAACAAACAAAATATTTCTATGTCATAATCTTGTCTTTACTTAACACACTCATTTAACACACAGATTGATGGTGGAAAAAGTCAGTGAGCCACCTTTAGCAGCAATAACAAATAAGTAATAAATAACAAAAATAATGAAAAGTAGGAATTTTTGACCATTCATCATCAAACATATTCTTAGGATGTCTGATCTCCAAAAGGCGTTTTTTGTGTCTCTGAAGCCATTCTGTACTTTGTTGCTTGCTGCATCACTCAGACGGACCTGTGTGTTTGAGATTTCTATCTTTGTCTCATCTATCCACGATTTGCCCAGTATGTCAAGGTGGTCCTTGGCAAAATTTGAGGTGCTGCAATGATTTCCTTGGAGAGCAATGGCTTCCTTTGTGGTGTGATACATCATGTATACCTGTTCCATCTTTTGCATATGGCTGATTCATAAACAGAGCTGTTAACCAGCTCCAGTGAATCCTTCAAGTCTCCAGTAGTTATTCTTCAGTTTGGATCCTTCATCTCACTGGGCATGCTGCCTTTGGAGTGGTCTTGGCTGGATGCCCACGTCTATGGAGAGTAACCACAGTATTAGCAACTCCTGATTGTTTTCCTTTGACATCTCTTTTATGCAGGGTATGGTTCACATCAGCTGCTTGTTAATAGCACACTGACACATTTCTAAGTCAAGGTAGTTCTAAACCACACCTCCTTTCTCATTTCATTGATCGGACTCCAGGTTTGCTAACATCTGACTCCAGTTGACATTTTAGAGATGTCATCAGAAGCCTGGTGTTAACATTATTCCAGCATCACTCTGCACAGCATGTTTACCGGGTATGCTCAATAAAGATACAAAATTTATAAGCTTAGAAATAAGGTGTTTGCTGATATTTGTGACTTTGGTGGAGATTAGATCACATTTCAAAACCAGTTTTTGCAAGTTTTTGCACTTTTTCTCGCAACTTGTATTCGAGTCAGCTTTGTGAGGGGTATACCAAGAGACATCAATAAACATATAATGTGGCACAGTTAAAGTGTCGATTCACCCAAACCAAATAGAAAAACGAAACATACACACAAACACTTTCTCACATGCAGTAGAAGCAGCACAAACATTTCTCTTCACCTCTACTGTATTGTGCAAGAAGAACAAATTTCTCAGACTTCTAAGAGACAAATAAATCAAATACATCCAAATTATTTGCACAATATCAGTCAAATATGTGTTTTGTCTTTAGAGTGAGCACCACCTTTAAATTAGCAATGAGAAGTGTAAATGAGAGAGAGAGAGAGCTGTGACACACAACAAAGGTTCTTCACACAGGAATCAAACTGTATATTCCTACAACATGGTCCCGAAAACTGAGCAAAGGGATGTCATCTGTGTCCATTCAGGAGATTTCTGTTCTTAAGTGCTCGTAAGTTTTTCCTTTTCCTTTGAATCTTCTCTGGCTATTTAAATGTTCTACTCCATGTTCATTGATAGTAAATGAACAGCTGAATGCTACAGTGCTTCATGCTAAACGACTAAACAAGACAGGGGATGTCTCTGCTTCCCATGGGTGTTCTGATTCTTATTCTTCCCTGTTCCTCTTTTGGTCACTATAGCAGCTTTCTGGCTGATGCTGCAGAAAAAGTAAGTGCAGGGGGCTGTGTTGTTGTGAAATTCTCCACTGAAGTGCATGTGGATGAAGTTAAAGTCATTGTTGGATGTTCGGGTGGCTGTTTTCAGGGGGAACAGCTATAACAGAATATACTGTCCACTACCTGCTCAGCACCAAACGGCCAACTGACACAGTTAGAGACTGGCTGGTGAACACAGTGAAGCATTTAGCACAAATGAGAGTAAATAAATAAAAAGGGAACATATTAAAGGAAATAAAATAGGTAGAGGTTTGGTAGATACCTTTTACATGCCAATCCGAGTTAAGGTTCCTAAAACCAGCTCCCACCTACGACATATTTAAACAGCTAGTTAAAACAGTTAAAAGTCAGCCTGCTGACCTATTTTGTTTGACACATATTCAAACCCATTTATAAAAATATTATCTGGTACTGTAGCCTAGTCATTACATAAATGTTGCAGCAACTCATTTTCAAACTCTGCCACAGTGAAATGACCTGATTGAGTGACCATATGTGAAAATATTCGCCAACCATGAAATTCACTTCACTACGCGTGCCTTCATTGCATTTTACATTGATGAAACATCTACTGCATATTTAAGCACAAATGTCAAGGAGCCAACGTCACTATAAGTAAAAAATACAAGCTCCTACTTTGGTCACCAGGAAGACTTCAATTCATTAGGCAGAAAAATATTTCACCACCTCTACAAGGTCTCTAACATACCATATATTAGGCATTTCTGCACTGGACTTTCTTGGTATTTGTCATCCACTGTATACACCGATATATCTATGATATACTGATATCTGCTGTTGTACGTAGCCATAAGATCTGTTGCATATCTTCAGGTTCTTAACCCGTTAGTCTATTTGCGTGACCTGGATAACTCCAGATTCCCTTTTGCCTGATTACATTAGCACAGTTTATGGCACATATCAATTCATCCTCATGTCATATTGTCACCTACTTTTTCTATCTATTGTAACTCAAATATCCACTGACATATTATTATTATTGTTCTATTTTTTACTCTTGTACTACAAACTAATTTCTTTTGACTTTTCATGTAGTTTTTCCTGAATTTCCCTCCTGGTTGAATCAATAAAATCCAATCTGTGATATGTGATTTAAATATACTGTGAGATAAAGAGAATCTCTGAATGTGTCCATTTTGACCAATTGTACGGGTCCACACAGCTTTGGTAAAAACTTGATGGTTTTCTGTATTGTTTTGTTTTTCGCAAAACACCCAACTATAGTATCCAGCTGTATACTAATGTACTGGATTGTTGTGACCAACACAACAACACAGTTTTAACATTCAAATTAGTCACTTTTCTATATAGGTCATGGAGCTCCTGGGAGGTTTTGCTCTACCAGCGCTACCGGCGTCATGACATTTTTCTCAGCCACAAGGGAGCTCTGCTGACGAAAATGGGCTTCATCTCAACCACAGCGTCGGACTACAAGGTAACATAAGAATTCTTAACAACGGTCATCAAGAGATCAATGATTCATCACAGTTTATTTCTACTACGCACAACTGGTCACCCAGGGGGTTCATTAGGCTGTTGTTACCGTTTACATCATGTGCATTGTTCCTTTAATAGTTCCTCATCAAAGCACTAAGTGATGTCAAGTGAGAGTTATTATCTATTATCTATTATTATATCTATTATCTATTCTAGTCCTTACAGTTAAAATCACTGTTTGTTAGAAGCAGATTCGTTTGCTTATTTACTGTAGTTAGAGGCAAGGCCACGGCAAGTCAGCGTGTTCACAGTTTATCTTTTAATTAAATAAAGCAAAGTTCTATAACACAAAAGATACTCGAGTATATAATTATGTTAATTATGCAAGTGGTGGTCAAACAAAAGTCACACGTCTAATTATAAAACCTACTGTTAATGTGGTATTTAAAGGGAAAGTTATTATTTCTATCAGTTATGATTACGTTGTCTCTGTAAAGTAAGCAGAACTTTGCAGGGCAGTGGAGCCTGATGTAAATAAAAAATACATGATATGTGATTATGTGCTATTAGTGTTCTGTAGTGGCCAATTAAGTTTCTTTATGTGCTGAATGGAAAGAAAATTATGTTGTCAAGATTTGGTTTCAACATGAAAAACAAACCTCTGTGGAAAACAAAAAAGAAAAAAAAGGTGCAGAATCAAACAATGTTAGTTGATACAGTAAAGACGTGTTCCTGCTGTCTGTGATTCAGACAAATGGCTCTTTGATAAACCGGCAGCCCTGACAGACATCACCACTACTAAACTGTGGAATACAGTTAATAACATGTATACTGACTTAATAAAGCTGCTCTTATCACAGTGTTTGAGAGGAACAGAGACACACCTACTAATTACTATTTGTTTATTAGCAAAGGATCAAATGACTGTAATGTGTACGATTATAGTAACAAACCCGTTGAGAAGCATCCCCCAACTCTGCAGTTTGCTTCACCTCTGCACAGTATGTTGTGAACAGTGTCAGGAAGTTTGACTCTTTCTAACATTCAGTGTGTACAAGTCAGTTCATCAAAAGGAATCAAGCTTTGAGTTTTTCAGTCTTTTCCTTAAATAACTGTGAACGTATTAAGTCACAAAGGTTCTGATTGGTATAAATAAAGCATATATAATATATCATACAGCACATATTTTATGAATAACTACAGATTGTTATGTATAAAGTTTGCTGCTGTTACGGTTATAATAACCTGTGGTTATCTTATGTTTCCATAATTTTCTGCCAGCACTGAATGAATATTCTAGTTAACAATTCCATAGGTGAAAACTGTTCATTTCATGTTATTTTATTATTATTCTACTGAATCCAGTATAACAAAATATAATATACAATGTAAAATATGCAGCATAATCCACCTATGACCAGTTCTTTGGCTGAGATCTGGATTTGTTGGGTTGGGGTAACAGCTGAAGGTGGTAAATAATACTAGCAGATCAGACAATCTCACTGGTTTTAAATCAACTCTCAGGACAGTCAACAGCAAGCAAAGTAATATTACTACTATCCACTTGAAACATCCATCATAGTACAGACTGACTTCCTGCTTTGCTGTCGTTGTGCACACACACATTTCTATTGTGCAGTGAGGGATTTATTAGCAACATTTCATGTGCGTCTGGTTTTACCTGCAAATATATAATCAGTACTTTTCTGGTGAAATGTTTGACATGACTGTCTCCTCACATCTGGTCAGTGTTACACAAATGATGAGCTGGTAAAATAAGTACTCCTTTAACCTCTTTTTTAAATGAAAACCAGCAGCATCTCCTCATAGAAGACATGCTGAAGCAGCATTTGACTGTTCTATCAACTGGCCTGACTAAATGACAGCACATTGAACCTGTTGACCACAGACTGAGACCTCTGTACCACGATCCACTCGCTGCGTGGCATTTAACCACAGTCCTGTGAAGATCTCTGACCTATTCGTCCACTCTGGGCAGTTGCTGTCTCTCCCTTTTTGTGACTTCATCAGTCCTTGCAGCTAGGTCCCGAGCTTTAGCCACTTTCACAGTGAAGGGAAGGTCTTTGTGTGCCCGCGTGGACCTGTGGGCTGATTTGTTGAGCCACATCATGGAGAGCATTTGTTCACCCAGACACTTCTGAATGTGCTCAGCACAAGATGGACCCATGGCATCCTGTCTGGGACTAAATGGGCCAACTTGACCCCCTGCTGCTCTACTGTGCTATGACTCACTTGTTTCTCTCTGTCGCCATTCTGCCTGAAATTAAAGGTTTCATACTCAGACTCTGTATGTTCATTTAGAATCTGCTAAACTGCCACATGCTGTTCATTGCAACTTAGTGACATTGTTATAAAAATAAAACACATAATGCGATTCAGTGATATTCTGTTCAGTTTAGTGTCTGCGCGTCCCCTGGGTAGTTATATAAACTGTAGCTTCTCTTCACTTAGCTTCTCATTAGGAAGACGTCAGACTCAACCTCTGCTTTTTTCATAAAATACACGTATTTGAGTAAGTCAGGGTAATTCTGTATTTCTTATACAAAAGCTTTACTTGTGAATTACTTCTATCTTGCAGAGGAAGCTGCTTTGGTCTCATAATGTTACCTACTGACCACTTAAAATGGATTTGTGACCATTTCATACTGAATTTCAGAGCCTTAAGGTAAAGGAAACGTCTCAGAAGCCCACTCCAAGTTCAATTTGTCCACATACACTACCAAATTCCACTTTTTGTTGTGCTGAGCAGTAGTAACTGTCACTGACTGACAAATCAGAGGAAGTCCAGTCCAGGCAGAATCTTTACTCAGGTCTTGACATCTCTACATCCTGTAAAATCAAGGCCTACCAAAAACATTTTACGTGAAGAACTTTTTAAAGATCCCAGTATCACTGTAACAGGAGTTCACAACAGAAAAATAATGGAAAAAAACAACAACAAGTCCAAATAAAAGCCAGGTCTTAAAACATAGCCAGTGTTTTGGTTAATACCAGGTGTGGGAGGTTTGGATTACTTGTAATTAATTGTTTCCAGTCACTTCTACGTGTTCGCTCTTTGTCAAGTGCTGTTATGTTCCCGTCAGTGAATCACAAAGTGGGTCAGACCACACCACTTGTCCCATTTACACCTGACATTTCTAACTGTGCTCGTTTGTTTAGTCTAGGTACCGTTTTTATCTGTAGCATCTAAAGCCTACTGTAGGAGCTTGATGTTTTTTATTTTCGACCCTTTCTGTTTCTGCATAAATATGACCTAAAACCTGATCAGACTTTGACGCAAGCCATAAAAGCAGATAAAGGGAACCAAACTAAACAAAAATATTATTTGCTGCATTATCCACTTTCATTTGAGCCTCAGTTCATGAACTGATACCATAACGGGATCTGTAGAATTTGCATGTATAACTCAGAAAAACTAAGGGGATCAAAAAAGTATTAATTATTTTTATGAACTGATGTTCACTCACCCAATGATGACAACTCATCCCAGTCCAAAGACAGCAAAGCAGGTCCAAAT
This sequence comes from Ctenopoma multispine, assembly GCA_034779795.1. Taxonomy (NCBI): domain Eukaryota; kingdom Metazoa; phylum Chordata; class Actinopteri; order Anabantiformes; family Anabantidae; genus Ctenopoma; species Ctenopoma multispine. The sequence goes on from JAUYWH010000004.1 coordinate 15,617,522, forward strand.
CACGATAACGTCACCAACACGTTAGAGATGAGATAAGGTCCTCACGCCAGAATGCAGTGATTGGTAATCATCACGCTTTTCATTTCAGGTCAAAAATAAATATATATCACGCTAACTGTTAAATGCTAACTGATGATCTCGTAGCTTCTTCTTTCCAACTTTACTATTCGCTTTATCATAGTCAGTGTGTTCACAATGGTGGAACATGAGCACTGATATTAGCCCCTGCCAGAGCAGCCTTTAGTCTTCTTCTTTTTGACCATATTTATGCAGAAATAGAGAAAATTCATAGTGTGTGTGTGTGTGTGTGTAATTTACCTCAGTTCAGCTAAGGAAACTGTTTATTGTTTGTTTTTAGTTGTAATATGTGATTGCATGGGTTCTGCAACAAATGAGCCCCTTGTGTGTACAAGACTTTTTGACTAGTTTCACACAGAGCACTACAGCACACATTACCCAGCAGGACCAGGTTCTTCTAAAGCTTGAATGAAGACAGGCACTTAGCTTGTACATTGTGCCTTCATAATTAGAGTTTCATTTGTTTTGATTCAAAACTTTTTTTCTCATGATTGCTGGTATTAAATAGTTTACTAGAGTGTAAATACTCAGTTTATTTTCTAAATATACACAGTTTGCCTCCCAGCCACTGTTAGTTCAGGTTTGTCTCCTGTCATGGGTGTCTGTGCCACAGTGTCCTGAGAGACTTGTTCATGTTTTTAAAATGCTGACAAAACAAAAGATATCATATATACTATGTGGCAATTCCACTCCACCAGGACTATATTCTTCTTTAAAAAGGTACATTTTGTACCAACCTGCAAATATGTTGAGCAATAGATGTGGTTACCCACTGCTTAACCTCCCTGGGAGCTGATCTCCATATCAGCTCCTTCATGTTGTACTTGCTGTTGTTGTGATCCAGAAGGTTCCAGGCAGTTAAAGAAGGGATGAGCAGTGAGAGGCTTATTCCCACTCCGGCTGCTCTACACAGGAACTTGTCAAACTTAGTTTGCAGGCTGGGTGCTGAGGTCTAGCCTAAAGCCAATAAAGGAGCTACAAAACCTTCATGAATATATAATTCTCCTCCCAAACGCCAGTGCCTAAACCCATCTATGTGTGGTTAAATGAGAACTTCATATTGTTCAGAGCTTCATTTAAGAGTCTCACTTGTCAGGTGTTGCATAGTGAGGACTAAATTAAACATGGCAGCAGTGAGGTGTTCACTGCCAGTTTATTATGACTTAATCCTGACCCAAAGGTTGATGTGATGATGTTAAAATGTGATACATTATTAATATGTCCCTAACTAGTTTTCCTTTTCTGTAAATACACACACACCAAAATTAAACTCAGCGTATTCTTGTTCTGACAAATGAAGACTTTCAAACTGAGAAGAGAAATCGGAACAAAACTGAACATCTCATACAATGTACTACTTTTCCCTTCACCAAGCAGCAATCTCGTTCTACCCTGAATACAAAGAGGAGTGGGAGAGCTCATTGCATAACTGAGCAAGAGGACAAATACATTAGAGCGTTTAGTTTGAGAAACAAGCACCTCACAGGTCCCCACACTGCAGCTTCATTAAATAGCCCCATTAAAACTCCAGGACTCGGGGATGTTGGCCTTCCAGGCTAACTGGTAAAGCAGAAGATATATTTCACATTAGCAACATAGGTACATGGTAAAAGTGATCTTGAAGAAGGTCATCACTCCAATTTGCTCTTGACTGGAGTCAATGTCACCCTGCATCAGGACAATGACAAAGCACATTTCCAAACTATGCAACAACTAATTAGAGATGAACCAAAGAGCTGGTATTATATCTATAATGAAGTGGCCAGCACAGTCACTGGATCTCAACCCTGTTGAGTTGTTGAGAGAGTAGCTTGACTGTAAGGTATTGCCGTAAGAACTGCCCATCAAGCAAGACAGACAGTCAGACTTCAGACATTTGAACAGCAGTGCACATACTCCATAATACGTACATCTCAAATACATTCAGGTGTAATTACTGAATGGTTCAACTCGTAAATCTCTGCCAGAACAGGACTTTTATCTCGGATCTGATGTTAAATGTGATTAAAAGCTCTCATACTTGCATCTCCAAAATACATTAATTAAGAGTGTATTTTACTAATAAGAATGACACAGTTTGTCTAAATAATTTTGACAATTTATTAATTAATTATTAATCTACTATTAATCATTGGAGTCAAACATTTACTTATTCCAGCCTCACAAAAGAGAGAATACGATTATTTAGACAGTGAAAAATTTGTTTGTATGATGAAAGGAGATAAAAAGATGTCACCTTGGATTCTTTCTAGCTGCAGCTGTGTTTAAGTAGGTTTTAAAATTTTCTCTATATTCTCATATGGATTTCTTGAAAAGAGCAGAACTGACTGCTGCTTGTGTATAAATCTTCTATTGGCCTTGAACTAAAATATATCTAGGAACCCTCTCGTCCAATCTGGTATCGCTGCCAGAAATCATTTTGGGTGGAGAAAATCAGATGGGCCAACCTCCAAGACCATAAGCAAATATTAACATAATGTTAATTATTATAATGTTCAAAGCGTTTTTTAATTAAGTTAAATTACAGGATCAGCAGAAACAAACTGCAAAAGTCTGGCAATCGGATAAAGAATGTAAATTACTAACCTGTGGTTACTCCAGCTGAGCGACTGCAGTCCACACTGTTCAATGTCAGTCTGTGTCACCACACATTCTCTGCTGCCATGTTTTATCCAGCTGTCAGTGGTCCAGGGTCCTTAGGGTTACATTCATCTTGGGAAAACACATGTTACTGGGCTTACCTTTATGTTGAGGTGACTATTGAGTCTACACTGCAGAAGAAAAGTACCTGCTAGCAGGTTGATATGGGGCTGAATTATCACAGAGTAGTCTACACTGCAGCTTTGAGAATGATGAACACTTTTACAAACGATTCCTGCCACAAGAATTCACACAAACTGAATGAAACACACCATCTATAGAACATAAAAAATGTTTCAGTTTTGAAACATATGCATGTTTGAAGCTCTGGGATTGAGTCCACCTGGACCTGTGGCTACAATTATGGACCCAAAAACATGGTTAGCAGCTGGACAAGACACTGAACCCCAAAACCTTTGTTCCTCGAGAGAGCTGTCTGTCAACAAGAACTTCCCCAAGGGGATAAAGTATAACTGAATATTATTATTTTGAGAGGTGCAGGATTCAGTGTTTTTGATCGAAGGAGGATATCTTGGTCTACGCTGCACCTCATTCTTTTTCAAACTTTCGTAGAGCATTTTTAAAATAACTAAATAAACCAACATACAGATGTGTAACATGGGATTTACATCACGCCTGAGAATAAACCTGTCCTGACCTACATCACTCACATGATATATTCACAATAACAAGACTGGATGTTAACTTTTGTTTCCTTTGGGCCCATTAGAAATAAATTCAATACGGTTACCTCTCCCCCTGTACAAGCGGAGCATGATAGCTGCAAGCAGCTCTCCTCAGAAGTAATTTTGTTTGAACTAATGAGCGGAGAGAAAGGAGCTGGCTTGGCTTGCTTTTAAACGCCTTTGATGAATGACTCCTGTCCCAGTGGCTTGTGCTGTCATTAGCTTGACACCAGATAGAAGTGAAGTCCTAAAAGAAAATTGAAAATTGATTTACCTCAATTTCACCCGGAGAAAATAGTTCATCCTCGTAATCCCACGCAACGGTGCACAGAGCGATTAGAAAACTACTAGTGTGTGCTTTCTGACACGTTTATGTAGGAAGACACTGTCCTAATCAGCAGTTATGCCACTTTTTCACTGTGCTGCACCACTATTAATGTGGTATGAAAGACAGTCACCAAAGCTGGAGTCTAATTTAGCCGATGTTTAAATGGGACTTGCTTGGAGAGCTAGTTCTATTATAATTGTATTCGGTTTAAGCATATGTTCTGGGCCTAAGTGAAAAACAGAAATCTCTCATAATTTTTTGAATACTTTCATGAAAGTATCCACAACCTAGTCACAACCAATCAGACGTGTGTAGACCTTGAGTCTAATTTAACATAGTTTTGAAAGACACGAAGCACACAGACACACAGCTGTGGTGAGACACAGCTTTACGAGCACAGTGGCCGCAATAATTGTAAATCATATGAAGTCTGGAACCACCAGAACTCTTTCTAGAGTCGGCCATCCAACCAAAGTAACCAGAGCAGACGGGCCTTGGTGGGGGAGGTGGCCAGGAAAGGGCTGCTCACCCAAGCTTGTACTAGAACGACCATCTCAGTAACAGTCCATCAATCAGGCCTTTATGGTGGAGTGGCTAAATAGAGACCACAGCCTGCTTGGAGTTTGCCAAACAACTTTTAGAGGAAGCAGAGCATGAGGAAAAAGATTCTCTGGTCTGATGAGTCAAAATTAAAGTCTTTGGGCAGGACTCCAACTTCTGTGTCTGGCGAACACCAGGACCATCCCTTTTGTGAAGCATGACGGGGGTGAGTCAAAACGGTCCAATCTAGGAGGTGGCAGCAAAAGCACCTAAAAGCCGTTTTCCAACCACCAATAAACATCAAAATCAGACACATTTCAGCAGAAGCATAAAGCTCTACTGGCTCTTTTTGCTGGTCTGTGGTTCTTCTGCATCATGTCATCATGTGTAGGCTCACTTCAAGGCGTTTAACTTCTGTGGTCAGTTAATAGAAGTGGTTTGCAAACTGAAGCAAATGTGTGCTGCTGCAGTAGTTCTGCTGTGGGATCAGTGTAGATTACGTGTGTACTGTATGCATGCCTCGGACATGAGCTTTGCTATCAAGTTTTGGGCTACAAACCGTTGGATGTGATTTTTCTTGTGGTGAGCTGGGTGGTATAAAGACATCATTGCAACATAATAGAGGAAAACAGTTGGAAACAAAAAGAAGAGAGACTAAATAAGCTGAGGATAACATCTAATCAAAAATAAGGCAAACATCATTATTGCTTTTTGCATTGCACATCGGCTGTATCCACCATCTGCTTCTTCTTCTGTGTTTTGACTTTATGGATTCTGGTTATCTCAGCCTCAGGCAGGATGCCATTTCAACACAGACAGCTCATCAAAACAAGTGACAAGTGTTGAGGTGTGAACATGACCGTCGGAGGGAAAGGAAGTCGAGACTAAAAATACACATCAGCGTGAAGTTGTACTACCGCAAACACTAAAGCCCAGCATCTAAATAGCGTTTTCAGCTATAAAACAGCAATGTGGACTTTAGTATCCTGTAAGTCTCCATGTCTCTTCCATCTGCTTACAACAGCGGAAACTCATTGTTGCGGTCCTCCCTTTCGACTATCCAGCACCTGTGTTACAACCTCAATCAGCAATGTCAAGATGTGATTCAGATTTGGCATACGGAAAATGTTTCAATGTCAAAGAAGAAATGTCTGACCCATGAGCCAAATCCCCCAACATTTAACATTTTGACTGGGTACTCAGTAAAAACTGGCTGAAAAAAACTGTCCATGCTTAATATAAAGCCTCAATTATCTAAATGAGTCATACAGTGCTGCGTAAAAGTATTTTTCCGTTTCTTAATTTAGGGTTTTTTGCATTTTTGTCACACCTAAATAATTCAGAGCAAACTAATTTGGATTCTACATAAAGATACCTGAGTAAACACAATATGCCATTTTCAAATGATGATTAGATTTATTAAGGGTAAAAAGCTGTGCAAAGCTGCCTGACCCCCGGTGAAAAGGTGACTGCTCCCTAAACCTAATAACTGCTTTAACTTCAAATGGAGTCTTTCCCCTCGCTGTGGAGGAATTCACACTTCTTTAAATCTTTTAATCATCTCAGAAAGGTTTAAGTGCTCTTGACGTCACAAAGTGACGGCCGCAGATTCTCCTTCAGGATTTTCTTGTAGAGAACAGAGCTCATGGTCATCCAGGTCCTGAAGCTGCAAAGTAGCCCCCAGACCCCTAACCCTAACCCTCTTATTATGAAATGCTGTTTCTATACTACTTGGAGCTCCCACTAACACAAGTGGTTGCAATTTGGGAAGTCTCATTTGTAGGTAATGCTACTGCTGGATTATTCACATTTACAGATAAGAACAAACACTCAAGTGGTGCTAGTAGCATGACTGAACTTTTTTAGAAAAGAATACTGTGAAAACTAAGGAGGACCTGGAGCCAGCTGATACTGAGCAAGAGGTGGGATACGCAAAGGACGGGTTGCCAGTGCACCGCAGTTGTATCCATCCATTAGTTACACGCACAGACTGACATTCTAACTGAATGACTTAAAAACCAGTTCCTGCCCATTAAGGTCTAACAGAACCAATTTCTGACACACGACAGCTCTGCCTGTGAGAAATGTTTGTATAAGTAAGAAGCCAATTTTCTGTTTTCCTAAATGACAGCATCTGCCTGTCCTGTGTGCGAGATGACATAACACGGGTTCAGCAGACAAACACTGGTGCACTAGCTATCTAAAGTATCTACATCTATATATACACTAACGCAATTCAACGAGCCTCTGTGTGATTTATTTACACTCCACCTCCTCTTCGTCTCCTCCTTCGTCTGTCTTCTGTTTTGTTTCTCCTGTGGGAGGGTGAAGGGAACATCAAGCAGACCAGATTGCGAAATGCTGGATCTCAGAGGATCACACAGTTCCTAAACCAGCCCGCCCAACCATCTGCATGCCTACTCTTTAATAAATTACCAAGCTAATTTCTTGTTATAGCGTAGTTTGTACTCATGCATTTGACACAAAGTCAGTCGATCATGGACATGCTGCTGTCACTGAGGGTCACAGTTTTATTTTCTCTTTCAAATGTAACTACACCTAATTATTACTGTCCACCTAATTACATTATTTTGGCATATAATATCTATAAAGATATAATATAATAATATAATATTCTACAGACAATCTCATATTGAAAAATTTGCAGTTTGTTGTTTTTGAAGTTATGAAAACATATGCAGGACTCCTGTTATGTGTGCTAACAGCATCTTTTTAGTATTAAGTTGATTCAAAAAACAGTCATTAGTGACTAGTTTCTCTATACCACCTTGTAAAAATGTAGAACTCCAACTTAAATCAATAGTCACTGGCAGATTTTAACATCTCAGTTCAACTTTATTTGTATAGCGCAACATAAGTCATCTCAAGGCACTTTACAGTGTAAGGTTTAAGACCTTAGACAAAATATAAATATATACAGAGTAATGTAGAAAACCCAATAGTCCCACTTGAGCAGCTCTAGGCGACAGTGAAGAGGAAAAACTCTCTTTAACGGAAGAAACCTCCAGCAGAACCAGGCTCAAGATGGGCGACCATCTGCCTCGACCGGTTGGGGTGAAGGGAAAGAGTAAAGAGAAAAAAAAACAGCAGACAACAGAGAGCAGGCGAGGCACTGGGCAGGTTGGTAGGACCGTTAGCTACATTTCCGGGGTCAAGGATACCTGCAGAAAGATACAGGGAGAGAGTGAGGGAGAGAGAGAGAGAGAGAGAGAGAGAGAGGACGAAGCACAACTAGTGGAGAGAGAAGAAACAAAGTTAATAACATGCA
>JAUYWH010000004.1:15625182-15662894 GCA_034779795.1 Ctenopoma multispine
AGAGAGAGAGAGAGAGAGAGAGAGAGAGGACGAAGCACAACTAGTGGAGAGAGAAGAAACAAAGTTAATAACATGCACTGATAGCATAAGAGTGGACAGAGAGAGAAAGAGGAGAGGAGCTCAGTGTAATGTGGGAGGTCCCCCAGCAGACTAAACCTATAGCAGCATACCTAAGAGATGGTTCAGAGTCATCTGATCAATCTCTAACTATAAGCTTTATCAAAAAGGATGCGATAATCAGGTTCTGTGAGGTCTTTAAGATATGATGATGATTTCGTGCTTTATAGGTGAGGAGAAGGATTTTAAACTTTTACAGGGAGCCAATGGAGAGAATTCCAGTCCAAACTCTGGCTGCAGCATTTTGGACTAACTGGAGGCTTTTAAGTGTTTTACGGTAGTGTTACATAACCCTGACTCTAGTGTTTCAAGATTACTAAATTTAAAAGAACCCCATAAAAGAGGGTCACTCATATGCAACTGACAGTTATATTCATGATATCAGGCATAAAGGCTAAAGCTGCATGTGTATAAAGTAAAGAAACAACTGCCTCATTCACCAGTGTGTTTCTTTTCTTAAATTCGTTCTTAAGATAAGTCTCAAGAAAAACTTATCTTGAATTCAGGATATGTTCTTAAACCACAAAGTTGTTCTTATATTGATGTAGTATTGCTCTAGTATTATTATTTTACCTGGTATTTAGCAAAGCTAAACATCCCTGGTGCCCATAAAAGTCTCACACACAGCCCTGTGCACAGGAACCTCACACAGAAAGTGAAGACAGTGGGTCAAGTGAACAGCGAGTGCACTGTGATCTTTAGTAGCATCTGCAGTGGATATAAAACACACAAAAAGTCTGCTGTTACATTGGGTGAGGATGCACATGCTCCTGTGCTGGTGTCTGAGGTGGAGTGAGTGGAAGTGGAATCGTTTCAGATCTTATAACTTAGATATCATATTGCGTAACTGTGAAATGGCTGAATGACAACGACCAGTTATTTTGTACAAACATTTCAGTGCTAAAATGTTTTAATAAGAAAACATTTGTGCATGTCAGAATCTTCATGAATACGGCATAAATGAGTAAAAACTCGGCCCAATGTTTTTGAATGGCAGAGTTACTAATATTATCCTACTATTTAAGTCTGATAAAACACTTATTGCTGACATCTAAGAAACTCAAGCAAGTCCAGCTGCCTCCCAATGAATGAGGAGCTCTACAGACATAACTACTGCATTTCCTTCCCATATGGTTTGTTTAATTTATAACACTGCAAGAGAAAGACAAGGAAGGAGAATATATCTGCCAAACGCAACTCTATTTCAAGTAGCATTGTCTGGGGATGCTGGAGTGTAAACATAACTAACTTCAACATAAAGTTGAACTGTGCTGAGCACAGTGCAGAAACACTGACTGGGAACTTTCCGTCTACGAGGTGCACAACACTACCTCACCTGTAAGTGTAAGTCCAACCAAACTGCTACTGCACCATATACACTCAACACGTCCAGTTCCTTAAACGTTCTTCCTTCTTATCCATCGCTGAGCCTTTCATTTTGATTTTACTTCTGTGAACACTCAGCTTCATGACAAAGGGATGTCGGTGACCCTGTGACCTCCCCTTTAGTGCCAGCGTCAGGCCAAACTTTAGCTACTCTTACACAAACGTTGTCCTTTCCCCAGCATAATTGTCTCTGAACAGCTGAGGAGATGATTAGGGCCGGGTGGAGATCTGCATTCTATTGAGTGCTTACTTGTAAATTTGCATCACGCCTCAGCAGTTGATGCTAAAAATTGGGGCAATTGAGGCTTGGTAAAAGTGGTTTCAATCAGCATTACTGCAAGGCTCTGATGATCAGAATGAGATTCAGCATGCAGCGATAACCATTGTCCTTGTCTCTAGGTGATGAGCAGGGCCAATAGAAAGCCAGTGCAAGACCTCGCAAGGTTATTGAACCCTCCCCAGCGCAGGCTGACACACTCGCACATGCACATCAGAAGAGCGACATGTTACTGAAGCTGTCCTCGGGCAGCTCGAGGAGAGAATCTTTTCATTCTGATCACTGTGAAACTTGACCTTCTGCATTCTAGCAGCTGGTCTTATTTGGAACAAATGGCCTTGGGTATTGTGTAGTGACTGTCACATAATGTTGCACAAAACTCGGATTAATTGTAAAACCGTATTTATTTGAACTCTGCTGGGTTCTAATCCCAGGGAGATGCTTCACATTTAAAAGCTGAACAACGTTGACATCTAGTGGTTTAAAGTTAATCTACTGGTGAAACAGTTAAGAGGAGCAATTAACCTATAATGAAATATGATTCTGTCACACTGATGCCAACACACCTCTGCATATCTTTTGGTTGAAATTGGATTGGTTGATAGGTTGAAATGATTGGGTCAGTGTGAGTGTACGAGCATCATGTTTAGATGATTAGTACAAGTTTGAAACCAAACTGATTTTTGCCCATAAAATATCCATAAGCTGAAGGCAAGTTGGATATTCTCCTGAACTGAGAGACGTTCAGTGTGTGGATGGAACTTGAACAGAAATAAATCACCAAAATCACCTTCTTTGTAGAAAGTTAACAAGAATAAAATAGGAGAGATTCCTCTTCTGTGTAACATACATTTTTTTAAAAACATTTTTCATGTGCAAAATGTTCAACACATTTTTCTCACGTTCAAATGTTTGTCACAAATTCACTTGTTTAATTCTTTTTACAAACATATGCAGTCATCTTCCTCGTGTATAAGCAACTTTTGGATTCTTTAAAGTAAAAATGTATTTTTGACTTTACACGTAAATTGTACAGTTTCAAAACCTGCCGAGTCTCTAAAATGTATGTACGTTTGATTTAATAACATGGTTCTTTTAGGCATCATTTTTGTGATGAATATTAACTGTAAAATGTGTGTAGTGATGATGATGATGATAATGAAGAGCACACAGCTATGCTAGCTGCTCTGTGTCGTTTAGCAGGTAAATGTTGACTATCTTAGTTCAGAGAGCCAGAAACCGACTATCAGCACACAGAAAATCTGAGCTTGATGGAAATGTTAGTTAACTAACTGTAGTCTATTCATCTAATTCTAATATGCAGGAAAGGCAAAAAGAGCCAGTGTTTTCAGCCTGAAAACAAACTCCATCGTTTCATCTTTGTTTGTTTGTGATACAACAGAATCCAGGGCTCCCGCTGAGAGAGCAAACCTATTGAACACTAGGTGGAATCTTAAGTGCAAAATGAGATATCCACGTATACATTAATAGAACATTTCTGTTTCTGTGTTCATGTTCTCAGAGCTTATAGACGGACATTCGGGAAACAAACACTGGAGAGTAGAGTGTCTTAGAGTGGCTCAGAGTGTAAAATCAATGTAATTTCTGTGTCACTGTGATGGTCCGACTCAAAATGTCAAGTGGCATCGCTGAACATTTCATTAGAACGTGGACAAACCTGCGATGTGTGTGCCCGTAAACAGTTTCTGAAAGCTTTTGAAAGTGTTTGCAGTTGCGGGAAATGACTTTTGGCAACATTTGAGCAGCAATAGAAAAAAATAAATAAATAAATAAATGGAGCGTGGTATTGGACAGCTGTGAGTGAAAACTGAAACTACGCCGCTGCATGTGGAGGATTTCAGAATCAAATGTTGAGTTAAATAGGAAAAAAGAAAATATTCACCTCTGCGCTGATGCACTGTGATATAAATAAGCTGCTGTTCAGCTTTTGATCTGAAAGTGAATAATGTTAAACCGTGATGCTGTTACTGCATTATGTGAGAAATGGGATGAAATACTGGAAGATGAGATGAATTTCTCTGGTAGCAGGAGGCTGTTCTTTCTCTTGTCATACATAATTCTCAGTGGACAGTGGACTAAGTAAGTTTGCTGCAGCCACCGCTGCTTGTCAAGACACTCAAGCGGCTATTTGTTATTCCTCGTCTGTGAGGGGGGCTGACATTTCCCATTGGCAGTTGAAGCACATCTAGCGATGCCCTCTGCCCCCCGTTCATCTCTTGTGGTTTGCTCAGCTGAAATAGGACAACGCTCGCAGGGGCTTATAGAAATTCAGGGGGGAACTCAGGTGGAGCCACACCCAGGGGGTTTCTGACAGATGTGCAGTGGCATTGTGGGACGGCGCTCACCTCCAGAGACTGGTGGATCACCTTATTACATACATTTACACAGGAGATGAGAGCATGAAGATAAATGTTGAAGGCAGCAGGAGAGTTGGCACTTCATGCCTCCATTTCATGCATGGACAGAAGCCGAAGGAATCAAATATTACAACCTGCATTGCTTGGAGATTGATTTATTCTTCTTTAGACTTTAATATTGAATAGGATGAGAACATGTCCTGGTTCCTATATTAAAAAAAAAGATAAGGAAACTCATTCCAGCCAAAGCTACTGTATTGCTTTCTAAATAAGTGCAGTACCTACTGATCCTGCTGAATGGAAACCAAAAAAGATGACGTGGACATTTTTTTATATATTATGAACTGTATAAAAAAATGAGTTTTACTTAAAAAAAAAAACTGTAACACCCCCCTGCCCTCACCATAAACTCTACTGTGTACCAGTCAAAATCTGAGTAAAAAAAACCCACATTACCTTTACTGTGATCACGTCTGCCAATTATTTTCTATCTCTTGCCCATGTTCAAGGTTGAAGATCTTGTGATACTAACTGAAGACAATAGTTTGCTTGAAATTTCACTCACCGGTTCTGAGCGATACCTGTAGTTTTCTTCAGGTCATTTCAGAAGATCTCTGTAAGAATTCAGCTTCCTTTGTCTTACTCTACAGCAGGCTGAAGTTAAAACCCTGAGGCCACGTTATATTCCAATATTCTAACATAAAAACACTCTTTGCACTCTTCACAGGGAGGTGGAGAGCAGTGTTTAATAGAGTTGTAAAGTCAGAGGACCTGCTGTATTTTATTTTAATGATATCCTCAGTGTTACTTACCATAGAAACACAAGTAGCTCTTGAATAATGCTTTAATAGTTGGAACAATTTTATCTTCATTTCTAAGAAATTCTATTCGTTTTGGCAGATGGGGCTAAAAAGTACAATATGCATGAGTCTTGGCTGTTGCTATGGAGAGAAAGCACACGTAACAGAAACAGGTTTTTTTTAAATAATAAAACTAAATGTTTTGTACGACAATTACTCACCTTTTGTCCTGATGACTCAGCCGGCACAGCTTTTTAATCACAGCATAAATAACGTGTTAAAAAAAATGAACGCTGCTTTAAAATGGAGCGCTGTAACTTAGTGGCAGGCTTAATGTGCAGGGACATCTTTCTACCTACACTACATACACTGCTGTGTTATCAGTTTCATTGACAGTTATCTGATCGCCTAATGGGGATGAGTGAGAACGAGATTTCTTTAGCAGGAGATGAAAACTGTTTCTCCAGCGGGTAATTTATGCCTAGTGGCCCCTTAACAGGTTAACTGAACTCTGGCTACTGTGTGTCAGACTGAGACCATTAAGAAATCTGGTGGCAACAATCTACTGATGGAACAGTGACTCTAATCAGAGCATGAACAGCCTAAAGTCAGAAACCAGGCACCTTTTAGGAACCTAGTAACCACAGGAGTCTGGATAAAACTGTCCCCATTTAAATGTTTGACATTGTTTAATATTCTCAGATTTTCCATTAATGTTCTTAACCTTATGTCCTTTTTCCTCATTCCACATTCTCTCCAACCTTGCCTCCAAATCTGCATGTAAAGCAGTTCAAGTGTTTGACCAGGCAGCTGTTGCTTTGTTAGACGTGTGGTGTGGTGGTAACTCACCTCGATGCACCACAGTGGGTGAACTGCTCCTTTTCCCTGTTTTATTACTTGGACTTTCTGCACACCATAAGCTCCAGGGTAGATCAGCACCGTGGGTTCTGAAAGTTTCCAGTGAGTCTCTGGAGCTGCTCTGAGCCCCCCTCTCTTCCCGCACAGTGACAGTGAGAGAAAACACGATGACAAACCGCAGCCTGTGTTGTTTCATGCGTTCAAATGTACTGTTAAAAACTCTGAACTGTTGTAGCTGTGCATTGAATTATGCATGTAATTCATTATTCATGCACACTCATAAATGCATTATTCAATGTGCAAACAAGTCCAGCGTTCATTTACAAAATAATAGCTTCAGTCGAATGCTGACATTTCCTCAACATATCATGAATGGTTAACCACCAATGCTGGTGGCTCCGGTAACCAGTCGACCCCTTATATTTGGAAAAGGGAACATTTTTTTTTTTATCCCCTGGGCTGAACTCCTTCAACTACTGACTCTGTTAATGAGCTAACTCTAGTCTCCATTATCTACAGCCTTATAGCTCAGGAAGTGGTGTCAACAGCGTGACTCGGTTTCTCTCTCAGGGGCTTTAATGAGTCGACTGGCAGCTCTCCCTCATCTTACAGACCCCTCTGGGTAAATCCAGGGACAAGACAATGGAGTTTCAAGACAGTAAATCTGACAACAGATGAGTCCCATGATGATTTGTCCAAGATGGCCATTTCTTTTCCAAAGCTGTCCCTCTGAAGTCGACCAGAGGGGTGTTTCATTAAGGAGGCTCTGAGAGGAAACTGTCTTGTTTGAACCTAACAAGCGCAACTGAGATTGGATAGCGTCATAAAGCCGGCGCAGCACAGATCACATCAAAACACAATGTTTAGCAGTGCAACAATGTGCTTAGACGTTGATGCTTTCACTGTGCAAGACCTACAGGGCAAGTCAGCCGTCGTTAGAAACGTACAACAAGCCCGTGTGATCTCATCCACTGCCCGTTTGTCCGCTAACATTTCAACACCACAGGCTGGAAGATTCTACTCAACCTAGAAAGACTCAGCATCCTCCTAACAGGCTCCACGACCAGAGATGAATATTGGAGATGCATAGATATTGAAAGATATGGAGGCAGCTTAGAGCCCAGAGGGGGGTTAATTGGTTAATTTTCTCCTGAGCAGGTAGAACAGAGCTAATGCTACAGAAGATGCACTGCTGTATAATTTATTTCACTGATATCTGAATATGAAAAATATGAAGGACCTGCTTTCAGCTTTTCTCGTGTTATAATGTCCAGCTCGTTACAACTTGCTTCTGCAGCTTATTAAATCTCCCAGCAGCAGTAGCAGCTCTGAGCAATCACACTCTTTCTTCAGGGATTGTACTTTCTAGTTTTCAGAAATAACTCCTTCTTAACTGGTAATCTGTCTCTTTGTTATCGTTGTCAAGCAGAAGTGAAGTTTACCTGATCTTCAGGAAATAATCAGGTAAATTGTAGTAACAAAAAAAACAGCAAACATGTTAAACCCTTATTAACATCACTACCTTTTTTAACACTCAAACCACTTAAACCGTGTGAGCCCTCATTTTGTAATAGTGGTTGCTGCTGTGAACTCCCATCAGTACCAGCAGACAGCACAGCAAACATTTTGACTTGTAATATTAAGAAAGAGCAGGTGGAACTGAACAAAAAACAGAATTAAATGACCGTGTCTCTACAAATACAAAGTTCAGAGTGTGTGACATCACTCCTTGATTTATTAAAACTTGCATTAATGACATTAAACCACATTAATGCTTTTACATGTGACTTTTTTTAGGAAAAACAGACAAATTCAAAATAAGTTAAAACTCCTCTTATAACAAACAACTCACCTGTTTGTTTCTTTAACGCTGGTGTCTGCTCCTCAGGTGCGTCACACCGTGGTGGACTCAACAATGAGCACACACCACAGTCGCTTTTAACGAGGCGACCGCATCACATTTCTGCTGCACTGGAAGTAAAAAGTATTTTTCGATTTCACACGAGAAAATGATGATGAGTAATGTATGAGTTTCTTCTCGCTCCGTATTTATGGCTCTGTAGAATCTCAGCTTTAAATCGCTTAAGTGTTGTTTGTAATCCAAGACAAATCAATCTTGAAAGATGGTACAAGCACATACAGTGTGCGCACTGTGCAGTGTGTTCTGAGGGACGGTATGAATGGATCATCCAGTAAGAGTTTTGGCAACGCTGTCAGTCAATCCACAGAACTGCTTTAAGGCAACAAAACTAGAGCTTTATTAATTTTCTTCTCTGATTATCTATTTACTGCTTCACCACAAGACAGATACAGCATGTTTTAGACTTTTCTAAGCCATACCTATCACAGCTTTTCTTTGTTTTTCAACTGTCCGGAAACACTGAGCACCTGACACAATCTAAGGTTGTAGTTTACATCACGGACATGAACGTGATAGCAATCCCGGGCTATCGGTGATTTCTTTGAACTGGCAGAATCGCTGAACAATATTCCTCTTTTACTAAAAAGTTTTTAAATAAACACAAACATTAACCTTTAAGAAAGGCCTCAACAGTCCTGACCTCAACCATATGGAAAGTATGTGGTCTGGGTTTACTTTTCACTTCTTCCACTGACTATACTGCATTGTATACTGTAAGACGTGTTTTAGATTTTAAGAGAGCTGACTTTTAGGCAAAGACTAAAGAAAGAGGTCAAATATCCAACCGGAGTTCTGCCAGAAGCTTGTTGATGGCTACAAAAAGCATCCACCAAAGGTGAAACCAGCTAAAGGACATTTAACCAGTGCGCCCGCTGTGGAACTGTGGATATTTTTGATGCCGTCTGTGTCAGAAAACCCAAAACAAATTAAGGCCGGAGTACCAAGCTCCTATGGTTAACTATTAATCATTTGCTGTACAGTCACACTGACCCAGAAATAGAACTAATAAATGATTTAAATCTTAGTTTTGCCACAGCGTTCATGTCCATGAAGAGTGTGTGTGAAACTTCCAGCTTCTTCGCTACTTTTACTTCAGCCCCTCCACCAGACACAGACCTTGTGAAAACCCATTTATTCATTTATTGTTTGAGGAAAAAAATTTACATTTTCTTTTTCTTAATTGCTGCTGTGACTCTGGGTTCAATGCAGTGGACATGAGAGCAAGTCCACAAACTAAACACACAAACAACAGTTAAAACAAGAGCAACAAATCCAGAGAGAATAAAAAAAAAAAAACACATTCAGGAGACTTTACAGGAGTTCATTTAATCCCAAATGTTTGTGTGGGGGGCAGCTGTAGAGGGAAGAGCTCATACAAACACTTCACTGTACATACAGATTTACATTGGGTGGATTATGACGTGTGGCCTTTATGTGGCCAGTTCACCTCTGGATCGTTCAGTATTCTGTACACAAACAGCTGCTGCCCTGCATCCCAACTCCACACCTGCACCGCCTGCTGAGCAACATGTTGCATCTGACGTACAGACACGCAGTGCCGTCTTATCTACTGCTAAAGTGGACTTTCTACTCTAATCTTAGAATCATGGTAAATTTGGAGCGCGGGCTGCAGTGTGCACAGACCGGAGCTCGGATGCAGACTCGTTTGACAGAATCAGTTTCGTTTTTGTTGCCCTCCTCTCCAAAATGCTGCACGTATTCCTCATTGGGGGGAGAAGACCAGGAGTTTTGGTGAAGCGTGTTCCTCGATTTTGTAAAATCACACTTTGTCCTGATAAAATCAAAAGCATGAAAGTAAAATGAAAGTATATATATATATATATAACTCTTTCAGGTCCATTTTATGCGGGATCGGCTTTTCTCATCATCCTTATTCTTCTTCGCTCTCGTTTTCGTGCTCCGCGTCTTCCTGGCCGTTAGTTTTGGATTCTGTTCTGTCGGGATCCTCGTCTTCCTCCTGATCATCTTCCATCGTCTCCTCCATCACCTCCGCCTCCTCCTCCTCCCAGTTCTGAGAAGGACACCACAATACACAATTCAGGGCTCAATCAAAACACGGACAGGCTGGGAAAATGACTAAAGGGGCGGTTAGGCCGTTCCAAACGCGAGCACACTTTGAGGAAGTCTTCCTCACTGTAACTTACATCAGAGTCATCATCTGGAAGTCCTTCATCACCAGAGGCCTCCTCTTCATCTGATGATTCTGTAAAAGGGCAAGTGAAGGAAATAAATCCATGAGCTGCTGCTGGAAAACTGTCTTCATTACATCAATACAGGCACAAACCGTCCTCACACAAGAGTGAAAAAAGAAGCGATGCAAACAAAGAATGGTACAAAGCCTTCTACGCTTTCACTTGTTTATGAATTTCATGCAGAGAGGTGGCAGCTATTTGCATTTCAATACCACAGCGGTGCCATTTCGTTATGACAATAATTCTGACTGTGGTGTAGGAGGGAGGAATGTCAATATGATTTGCTGAGGCTATCTGCCCCATTAGGTCAGCCAGTCCCCACCTGCTGCAAACACAGTCACCGCTGGACTATAATACAGATATTACTCAACACAATTACTGCATGAGATAACTGAAAATCTAAAACACTGCCGTACAGGAACATGAACAGCACTCAACACTGTACCCAGTGTAAGAGAGAACACAATGTGAATCTTTGTTATTTTTCATATTAAAACCAAAAATCTAAAACGTTTTACCCCAAAAAAGAAAATGGGAAAAATGGCCTCCACCAACAGTTTAACAAACTCTTAGGAGAGGAGATCATATGACCTGACACAACCACACTTACATACAGTGAAGAAAAAAAATTACTAGTATTAATTAGCATAGTGCTAACTTAGTGTGTGTGTGTGTGTGTGTGTGTGTGTGTGTGTGAGCCTAACACTGTGCAGGAGCTGGATTAGCTGGATTAGCTTGTTATATGGTAACAAACAGCAAGAGCACAAACATTCAACTTGACCATAAAATACTTTTTAATGTTATTAACTTTGTGTTTCAGTTTTCAGGAGTATTTCAGGTAGTAGTAGTTTTTTCATAGTGTAAAAACACTGATCACTTACAGCAGTGCAGTGTCCCTGAATGCCTCACAACACAGATGAGCTACACTCTGTACTGCTAACACTCCTCTGAATGGTGTTACTTTCTTAGTGTAAAGCGTGAACACAAAGGCAGGTGATACACAACAAGAAATGTCAGATTTCAGGGATATTAACTTCAAATTTGGGGGTGTCAGGGAGTGCTGACATGCAAGAAAAGAGAGGTGGCATGTAGGTTTGGGGATGTTTAGTTTTCCGGCAGACATTCCATGATGCAGGCTAACTGCCAATAAAATACCATTTTAGCAACAATACATGCTGGTTAATATGATCAGGTTTGAACACGTTTCCTCTGAAAAGACAAGAGCCAGGAACATAAAGCAGAGGATCAAACAGGTCAGTTTGAGAGCGTATTACCATCATTACAACATGTACCCATCAGTTCAATGAGGGAAATCATTTGGAATCAGGGAGAATTATCTGTGTTGCTGCATGTTGTGAAAAGCAGCTTTCATATAACACAATGTTCAATTTTTCAGACTGGCAGCCCTATTATCTGCATCACCTCTGGGCGACTGCTGATCATTTATACAAGCCCAGATCTAATCCTGTATTCTGATAGACGTTTCTGCAGTTACTCTAATTATACCAGCTCATGCAACAGAATGGTTAATTATTGTGTAATTAATGTTACCCATACTGGCAACAGCCAGCACAGTTAGAGAGCACAACAACTGGTCTATCAATTAATAACACCCATTCTAACTCTACAGTCTCCTGACACAACCTGACCAAAATGTGATTCCCAAACTAGTCTGACAACCCCGAAGCTTCCTGCCACATTCCCACTTTGGACCCGTAATGATCACGGTGCACAGCGGCACCCACACGCGGCTGTGACAACCTCCTGCTCATCAGCTGCATTTATGAACTTCAATTAACCATGGCTTCCTGGAACGCTGACAGGAGTACTGGAACTCAAGGCGCAGCTTAATTATTTCATGAAAGCCAATTTTCTACGTGGTTCAATAAAGTACGGTAATGAGAAATGAGAGAACAGAGCGGGGCCTTGTTGTTCTGCTCAAAGGGGAGGGTCTGAATGCTGCCGGTCAGGTTGCCAGGCAACAGGAGTCGTGTTTGCGTGCGGTGCATTGCCAAGAGCGGCTGCATGACGGGTAAGCGGTGCCCTCATAAATCTTAACCAATTCAGTGCGGTCTTTATCAGTAGTCCCAAATGAGTTAGGGCAAATTGAGTAAATAATGAATGCCAGTCAAAATAATGACAAACTGTATTATGTTGGGGGGGGGGGGGGAGTGATGTCAACACAGCATCAGTGTGACCTGTTGCACTGCTGTAGCTGTTTAAAGCAGTCACTCTGGACAGTTAGGAAAGGTTAAAGTGGCTGAAATAAGATCGTCACCACGTTCCTGCGAGCTGCCACTCACTCTGCTGGTGCACACCACAGCCGTGATGCTGCACATGAAGAGTGAAGGACCTCAGTTTCTTAATGAACAGGGGCATGTGGGAAAGAAAGGGTTAATAACACTGAACACACAAGAAGGGCAAACACTTACCCTCCTCATACACCAGCTTGGCTGTGTGGTCAACATCTGCAACTGTGTTACCGCTGTCACTTGTTGCCACCTAGTGGTGAAGAGAGAAACATGTCAGAGAGAAAGTTACGTTTTGTGTTTTTCATTTATATCTGAAACTCATTTATTAACACACCTTCAAATAAAAACAGAGACTTGATGCGACATAGAGCTATGCTGAACAGTCACCGACGGCTGCATTTCTTCTACTATTCAAAAACTTTCATCACTGTCCCAGAGACACAGGAGGTCTTCAGTCCAATAGCTGATATAGTCGTTATGCTGTCATGACACTACTACGAGAACAGAGCAAAAACTGTTGTGTGTTCCTTCTAAAACACTTCTTTGTCTGACTTCAGCCACTAACATTAACACCACCACAGCCATAACAGCCTGCTCAGTAAAAAGCACAACAGCCCGTCTCTGCTACGTCTTTCATTTATGCAAAGCGTCTTTCTCAAATCCTGCTTTGTAACAAAGGGAGAGGAAAGTGCATTTCCACAGCAGCTCGTGCGCTGCATCTTACTATCTGGTCTTCAGGTCAGCATGAAAACCAGTTTTTACAGACAGCAGATTTTGCTATGACAGTAATTAAAGTATACTGTAGTGTGACGTAACCTCTGATCACTGCAACAATTAAAACCAGCCAGTGGTCTTAAAGTTGTGGCTGATCACTGTACAGACAAATGACAGCCCCTCATTCAGAATCATGTTCGACATTTATTGGGCCAATTTGCACTTTAACAGAATTAAATGAGTGGATGATTTCTCTCACACAGTCTGAGCCGAGCAGTGAGTTCACAAGCAGCTCACCCACTGACCTCCCTCTTCCTCAAGGTCTGAAGTATCAACTTTACATTTCTGAGACTTCTAATAATCCCTCGCTTGTCAAACATGTTGATGCCACATACACAGCTACAACCTGGGAGAAAACAACACTATGTGTAATAACATGGAGACAACTTCGACCACTAGATCACTAGTGGTAACTTTGCATTTTTGGAAAAGATAAATCTTCATCAGCATTAACCTCTTATCATAAGGGACTGAACGGGTTGCCAGACTATCACGGCCTGACGTATGCAGACGAGCAGTTTAAAGTCACAGATGAACCTAAACTTCCCATGTCTCCAGCAATCTAAAGCCCCACAGCAGGTCAGCAAGTCTGAACCTTCTTGCTGTGCTACTTTAAACCTGGCGTAGTCGGGCTGACAAATATAATCTATGGAGCTTGAGGGCAGATACTAATATAAATAACTACTAATTATTGAAAGCCAGGTCAGACTTGTCATCATTAAAGCATCCTGCAGCAACTACTGACTGCCAATTAAGATATCGTCAACAGAGTATTGAACACATTAGACCTACATTAAACCTGCTCTTGTTCACATGGTTTGTCTTTACTCCTTTACATTTCCCATTCATTACCTTGTCCTGTGCTCAAAGTTGATGTTCTGCCTCTCACCATAATTAAAGCAGCAGTGAGCTAGGTAACCTTCTGCTTTGTAAGGAAGCTGTTTGCCACTTCATCATCACCATCTAAGTAGTACTTATCCAATTCAAACTCAACACTGCAGAGTCTAGACATTCTGTGATGACACCTACCTGTGTCATTAGCAGATACAGTTTCCCATGCAGCTTTGTTAGCTTGTGGAACATCTTCACTCTGCTCTCAATCATGTGATAAAGCACTCCCAGCTGGGTAACCAGATCTGGCAGCTGTTGGGGGACACAGACAAATCATATGAAGGTAAAAAAAAACAACAACACACACACATAAATGTGAGGCACCCAGTGGTTAACATTATATGCTTCAAAGCCTTTGTAAGACTTCATAAGTCAGGGGTTATGTTGTCTGAAAAACCAAAACGTTAGCCAGCAGATGGTGTTAAAAATCCTTTGTCTTTGGATCACCCACATGTAGTCAATGGAGACTCAGCTGCTGGTGGACATATTTTGGTTGTCACACAAACAGACTGTCTGAGGCAATGACATAATCTCCGCTGTTTGATGGAGATCTACATATAATTAAAAACACATTTTGACGAAGGCAGGTGATGTGCACAGAAGGCTGCTGTATACCTGTGTTATTTAAACTGTCATGTGTGCGACTTACGGTTAATCTTACTTTGCAGTGTTTGGTGTGTGTGTGTCTACAACGAGCAGAATGCGATGGTCGGTAAAGTCAACTCACCGATGCCAAGTATGATGTGTGATGTATGAGCACAGCCTTGAGCCACCGCACCATCAGCACTGCCCTATAGGAAGAACATATGTATGAAGAACCGTATACGTCCACACGATATTGCTTTTATAACAGAAAGAAAAAGCAGTGACGGAGCCGTCAGCATCTGCTTTATCGCTTATTAGACGTTGAGAGTTGACATGTTAGGCATCCACTTACGTAAAGGGGTGACCTTGGAGTCTCTTTGTGATCTACAGAGAAAAGGACAAAATGCTGATTAAAAACTGCAGTAAATCAACACAGTTAATCCAACTTCACTCAGAATTCCCGATTGTGACTTAAGATGTAGAGGCTCAAAGGGGCCACAGATAAAGAAATAAATGTAGTAATAAAAACTATGGAAAAACTAAAATATGTGGAAATCCTCTATGTCCTCTTTGCCTCCCGACTAATAAACTGACAAAGGACATAAAAAATGTCATAAGGTTGTACTGCACACAGAAAACTGACACTTACCTCTTCCACCAATGGTAAAACAGCAGGGAGGGGTAACCTGGCAACTGTCTTCTTTATCACCATCTCTTTGCGAGTCTGGAAAACTTTCTGTCCGACACAAAGAAAATTAAGGATTAATTGACTGGTATCACATTTTCCTTTAAACCCTCCAAATGGAAAATGAGCAGAAAAATGTGAACACAATGTGTGTTTTTTAGCATTTATCTAAAGAGAATGATTTAAGCTTTAGACTAAGAACAAAACGTACATTTAGGATGTTGGCATCATTGCTCTCCAGTCCCTGCACCAGCAGCACAGCGAAGTTATCCGTCTGTAAAGAGGTTGTCCCTTTAGTAGCCCCCTTCTCTGAGGAGACTGTAGACAGACTGATTTCACCCAGTCGCTCCGCGATTGACATCTAGAGAAAAACAGACTTACTTTAAGTAAACAGGAACTGACAGTGTTGAATGTCACAACATGTTGTTATGTTAATGGTCACTCCAATGTGAGAATGATTCATAACAAGTTTTCTCCAGTACTAAACCGTATCAAACACAAATGTCTCCAAGTGCTGCAAGATCAACACCCCCCCCCCTGATAAGAATGAGAAAGAGCCCACCTCTTTGGTGTCCGTGTCTTTTTTCCTCTTCTCTGACCCCTGGGGGGTTCCCTTCACTGGGGCCTGGTGACCAGGAAGCCCTGGGACCAATACTCTGCTCTTGGCATTCACAATTGGGATTTTCACCTGGAAAAGGAAACAGTGGCTCAGAATGTCACCTCCAGTCAATCATAGTTATAATACAATATCCTAAAGACAATGCCCAGAACATACATTCGCGATACATACATCGCGAGTGCCTCTTAATTCCTTTAACTCTGCATCACATTACAGCATAGAGGTTTGAGGGAACCCTGGTCCAACCACTTCCCTCTCCCCCTCTTTCAAACATGCAGTAAGCATCAGATAGCTGCCTTATTCTCAAAGACCGAAAGCAACATGAAGAACTATAGGACATAACATTTGGCTTTGTTTGCTTTCTTCTTCTACAGCAGCCTCCTGCGTGCTGCTGAGGGGGAGAACGAGAGCTGGGCTCACACCAACAGGAACACTTGGATTGTCCTACACATACCTAACCTTACACAGCTTAAATAAACTAAAGAGTGATTGTTACCTTGGAAACAGAAGTTTCCATGGAAAGGGACAGGCTGGTCTGAACATCCCGGGTCAAACAGATGTGTCTCTCTGCTGTGTTCATCTCCTGCACATGTGGAACAAGGAAGATGGCAAGTGACTCAAGATTCCAGACAACATTAATAATACTAATACACTAATATACTAACAATACTGATAATACCAATAATAATAATATGAAAGTGTTTCCGAAGCTGGTTAAAACTGTACAATTCATGCAGAAACACTCCTGTAACCGATGAGATTTAACAACTGAAAACTGCCTCACATTAAGAAAAAAAACTCACTGTTGTTATAGATAGTAATAGAGTATCTGTTCCCTTGACTGCCACTCAGACTTAGTGTGAAAATGCATCTTAGGAAACCGTTTTAACAATCTATGATTAAAATATGTAAAAGTCAAATATTTCTGATGTGCTGAAAGCTTTGGGACAGATACATGTAATTTATTACATACACTATGATAATCAAGTGGTGTACATCCTGATGTATCACTGCTGTATCTGTAGACCAACTGCTGTGAGAAACATGACTGTTCAACAAAGTCTTACAGTAGTTTAAGCCGCGTTTCAGACACACCACCCTTTTGTGTACTCACCACTTTCTCCATCACAGGCTGTAGGTGGTTACCGTAGGCCAGCAGCACTGTCCGAGTATCAGCTCCGAGGGCTGCAGCCAGCAGGGGGATCGGGGCTGGGGAGTCCTTGGTGTCTGACATCTGCACCGTACACGAAGGTGACAAGGGCTTCTTACAGGGCCTGTGGGGATGTTTAAATGGGTTTTGAGAACAGGAACACTGATTAAAAATGTACTCTGCGAGACTTGATATATAACAGGATTTCACTTGACACGTTGCAAAATTTATAGGAACTGCAGACGCGAATATTTTCCATCATCTGTTGTAACAGCTCGCCTGCATAGGGTACACACTGCAGCCAAGACCTTTTGGTGTGTTGATGCGGCTTAATTTGAAAAATCTAATTAGTTCTGAAACTTTTAAAACACAGTCCGACTCCTTAAGAGTAGAACATCTCATAGAATTAGCTCTCAGTGTTGCCTAGTACAGTTTACAGCCCTCTAAGAGCTTACCCGTTTAAAAAGTGCTCGAAGAGATGCAGCTGCCCATCCTTACACACCACTGCTAGCCTCACCGCCTGTGTAAAACAAGAGCAGCAATTTTAAGCAGACCACATACAACAGAATCACACCACAAGATTAAACATTTTAGCTTCTAGCAACCATTTAAATCCAGTGTTCTCTGCATATGTACTATAGATAACTGCAGTTAGCTAATCCTCCTACACTCTCTCTACTCTCTACGAGTACAGTAAGTCATTTCAACACTCTCACCTCTTCCTTGCTGTTGGATGCGATGAGGTCGATGTTCTGCGGCTCGTCTGTCAGCGTGAAGGACACGACTGAGTTCTTGTCCTTCCCATCTTCTCGCACTTGCCTACACCGAGACAACTTGACATCAGCATAACAGTAACAAGAGCGTGGCCAACACATACCCGGCAAAACAACATAAACAAATGACTCAGCAGCTCAAGCATCTTCACATAAGCACTCACCAGACACTGAGCAGTCGATCGTGTGCAGCACCGGACAGGAAATAGAGGCCGTTGCTGTCAGGAGGACGCGTGGTGGCAAAGCACAGGGTCGTCACAGCCGTGGAGTGGCCTGTAAATTTCTGAGAACAAAGAGCAGGACAGTTGCTTCAATGGTACTGTAAAGGTCAAAGTCAAACTATAAACTGACCTTTTTAACTCATTTAAATGTTAATCGGTTGATTAGACCAGACACTCACCCTGTAAACCTCCTTAGTGGCCAAGTCCCACATCTTGATTATCTGTCCAGCTGAAAGCAGCAGTTTGCCATCGGGGCTCACACACAAACTCGTCACTGCTGCACGATCCGCCTTCCACTTACTGTGTCAACAGTGAACAAACAATCAGTGGCTGGTGCATGTGTTCATCCCCTAATCAAAGTTTACATTCTTAATGTATAGTCTTTATTTCACCTCGATCATGAACTTTTCTTCTCCACTACTGCCAGATTCATTCAGAACTGTTCCTCTATTCAGTTTTGAGGCATAAACAGGATTTAGCCAAAATCAACTGAGTATTTATGGCAACGACCTGATTGCTGTGATTCTAGACAAGAGTTTACTGCATATATATGAATAACATTAAACTTCCCTATTAAAACATCTCTGCTTTTAGCCAAAAATATCTTGTTTTTTTCAGTTCTTAGCTAGTTACTTAATAATATTAGTTCACATCCACATTTCTATTTTCATGCCAAACACTGATGCTTTATTTGTTTAACAAGTGATGGTTTGATGTGTTATTTCATTTTACAGTAACTTTTCAGAACTTCTTCTTAAACAGTGGACTCCACTCGAGCTGTGTTAAGTCGGTTTTCTTATGCTTGGAATCACTGTCTTGAAAAGACTTTTACTAGCAAGTTCAGTGAATCGTGTATATAACCTGACTGTGCTGTGTGTTACATTGAGATCAGTCAATCCCAATCAGTATCTCACAACCTTCATATAAAACACTGACATCTAATGAAAGAATATCTACTATCAAGAAGATCTATTACACTTTTAAAATATAATAACATCAGGGAAAAAGCTAGGGCAACAAAACCCACAGAACAAGTAGGTGAAGTGATTATCTGTATATATTGTTTGTGAAATGTGATCTGATCTTCACCATCGTCACATCATCCTGTAGGACATCTGGCAAGCTGTCCAAAGCCAGAGGCAGCAAAGCAGCCACAGATCTTTATGTTCCCTCAACCATACTTCAGTTTTGGGATGATACCCAATCTCAATTAGGCACCAACGCTTTTTTTGAAGTATCCTACAGGATAATGTCATGGTGGCTGTCTACAAGCTGAAGCTCAGTGATGCAGCAGGACAATGAACCTAAACATCAGAGTAAATCTACTACAGAATAACTTCAGAGACTTCTGGAGTCAGAGCCCAGGCCTCAACCTAATAGAGATGCTGTGTTATGACACAGAGCCGTTCACACCAGACTTACTAAGAATACACAGTGTGCACAGAGATGCAGTTAGTTTTACATTAGCAGAGACAAATTCAGGTGTTTTGTTTTTACCAGACCTTAACAATGACAAACATTTACAACAGAAGGTTTTATCAGTTGATAGTAATTCTGTAACTTGTCAAAGGTCATATCAGTGTACAACACTGCACCACTGGGCTCAGACTGTGTGATTATGCAGTTTTACAGGAGGGTGGCGAAAATGACAACAACATGCAAAAGGAAAAAAAACAGAATTTCACAGTCTGAGAGACATGGCTTTACATTTTCTGATGGATTAATTCACGGTTGGCCGGTTCCCTAGATCCACTGTCTTGCTTGCTTTTCAACTATCTTTGCCTTACTCAATGCCGATTAGCTGGATCAGGTGCGTTCAGCCAATTAGAAGCTGTATTTGCAGAGCTGGAGCAGTACTGGCCACCCCTGGATTTAGCGGTTCCAATGCTATGAAGTAAACACTTATATTCTCATAAATTTCTACTATTCATTAAGTCCAACAACATAAATCTACTAAATCTGTCTTCGGTCAGATCTAGATTAGATTTCACCTTTAGGATGCACTGACAGAGAGATACTGACCTTCGCGTCTTGCCTGTCTGCAGGTCCCACTCTATAATGTTGGTATCATCTGAGCCACTGTATAATAAACTGCCTTCAGGGTGCCACTGAACACAATTCACTCCTCCACTATGGCCCCCATCCTGCCAGGAAGAGAAAAATCAGTTAGTGGTAAATAATGTGTCTCATTATTCACCAGTGAAGTTTAGGGTGCACAGCAGCAGTGAATCACTATCACAGTGAATCAAAAGTTAGTGCTGAACAGTTCAGGACTCCCTGACAAAAACCTGTTAGCGAGGGAAACCTTGCGTCAGAGATGCTGGTTTACTTAATTAATTAATTAATCCCTGTAAGCACAGCCTCAATAATGGGTGTGTATGAGGATAGAAAGTGAATGTGTACAACTACATTCATTTAAGATGTATAATCTAAACCTATTAAGCTCATAACTTAGTAAAAGAGTTTTAATGCTCAGTTCATAACTTTAACAAAAGTGTTTTTCACACAAATATATTCAAAGTTGAAAGTTCTCCACGAACAGAAAGAACAGATGAAAAACTAATTAGACAATAATCATACTGTTGGTTAAAATGTGCATTTTAGCCTGTTCTGTAGGTAATGGAATATAAAGTATAGCACACAAAGAAGTGCAATAAGATTCAAACTCACCAGTGTACAGTGCAGCACTCCCTTTGCTGTACTGTAGATCAGCACAGTTCCTGCTGCTGTGCCCATCGCCAACAGATCTGCTTTCTCCTCCACATGCACAGCCTCCGATTTCCTTTTCTTCCTCTGTGGTCCCTCCTGAAACACAGTACATGTGGGATGTTTACCTAGCTAAACATTACAAATACCGGCATGAGGTTAACTTAAAAGGTATAGTGTACTCTAGCACACTGACAGCTGACAAAGACTGCTAATTTAATAGAAAATGGCAAAAATATGCTACAACAGATGTACATAAGTAGTGAATAGCAGCAATAAAATTAACAATATTAATGAAACTGATACATGTAATTGTATTATTAATAAAAAAATATATAACAAACAATTACATCCTCAATATAATTATGGACTCATAATTGTGGATCCCATAATCGATTCTGTCATAACCTATACCCTTTACATGTGTGAGAGAATTTACAAGCCGCCAACAGAAAAACTTGGGTCACGTTAAGACTTTTGAACCTCTTCTAGAAGTGTCATGGTGGCTCACGCTACTGAAGCTCTGGTTGGCTAACGCTAACCTGAATAAAAACTTTACTTGTAGTATTAACTACCTGAACACGTGCGATGATATCTGGATAAATTGAACGTAGATGCTTTAGGTTTTTCTTAGAGTTGGTTCCCTGGTGCTGTTAACCCCTAAATAAGACATTATTCGTGTTTTCTGGTGATAACGTTGCCATGTGGGGATAACATGTGCGTCCTGCGCAGCTGTTGAACGCTAGCTAACTGGTAACGTGTCTACCCCGCTAACCCAGTCTATCAGACTCATGGAAGTAAACGTCTTAACGCATGGTCCAGGTTTCTGAGCTCTCTTCTCTTTAGATAGTCTCAGTTTTTATTTTTTACGTGCGCATTTTCCATTAACTTCAGTACAGACAGCTTGCTCAGGCCTTGATAGCTCATGTAGCTAACAGCAGGGAATTTCAAAGCAGCCACACGTACCTTCGCTGTCCGGCATGGTCCCCATGCTATGCAGGTACAAGTGGCACTCAAATGGGCTGAAGGCACATATTCCTGTTGAAGCGTTTTGCTATCCGTGTTCCATATGCGAAGTCTGCCATCCTGAGCACACAACGCTAAGTACTGTCGTGATTTGGGTGAAAAAACGCAGGGTAGCTGCAGCGAAGAACTGCCACCGTCGGCCGCCATTTCTGAAGCGCTGCGTGCGTCTGCGTAGCTCGTTTACACAAACCACGTGTGGCCCGTCCGTGCACATGCGCATTACCGCGTGAGGAGCACCGCCCACAATCGTGCTGCCTTTAAGTTTTCTCGGAACAGCCGACGCTAACACATCTGAAGTAGTAAATTACACTTACCAGCCCACATAATACGTGCGTGATAGAAAATAAAAGTAATAGTACATAAATCAGGCAATGTGTGTATTATTCTCTGTATTAACTTCAACATCCCGCTGTATACGTGTGTATACAACAACTTTTTACAGCACATTGAACGCAGCAACAAGAAAAGACACTCCACTATAAAATCTCTGCATTTTCTGTGGATCTGTTCATGTCAAAAAATAACTTTTACACAACCCATGACAATTCATGAATACAACCGCGATCAAGTTATTTTCCACCTTGTGATATTTGGGGTTCAGCATTGAGTCAATAAAACTTTAGCAGTTCTATGATGAAGTGTATGATGTGCGTGACTGAGATTTGAATGATGTGATTGTTACTAATAGTAGCGTAAATGTACTGCAGGTGTATCTAATGGGAGAGAATGAGCTTTATGCGATTTCTTCCATTTCCAAAACCCAGCAAACAAGTGTTTGAATTTATTTAATATTTGTATAACTTGGCATATTTCTGCCACAAACACTCGGAAAAACAAACATAATCAATTCATTTAGACTAAGATATTCTGTTTACACTTGTTTATCCATCTGATTTCTATGTATTTTAATCTATGTAATCTGGTAGTATTGTATTCTATGTACATGCTGGTAGACGTCTGCCCTCTACTGGTTCACATCAATTACTACTCGTGTCGCTTAGTTATGACGTTGATCACATGTGTTTATCCAGCATGGTGACCTCCTTCAGTGTATGTCGCTCTCCTTTATATATCCGCGGTATATACAGCCCTGTTTAGGGGAAACGAAGACAAGGTTTACTGTTACATTTATGTTTGTATGTTCAGCTTTATTAACCTGGTGTACAGATTGTAAAACTGCAGCTGTAATTTTGGGTTTTTATTATTATTATTTTTTATTAATTGAACAGGATCTCAAGACACCCCCTTTACGTTAAACTGATGTATTATGTTATAATCTGAAGTAATGGCTGCACAGATGCCTCTTGCTGGACTTTCGTGTGTGCACAGACTGCTGAGAATCAGCACATACAGTCAAAGACAGGTCAGACACAGGGACATACTTATACATCTCACCAAAGCTAGAAGGGAGATAAGAACTTTTTCAACAGGTTCTCTGAAATGCAACGAGAAAGAGGATTCATTGTCTTGCCCCCTGAGCACCAAGCTTACAAGCAGACAAGTGCTGTCCAGGAGGAGGAGACCCCTGTCCCCTCTGGAGAGGATCAGTAGTCTGCTGCCTCAGGAAGCCCTGAGCCCAGAGGTGATGCAGCTGAGAGAGCAGAACCAGCAGGAACCTGGAGGAGACCTTGACGTCCAGGTATCAGTTGCAGACTGCGCACAAGACGAAAGTGGAGGTGAGGAAAAACCTAAAAAGGATGATTCAAAGACTCCACTTAGATCTGACGCAGCAGTGGAGTTGGTCACCTCAGCCACTCTTCCTGGGGAAAGCTTGCTTGCGTTTGGGGAGCTGCTCGTCGCTGAGTATCGAAAAAAAGGGCGGGTGGAGTTCAGGAAGATGTTCCAGCTTGAGCCAGGGACTCGCCTGCAGAGCAGTTGGGGGATCATCCTACACGACAATATAGCCGGGCAGCCTGCAGGTCGGTTCCTGAAGACAGGCAGGGGGGTTCCCATACTCATACGTCGTGCCAGTCTAGAGGATTATGTGCTCTTTATGAAGAGGGGGCCAGCCATCGCCTATCCAAAGGTGCACACTTTATTTGTATGACACAGTCCCAGATGCATTCCAGTTTCATCATTTGTTCTTCTGACAGATAGTGTTTGCTTTGCTGTCTTTTCCCAGGATGCAGGGACCATGCTGATGATGATGGACGTCACAGAGGGAGACTACGTGCTGGAGTCAGGTTCCGGGTCAGGGGCCATGTCTCTGTTCCTGTCCCGAGCAGGTCATCATTAGAATTTGATATCTTTCATTACATATGTTGAGTAGTATGTGTACACATGCTCTATGTAGTACACTTCAAGATGTCATAGCAGCACAGCCAACACTGTGTTTTTTGTTTTTCCTCAGTGGGCTCTAAAGGCAGAGTGCTGAGTGTGGAGGTCAGAGAGGACCACCACAGGAGAGCAGTGTTGAACTATAAGCGCTGGAGGACATCTTGGAGTCTGCGTCGGGGGGAGGAATGGCCCAACAATGTCCAATTTCACAACACTGACCTCTCCTCGGCTTCCTTGCTCCTTGCTGGTCAGGGATTCAGTGCGGTCAGTGTTTAAGATGGCGCTGAATAGAGAGATCTGTAAGAATGAAATAAACATTGTTTATCTTAGTTAAATAGCATTTTATGAACATATATATAAATGTGTGCTGTTATGACACCAAATGACACCATTCACTGGATCGATTCTATTTGTTGCAGGTCGCTCTTGACTTGATCAACCCTCAACTGGTTTTACCCACAGTGATTCCACATCTGCACCCTGGAGCTGTATGTGCTGTCTACCTTGCAAAGTGTGTATCTACCTAAATGAAGGGTGAAATGAAGTTGTACTTCACGCTGTACATTATGCTCTAAGGCACTGCAGTGGCGTCATACTTTAGATCCTTAGAGAAATGTTTTAACAGTTGAGGAAAGAGCTTCTGAGATTAGTAGCATTCCTGAGGTTGAATAGTTAGATGTTGTTCTGTGATTACTCTTTAATCACATTTGATTAAACGAACAAAACAAATATTTTTTATTAATTTACCGTATAATGTTTCACAGTGAGCAGGAACAGAACAGAGAACTTACCTGCCCCCTGACTCTCTCTCTGTATCACCCAGTATAACACAGGTCATTGACCTGCTGGAGGGTCTTCGATATCTGGCGCTGCCTTTATTGTGTGAACGCATCATTGAGGTTCCTATTCGAGACTGGTTGGTGGCACCGGCCTTGCAGAAAGATGGCCAGTACTGCACCAGGAAAGCTCCAATCCTGGATGAAAATCAAGAGGGGAAACAGGAAGAGGGGATGTCAGATGAGACTGACAAAGGTGACTTAAAGAAACGTCACGGACCTTGTGGTTTTCACTGTCTCATGTGGATCCTGAGAATTTTACTGTTGTGTTTCAGAAGAGCTGACCACAGATGCACATCCAGCCTTCGGGAGTATTCCCTACATCGCCAGGCCTCACCCTGAACAAATGAGCCACACAGGTCAGATGTCACATTTCACATAGTACCAGCAGACATGTGTAAACATAAAAACTTACTGGTCACTTTTCTTTTTTCAGCCTTCCTGATCAAACTGAGGAAATATGTGCAATAGCTGCTCTGCCTTAAGGATCCAGTAGAGGCAGAAAAATGAATGAATGCTTTAATCTGTCATCTATAATATCACCTTACTGTAAATAACGTGGTAAATAAAATACTGAGGTGACAATATCACTTTTGGCGTATGTTTTAGTGCATAATACAGGTTGTAATAAATCTCAAAAAAAGACAGATTCAATTTAAACTTTTTATTGAAAACTCAAGAGGCAGTGTTGGATCATTAAACAAGAACAATGGCAACACTACTAAAAACACAGCCAGAAGAATCACAGTGTGAGACAGACATGTATCCATTAATGGCTGAACTTTCATTCAGTCTATAATTCATTAAGACATTTACGTGAATTTAAGTGAAGAAAATCCACAAGTGCTTTAGTAAATAAATTAATAAATAAATAAATAGCACAAACTCAGTGTGGGTGAAAAAAGCCTTTACAGTAATAGTGTTTTGTGTATTGCATCAATCTTACTTCACGTTTCCATCAGTGTGTGACAGATGACATCAGCTCATTCTTAGAGTCTGTCAGGATGGAGGTAAACACACAAACCAGCAAGTTACATTTGTGATTCAGACTTTGGCAGAAGATAATGCACAGGACTCTTCAAGAGTGAAGTAGTAAAACTGCTGAGGTAGCCTGGAGCTCTACTCTTCACTGATCCAGTCCATGGAGGTGTCGTATGCACATATACAAGACGACTCATCTCCTAACAAAGAGGGAAGAAGTGTAGTTGGATTAAGTTTAATTTAACCAATATTAAATTAAATAGACAGCCTAACAGTCACACTCAATAAGTATGGGGCATTTCCTGGGATAAACAGTCTCTCACTCAAAGGCATTTTAATACATTGAGAAATGTACTGCATTTGTCTATATAACACTACAACTTAGTGAGGTGAAGTAAAACATCCTATGCCCCTAAACTGTATTATCAGGAGTCATTAATGTGCAAAAATAAATCCTGTTCCTACACCTAATACTAAGATCTGTGTTAAATGCAAGTCAAATCACTGGGATATACAGGAGCACTATCTTTTCCATTTTAACTTTCTATTCCTGCTTTGCCGAAGTCCTGACAGGTGCAATCTTCTCTCTGTCTCTCACACACTCACTCACACCTTGTTTGCCAATGACAATATTAAACTTATGTATATAAAGTGTGATGAGATTTTCCACAGCTATGATTGGAGGAGAAGCACCCGTGTATTAGGGACACCTACTGGGAAGCTTCTCAGAACAGCAGCAAGAGGAATGCTGTGCATGGTTTTTGGTCTCCACTGGCTTCATGCAAGAGCTTGTAGCCCTGGGTGGTGTAGTCTCCAAAGTCAGTAAGGAGGTGAATGGGTGTGGATAGGTGGTGTTTGGGGTCCATGCAGAACCTATGGAAGGTGAGGCAGAGCCCAGGCCCTGATCCAAACTGGTGCCATGGTTACAGAGGCCACAGGAGACGGGAGAGGCTGAGGGCCCACGGGGTATACGGGCATGATCTCGGTCACCATACTGTCGCTGGGCCCCACTGTGGTGCTCTGATCTGTCTCGCTGCCACACAAAATGAGAGGGCACAATAGCCATCACCTGAAAAGTCAGAGGAAGAAATAAATTAATACAACTGCAGGAGAATAAGAACAAACAAGATTAAATCATATAACTGCAAAAAAATACAGCAGAGATGGAATTTCTGGCTGTGAAATAAAGTAAGAAAAATTACACTGTGCAGCAAAACAAACAGCATTTATCAGTCTGCTCAGGTAGTTACTTGTGCGCACCTCTTCACAGCAGCGCTTGCTGACAGCAGCTCTGTACTCAATGCGACTCCATAACTTGTCTCTCTGCTTGAGGAAGCGAGGAAAGTGCTTCCTCCAGGTCTTGCCCAGCGCCCATGGAAAAATCTCATACTTACTCTCCTCCTCATCCTCCTCCATGGTGTTGGCAAGATACCTTCAGATAACATGAGTTAATCATGAGAACCTAAGCTAATTTCATTTTTTTCTAGCCAATCAACAGTAACAATAAAAATCAGAGGCACATAATGTTTGCTTTTTATTATAATTTTAAGATTTAAATACAGAATCTTGAGTCTTTTTCTATAAAACTTACAGTGCAATGAAGAAATTCTTCCTGGTGTATTCTGCAGTAGTGAAACGGGCCCTTTTGAAGTACACAAAGGCCATGGCTAGAAGGTACTGATGAATCAGTTAGAAAAAGTGGAGTCAGTTAACTGTACACATCAAAAAGCTTCAGAAAGATTTGAGAGCTTTCACAAAACTAATGATTTTACCTTATCTGTAATTTTACAACAAGAGTCCATCCACAGAAAGTCTTGAATAAGATCATCATCTGTAACCAAACCAAATTTTAAATCAGGCTTCTCCGCTTTAGGGATTGGTTAAAGGTCATATTAACAAATTGTATGCAACAGATTAAAACATGGTGTTTATCTACAGTACTTATTTACCAAACAGTCTGAAGTATGAAGCCATTTCCTGCCGCTGGATGATAATAGTTGGAGGCACGGTCATTCTGGCATCCTGCTGCTGGCTCGGCTGGCTCTTCCCTGGTGGCCCCTGAACGTCTTGGCCGTTTGATCTTTTCAGCCGGAGACCTCTTCTGATTTGGAGGGAGTGAACAGTGTTGGGTTTGACCCGCACAGTTACCGAGGGGGGAGTCTGGCGCCAACTGTACGTCTGCTTCATCATGCTTCAGTCTGGATCATGTAGTGAAGAGGTCTGCAGTGCTGAGAAGAAATGAGGGGAAGAAGCTGACAATCAATAAATAACACAAATAACAAATAGTGAGCTCGTAAACCAGGGTTAGGTTTCTTTAAACTGTGTGTAAGTCGATTTAGGCTAATTACATCATGAGAACCAGACAGTCAGCAATATTCACTGTCATTTAAAATAACAGTTCTGAGCTCTCAGAAAGCTCAAGTTAACATAATTTAATTGTCATGTCTTAAAATTACATTGGGTGACATTGGCGTTAAGGTTTATAATAAACTTATGTCAAAGTTTACTTGAACGTCCTCACCTCCGCGGATCTTCCTGCTTATTTTAAGTTCAACAAGCTAGCAAACCGATAAGGAGACTTCACAATAACGTTAGTTAACAAACGGAGCAGACACAGATAGCGTCTAAAGCTACAGTGAATATCGTCCTTAAAGACAGGGGAGAATATTCACAACAGTTCACACAGTTTTAAGAGTTAACTTAGAGTAAAGCGGTTACCGGTCAATAACTTACACTCACTGACCACAGAAAATAGCAGCTTGAGAACGCGCCTCTGGATCCGCGCCAATCGCCCAGCAGCACACCTGCACGCGGGGACGCGCAGACCACTCACGCTCTTCTTCTTCTTCTTCTTCTTCTTCTTCTTCTTCTTCTTCTTCTTCTTGTTGTAATGGTTATGGTGAAACTACTACTACTACTACTAACTATGAGCGGAATGACTAAGACTTAAAATACTACACAAATACATTAATAGGTAGAAAATAAATACACGTTTACAGATTTTAAATTCTTTATTAAATTGCATTACCTCAAATATAGTCTAATGCTGGTAGAATTAATTAAATAGCTAGCTCAATAATTCAGTTAAAGTTTAAGTTTAACAATTAAGGAATCAGGCTAGGGCTGTAATAGGGTAGCTGATAGTAGTTGGTAGTAGTCTTTTACATTTTAGTGCATCTGTCCATAATAATTTTTTTGGTTTAAAAAGGCACAAACCAGCTAATTAAATGTATATTTAGCTCACAACTATAATGTATTAGGGGTACCTTGGCAGAGATGCAAAAAGCAAAACAATAATATGTATAAGGGTAAAAATATTTTAAAACAAGGGGGTTTCATAGGACATGGATATATGCTCAGTGAATCTGTAGGCACTACAGGGTTATTAATGAGTTGTTGTTTTTTAACTTTTCACACAAAAATAACAATAACATACAAAACTTTTATTAGATAATCATTTGTTTTAGTAGACAAAACATTGTTTTCTTCACAGAGTTAAAAAAGAAGAAAGATTATGATAATCTATTGTAATTTAAGCTGGATTGTTACATAAGTTGGATTTTTTCAAGTTGGACAGAGGCAAAGATCCAAGTACTTGTTTGTCCTATTTTAGAACTCATCACTGTTCCAGTGGCTTATACTATATATAAAAAATTAAAAGAAGATCAGTAAATCACCAACTTTAACTGTGCTATACACCTATGAAAAAAATGATAGACTAGAACTATTAGTGCACCTAATAGAATTTATAATTAAGTACCTGTCATCTCATCTTTATTAGGTAGATTTTTTTCCCTTTTGCTATGCAAATGGCCCATGGGATGAAGAGGGAGACATTGTTTTCCAGACTATAAAAAGCCACCTGCAGCCAGCCCCCATTACGTAAATGAGCTTATGGTCTTACAAGTAGGTGAGTTTTATATGCTTTAAAGTGACATCATGCACACTGAGAAGTTCACCGAAAGCCCCACTAATCCTCTCAGCTGCTTGTCCTTTGTAAAGTAGGAGGGATGTGTTTCAGAGCACGCTACAAGGATATTTTTATAAACACGACCACCACTCTTATTTATTTTGCCTGTCTATGACTGCTGGAAGAGATTTGTAAAATGGATTTTATAATATTTTGTTTTGGTAGGTTCCCCATGGAAAGGGATTTTAGACTCAACAATCTCAGCCATCTGAAAATGACAGATACAGCAGGTGGCTAAGGATCTAGGCTTTTTTTTTTTTCATTATTCACTGCACCGTCTGCACAGATCTGTCTGTCTCTCTTGGAAACCATTTAGGTCAGCTTGTATTTAAAGAAAGAAACAGGTAAAATGGGCTGCTCACCATCCAAAGGTAACAACATTGGGACTCTGGGTGCCATGAGGAAGGGGAAAATGCTGCCACCTGCACCTCATGAAAGTCAGTTTCAAGATGGAGAAAACTGTAATTCAGCAGGATCTACAGATGGGAATATAAAGGAGGGGAAAGCAGCTGGACAGGTATGGCAGAAAGAGACACATGTTACGCCACAAAAAAAGACATCAGTAACTGAGTTGGCTCCAGAAGCAGTAAACATGGTTAAATTAGAGAGCCAAGATATGGTCAGAAACACAGTGTCACAAAGAAAAGAGAAAAATGTTGACAAGCAGGATGTAACAGAGAAAAAGTCTGGAAGAAAACCAAAGAAAAATACAAGAGGTACAAAGGCTCCTAAAAAGAAAGAAAAGGATAAACAACCTTCAGAAGTGAAAGTGGACTTCCCCGAACCTCTGGTTAAAGCTCATCAAGCCGCTTATACTTTTTTAAATCCTAGTATAAACAAATATGATGTTTTACTTGGGCTTTTGGAACACGCAACCCAAACTCAAGTTTCTGTGCAGCCTATGGTTGCCTTTATGACTCTACGCTATGAGGAAATAATTCAGGGACTTAAAGAGATGGCAGATGAGGGAGAAAAAGTTTTAAAAGATAATGGAGAACATCTTGCCTGGCCGAGCCAGATGAAAAACCTCTCATCTTCTCCCTCTCTGAAGTCTGGCTCTGATAATACTGAGCCCCCACCAGATTTGTTGCAGCAGTTGCTTCAGTACACCACACAGAGAATGCAAAAGGTGTGCCAGACTGTTGGTGGAATTGGGGACTCGGCTCTGGAGGAAGCAGTGGAATACTTTGCCTCAGTCTCAGAGCTTTTAGAGGAAAAACTGAAAGTTAAACGTGGAGTAGAAACTAGGCTAATGCAACTCTTGTCTCGCATTGAAATGGCCTCCCTGCGCAAGCCTGGACCAGAGGACTCTGCTCTGTTTAGTGAAGATAGTGGTATTGGGGCTGAGAATGAATCCTTGGCTGGATCTGAAAGACGGCATAGACGAGAGAGTTGTGAGTCCACTGGGACAAACCGAGCAACTCCTGTCAGTCCTATGGGAGAGGGAATCTCCATGAACATTAGGCGAGGAGGAACAAGAAAAAGGATTCTAAGTCAAATTAGTCCAAGTGTTTCCATTACTTCACTCAACTCACTAGGTTCTACATGTACCCTAATGGCTAATGACCAAAGATATTCATTGCTAGGATCAGTTTCCTTAGATGATGGGGAAGAAGACAATAATGGTGATGATGACGAGATGGATGTAAAAGAAGGGTTTAAAAAGCGATCAAATTCTTCACCTGTAGACCATAAACAACAACACCCGCACCGCCTACCCCCAAAGCGCATAGAGAATCCTCAAAATGTAGAAATGACCCTCAAAATGAAAAATGCTATAAGTGGTAGGATACAGTTTGTCCCATCACAGAACTCTAGTGCCAAAGCAAAGGTAGTAGGAAGCCCAAAAACCAATCGACGCCAGTGGATGGATGAAGAGGAACGATGTCCAAGAAGGCCTCAAACAGCAGCACCCATTCAGAAGGCAGTGGTAAAAAAGACAGCGGTGGCAAAAGAGCGACGTACCCAGTCAGCCGAATCTCTACGAAGCAAAGGTGAAGATCCTACTCTGCTTGAACTAGAAAGAACACAAAAGGATTTAAACCAGAGGTTGCACAGAATGAGTAAAAGCAAGGCAGAAGGAAACACAAGGACTATTCAAGCTAAACAAAATCAGGGAACCTCACCAGCACAGTCTCCAGCAATAAATCGCAAAACTCTTTCAATAGAGAAGAATGGCAATCCTCAACCAGTTAAAGAGAAAGAAGGCCATATCAAGTGTAATAACAGAAAACAAGAGGGAACAAGTTATGTGCAAGAAGATAAACAGAAGGAAAAGCAAACACCCCACGGTCCTATAAAAGCCACCCCACCACCTAGTCCTCCTTCATCTCCACGACCATCCGGGCTTTGTAGAGGCAGAAATTCAGTAAAAAAACTAATTGATACATTCAGTCAAGGAATAGAGGAGCTAGAGGGTCCTAGAGTTCTCGGCCCTCTCAAAGGCGTACGCAAGTGTGGGGTTCCTGTGTTACCTGGTTTAGGAAATGTAGAAGCTGTTCTTAGTGCTGGGATAACCAGCTGTAGGCCTGAATCAATCTCATCTGAAAAAAATGACTATTTAGACCTGGATAGTCTTCCTCCACCTCCACTGGAGGTATTAATGGACAATTCCTTTGAAGGTGCTCAGTGTCTTTCAACTGGTGTAGCAGATGATGGGCCTTCAAAAGTTGGCAAATCACCCGTTTTAAAAAGGGCTGTGGTGTCGCAACGACTAAGGGCCTCAGTTCAGTCAGTAACAGTGCTGCCTAGCAAAGGGGGTTTGCCACAACCTTCCAAGTTTATATCCCTTGCTGTATCAGATCAGCAAGACACATCTGCTCTGTCAAAGGTCAACAAACCACATGTTCAAACCCAAACACTTGCAGACCCAGTAAAAGAAAAAGGTTATTTGTGCCAACAAGCCAGAAAGATCATCCACCTACAGCACGTTTCAGACTCTCAGTCAGAGAAAAATGACGTAGCAACAAATTCACCTGCCAGTCAAGAAGAAACAGCAGACATACAAGTTGGTGGCCTTTCAGTGCCTGAACCTAAGTCAGTCATACAGTCTACAGTGCCTTCTTCTTCAGTAGTCACCAGCCAACCACCTGCTACCCCACCTGTGTCTAGGGGTCGAATATTACCATCCACACCTTCTACTCCAACCAGCTTACATCGAAAACTTCCCAGTCCCCACAATTACAAAAGGCAACCAACTCCACCGTCTTCAGCTAACCCTTCTGTTAACAGGACACTCCCTGCACCACCAGCTGTTCAGAGGAACCTCCCTAGCCCACCTATTGCAAAACAGAACACCTTAAACTCACACTCAGCCTCTACATACCCTTTCAAAGCACCGTCTCCACCAGCCTCGCCAAAAGTACAAAGATGGTCAAGAGAGAATAGCAGTGAAGACTCATCTAATACTCGGATGATGAGTAATGCACGTTCAGTCTTCTGCCTTGCTTCCCCATCCCTGTTTGAGGCCCAGCCATGTTCAGGTCCTCGATCCCCTCAAGCATGGACCTCTACTACGGTGTCTTTCCTCTCACGTGTCATGGGGAGTCGTGGAAGGTTTCCCGTATCTGTTCAAGGACCTCGGCCGTTCATCCGAAGAAGTCATTCAGATCGAAGGCCAAGTCTGAGTTTGCCACCGAAATCACCAAGCATCTCAGTGGCTGAGACTTGTGGGAGTGAGCCAGTAATATGTTCACAGGAGTGAGTGTTTTCAGTTTTTTTTGTGTCACACATTGTCAATCCATCAATATGATTTCCTCTTCCATCTTTGATGGTTTTACAATAAACCTCTGCACTCTGATATTTATGAGTTCAAGATTTAGATTCCTAAATCTTATTTAACTGTCAAAGATCAACTATCTCCTTTTTTATAGAATTATTATCATTCTTGTTATTAGTATTATTAGTAGTAGTAGTATTAAATCTCCTTGGATAATTAATTTAATTTCCTTTGATTGTTGAGCTACAAAATTGAACCTAATACCCACATATACCAGTGTATTCCAGGAAATATTCAGCTCTAGAAGTTACTAGGCAGTTTTACTGAAATATAGTTGGGACTGAAAACAATACTCACACATATAATTTCTTTTGTCATTCATGACATGTAACATAGTAGATCAGGCCTATTTGATTTTTACTAACCATCAGCATGAAACTGCAATTAGCCTTCAAGATGAAAGAAAATAAGTATATTACGTAATAAAAAATGTTTTCCTGTTTGTAACTGACACAAACCCATCTGGCCCACTTCTCTGATTGTTAATGATGACATTCTCCTTTCATTCCTATAGGTTGGATTATGAACCAACCAGGGATGATGAACTATGGGGTAGCCAATCAGACCTTAGAGCTACACCACGCTCTGCATCACAACCGGACCTGTGTGTTGTTGGTCATGCCTTGCACAGAGACTAAAGGGGCCAGGGAAGGGCCAGTGGGATTACGGATTAGCAGGCCTTACTAAGGATTTAAGATGATGGTGTTTATTCCACTGGGAAGAGAGGAAGAGCTAATTCTAGCCACTTGCATTACACACCTCCGTAATGTTTATATTTAAGTGTGTTTTAGTTTTGGAGTGTGTATGCCACTTTGTCTACATACATGTATATGATTGTATACATAATAATGTTCTTTAATTGGACTGCATAGAGAAACAAATACATAAAGTAAAGTTTACAATACATGGAACTCACCTGGCTCACACCTGGCTCCCACTAACCATAGATATATCAGCCAGTGGTTGATTAATCATGCTTCACACAATATTGATTAACTTTACTTTCAGTTAATTCAGATCAGTAGTTATATTATCAAAATTGGCTTAGTGGTCTAATGCGTCTTCCCCTACGTTTATTTATTAAAGCTACAATCTTCAACTTTTGGGAATCAAGATAGCAGTAGACCAAGGCTCAAAAGCCAGGCCCAGCCTTCACTCTCGCTGCTCTTCTTTGTTCTGCAAATCCCTTCAGGTATAAATCTGAAAGAAAAAAATACAATAAATAAGAAGCTACAAATCTTAATGGTCAAGCAAAAATTATTGGCCTTCTTTGATTTATGAGGAGGGCAAGCCCCACTCAAAAACCTTCAGCCAGAATTATCAAAACAAATATCAAAAAAAGTTACATGAAGTAGATTTATTTCCTTCAGTGTTGACAAATTAGCTGTGTCACTGCATTAACTGAAAGTAAGTACTTCCCATCAGTGGCAAATGTTGTGTGTGTGATGTCAATCATTAGTTCAAGCAATAATTTCCTCAGCAATTACTGATTATTATGTTTTTAATGATATATATCTATAGATCTAAAGATATATATATATATATATATATATGTATATATATTTTGTAATTACTTCAATATTGTTTTTTAAATCACTCATTGTTTTCCATGTTTTCTTTTTATTACTTGTTCATTAATAAAAAACTGCATAAAATCATTTAACTACTACAAATAACATTTACTTCATTACAAGAGGGTAATCCTCTTGCTCCACTTAATTTAGTCTACAGGTTATATTCGTTACTTCTCACTTCACAAAACATATTAAAGAAGATTTTAAAAAGATTTAACAGTATATACATTTAAAACTGACCTGATTATTTGACAATGGTGACAAAATAAAACTCTGTTAATAACTAATTTTATTTAATTAACATTTCAGGTTCCACTAGGAATTGTAGATTTTTCTTGAAAAAAAAAGAACATAAAGAACAATACAATCAGTCAACAC
The DNA here is from genome assembly GCA_034779795.1 of Ctenopoma multispine. Classification (NCBI taxonomy): domain Eukaryota; kingdom Metazoa; phylum Chordata; class Actinopteri; order Anabantiformes; family Anabantidae; genus Ctenopoma; species Ctenopoma multispine. Next base: position 15,660,609 of record JAUYWH010000004.1, read on the forward strand.
AAAGTGACATTAGTAATAATAAATACTGTAGAGAATATTTTTATCAGCCTGTACAGGCTGATTAGCATCTAGCAGCAGACATGCAAAAGTCTGGTCTGGTGGATGTGTGTCTGCTAGGGTATCATGTTTGTAGGAATATGGCTGCAGGGGGGGTGGTGTGTGTATGTGAGAATGTGTGTCTGTGAGTCTTATGTGAGTTCCCCCCGGAAGGGAGCAGTACGGACAGTTCATTGGTGTTTAAGACATGGCTGTTGTCTGAACACCACTAGGTCAGGAGCTATATATCTTCTCTAGTGTGTCTCTTCATTGCCTGAAATGAGACCCACCACGGTGGCATCATCCACAAACTTTATGATCATATTTGAGGAGTGAATGGCGGAGCACTCCTGTGTGAAAGTGGTGAGGACTGGGCTGAGCACACAACCAGTACCAGTACCAGTGTTCAGGACCAGTGTGCAAGACGTGCCTTTCCCTATTCTCACCACCTGGGGTCTGTTGGTGAGAAAGTAGTACTATGGAAACTGCATCCATTGATGCCATGTAGGTGAACAGATATCTGTCCAGACCAGCAGGGATAACATCCTTGATGTGTTTCAGGAGGATCCTCTGAAAGCACTTCATAATCACTGGGGTTAGAGTCACAGGACGGTAGTTATTGTGACTGACTACACAATAAGTCAGTCAAAATAATTGACTGACTTATTGTGTAGTTGGTCACAGGCAAAATAATTGAGGATTTAAGACACACAGGAACCTTAGCAAGCTGCAGGGAAAGGTTAAAGATGTCTGGAAAAACACCAGCCAGCTGGTCAGCACATGCTGTCAGAGTCCGACCCGACACCTTACCATTAATCCTGTTTAGTCACATGTGTTTCTTTTGACCGTATTTGCAAATTAATTAATAGTAGCCAGCAAAAGCACATCGAAAAAACAAATCCGGGCAGAGACAGAGCACGGTGCCTTTTAAAAGCAACCACTTAAATTACTGTCGCTGTTACAGGCGAAGGGGTGAACGTGTGAGTCATCTAATAGTAGCCTGCAGGGAGAAACAATAATTGCGATCTAAAAGTCCACTTGGTGGTGGTAATTGTGGTGTAGACCTTTAGCACACTGACACACTCCTCATGTCAGATACAAGGTGAGTGGTTGAAGCATGAAAGGTTGTGTAAAGCTGAAAATGTCATGAGGATTTGAGGTAATTTGGGAATCTCTGAAGCTTATTTCTCACACCACAATATAAAGTCATCAACTCCTTTAAACTCAGTTTTTATGTGACCTCACACATGCAAGTTTTGGACTACAGTAATACCTACACATTGCTTCCTGTTGACGAAGAACCTGCAAGTGGCTTTACTGTATTTCCTGTCCAGCACCTGTCCCTAAATGCTAGGATGCACAGATTATCTGCTTCTGGATTTTCATGCATTGAAACAGATGAAGCTAAAGTTGCCCCTAAAACATTTGTTTTCTTCTTCGTATTTTCTTCTTACAATTTATATCAGTAATAAAATAATAGAATAACACATATTGTCAACTAAAAATACCCAGCATGCTTGAGTAAGGATTTGGTGAAAGAATTAAGGCACTGAAATAATGATATTGTGTTAGAATTTGTGGACTACAACCTTTCTTTTTTTTTTCATATTTACTTGACTGTCATTTATATCAAGCAAACAAATATAATTCAATCTGTTGACATGTAATTAAACTCCTACTCAGAATGAATAAATCCAAAATAGGCGTAATTGAAAGTGATCTTGTTATTATAATACTAATAATAATACATTTTCGAGGGTCAGAATTTCTGCACAAACATCCTGAGAATATTTTCCTTTTAAAACAAAGAACTCTGTTTTCCGCTCTCATTGGAACCGCTTTGTATTTATTTGCATTTTGCAAGAAGGCTGCAAACAGCAGCACTCTTGTGTATGTTTTTTTTAAAGGAAAGCAACAGAGATAATCTGCTGAAACTAATGCTGTTGTTGGAATTAAAGCTGTCAGATGCTGAACACTGACACGAGCACACATGACGCTCTCTCTGCCTCCACACGTCCGTCAGTGGCTCTTTACAAAAACGATCTTAGAGCACATCTGCTCTGTCTTTTAGACTCCTACATATTTAAATATACTGTCACTCAGTGTGTTTTGTGTATGTATTGAGTAGGGCTGTGCAATAAGGACAAAATAATCATATTGCGATTTTTTGAAAGAATATTGCGATTGCGATTTTATTTGCGATTTTGGCAACTGTTTTTGCTTTTTCAAACAAGCTACATACATACATAC
>JAUYWH010000004.1:15662994-15675696 GCA_034779795.1 Ctenopoma multispine
CATTGTTAACATTAGTTAATGCACCATGAACTAACATGAATAGCTGTACTGACATGAACTAACATTAACAAGAGTGAATAAATGCTGAAAAAGAAAATTGTTTATTGTTAGCTACTATATTAGTATTTGTGGCGACATATATGCAAATTCATTTTCCGCCAGTAGGAGGCGCTTAGAGCGAGACGGAGAGCGGTTTCCTTGGTGACGCAATATACAAAGCAACACTCGGCTGCATTACATGCAAAATAAAAAGAAAATGACATCCAAACATTTTTGAGGACAGTCGGTTTCCTTCAGACTTATGGTACCAACTATGGTACAAGTTGAAAATACTATTACAAAACATTGTAATAAGTTTTCATATTAAACATCTTTGCGCAATTTGTTTCTTAATAAAAAAAGTATGCCCTACAAAGTGTCCTAATGTAAATTATACATTACTCAATGTAAAGTATAATAAATGTATAATAAAATCTAACTTACCAATTGCCAAATGCAGTCTGTGTCCGAAGCACTGCAGTCGTGTCCAGTTGTTCAAAGTGACAGCCTTCACTATATTAGTTCCATTGTCTGTGGTGATAGACACTTGTTGCTCTTCACAAAGTCCCCATGATGCTAAAGCTTCTTTTAAACCTTCAGATACATTTTCTCCAGTGTGATCTTCTGGGAAGAAATGCTGTTTGCAAAGATCGACTTTTCATTTCAAAGTTGTCATTAATGTAGTGGACCGTTAAACTCATGTACCATCGTTCTGCTGGACCACGTATCTGTGGTCGTGGCGAAGTATTTCACCTGCTTGAGCTCGTGTTCAACACCCGCCTTACATTTCTCATACATTTCGGGAATAGCAAATCGTGGGAAATGAGTGCGAGATGGCAGCTGGTGTCTTAAAGTGTTTGAATTAGCCTTCGGAAGCCGTCTTTACTGACGATGTGCGCAGGCATCATATCTTTGCATATATGATAGGGGAGTGCGTCGGTAATTTCTTTGTGCCGTTTTGATCCTTTCTCATAAGGCACGGCGCTGGCAAATGCTTGAACAAGGGATACTTGTTCAGTCTGTTCGGGCTGGCTTTGATGTGTGCTTTTGTTTGTTTCGATCGACTTTGTCGACAGCGACATTTTTATGACGCTGTTTTAAGTGTTGGAACAGATTTGTAGTATTGCTCCGTTTCGTTGGAATAATCATTTCACAAGTCTTGCAAATTACCTTGCTCTGTGACACATCCTCTCTCCTGAATCCAAAATACTCCCAAATGACTGACGTTGAATTTGTCTTTGGCACCAAATCATTTTTATTTTGACCTGCATCCATATTTTATGTTCTTTCCTCCCGCTCAGCTTCGTCGTGCGCTGCGTCAGCTCTGATTGGTTAACATATTAAAATCAATAACTATTCCGAATAAAAATATAAATAAATTAATAGATACAATCGCAGCCTTATGCGGTTTAGAAATTGCATGTGCTTAAAACGCGATTTATTTGCGATTGCGATTAATTGCACAGCCCTAGTATTGAGTTAAATGTACACTGACAATCTACAGTATTTTTTAGATTCACATGGTAACAAGCTGCATGCAGCCATGCCTGCAATGAAATCTGTTCTCCACCAGAGGAGTGTCTCCCCCCACAGTTCATTTCATGTCAGAAAGACACAGGTGGAATGTAAATGTGATGAAATTTAATGCAGTCTCACATAATTAGTTACCACAAACATACTGTTTACTGTACCGTTATCCAGTGGTCAGATAGTCTGAATCAGCTCCTGGTTCTGAAGCAGAATCATTTTCGCGTGGTGAGATACGATAAACCTGCTGGCTCTGAATCCTCTCCTGACGTGCATGAATACCAACATGTGAATGATAGAAACATAATTATTCTGAATAAATTATCTCTGTGTCGATGAGGGAATGTTTGCATACGAATAATAACTTTATTCATACTACAGTTGAATGTTTTTTGCTTGTCTTCATTTCTTTCAAAAGCATGTTTAATATCACCTCCTTACTGGCATATTTTATCACATTTGTCCTACAAAAAATACTGCTGGAGGACAATGATAGAGTAACAACTTCTACCACTGCTGTAAATATTTAGAGCCCTTCTGAATCTGAAGTTCTTTTTTTGGACATAAGGACTGCTTATGTAGCTTCTGCAGCTAAGTGGAGCTGTGTCATTTGAACCTCAGCTGAACGGTGGAGTGCATTTGGCACAGATCGAGAGATGAATTTTGGCCCTGAGCAGAAACAGAGGAATGATTACACAGCGGAGGTACAACGTCACTACAGGAACTAGCCCCATGGTATTTTTATGAGAGCAAACGCCAAAAAAACATTCAACAACTTGTGGTTGAGGTTAAAAGACGACCATTGTGTCTTGAGTTATGGTCTGCAGCTACAGTAGGTGACTTTCCTGACACGGGTCAGTATAAAGTGGGATTGTTTTCTGAGGGGAAGAGAACCAAACCTGCTGTGAAAGTCATACCGTTTGAGAAATACAATTTTTGTCCCCCTCCTGAGAAATGTAATACTGTTCACACCCTCTGCATTCGGTTAAACTGAAACAGTTCAACTTAAACACAGCAATCAGACGACATTATGGAACTTTGAGACAAATTTAAAGCAGTAATATTTGCAAAGACCAGGATTCTTAAAATACAAAACATTCCCAGCAGTGTGTGCCTACACGTCTGACCTCTCAACAATATAGCAGTGTGTGTGTTAACTGGAATGTGTTTGGTGTCTGACTCATTAAAGTCATAAGAACAAATTAAGCTTGAATGTTAACACCATTTTATATTGTTATGAAAAGAATGTAATAATGGCAGCTATCACACTGAATCCAAGACCTGTGTACTACAGCTGCAAATACAACACTAAATTGTTTGTTAGCATTTTGTTCATGTGTAACAATGTGAAGTGAGAACACTTAGGAAATTGTTAGTATAGTTTAGGTAATGAAGGTATGTAATTTTCAGATTATTATAGTCCAAGACTGAAAGGCTAAAAATGAGCCTGGATGTGTAACGATTGGTAGCTTTTGTGAGATGACAAACAGTGTGCTTATGCATAACAGAAAGTTGATGCTAAACACACTGTGCCGATGCACATTATGTTTCATAAGTGTAAAAATAAATTAATGGGTACCTTCTGCCATCTGAGTAAATCTGCAGAATTGAACAGAATTTTTGCCACTGAAGCTGTTGTACAGAAAGTTTACAGTGTAATTACCGTCACTCCTGCACTCCTTCCAATAAAAATGCTAATAACTGGAGGTAAATGATGAGTTAAATGATGTATTAATGTTGTTCATTATTTTGGTTTATTTCTCTGTTAATGAGATGGAGCTAAAGTGATATTTACTGAATGAGTTCCTCTCATAATTGCCTACTCCACATTGTTATTGCACGTTTGCACAGCCTGTCAGGAGGTGAAATCAACATTTGCCTTGCTCTCCAGCTCTTCAGAGGATGTCATGGTTCCAACAACTGCATTTGTTGTCTGGATCTGACTGGTTGAAAACACAGGCCAGCATCCACACTGGCAAATAAAACGCAGTAGGCATGTAGACAGTAACCAGACACACAGAAATATTAATAACAACATATTTAAATATTGATTCTATGTAATCATTGTAGAATCTAGCTGCAATTGATGTTCAGTAAGCAGGCTGCCAGATTATTAAGTGTTTCTGGCTGCTGTGCTGAAAGATGATACTTGAATGTAAATGTCCTATAATGAATAACTTTACTAAATGCATAACAGCAACAAACCCTGCAAGCTAAAAGACAGAACAGGTTTTCATTGTTTTCCAGAATGAGCAATTTCTGACTATGATGCCTGACTCGTCTGTCCTCTTGTAAAATGACACCATAGGTCATCTGTGCATGACTCATAGCTAAGGGGCAGTGTTAGGCAATTGCCGATACAATATTATTGGGTTTTGGTACGTCTGGTGCTGTATTGTCAGGTAGGTTGGAGGACAAATTTAATCAGTCACATTGCAGAACAATGCAATGCAACAAATCTAATATATGATATATGACATATTGATTTTTATCTTTGCAACCAAACTTCAGTTGATCTTGTTGGTGGTGGTAATTTTAAACCCCAGACACAAGTGGCTCTCAGTTCTACACCAAAAAGAGAGAAAAAAAAGTATTTCTGGCCTTTTGTTTAAGCACTTAAACTGATTTGGTCGTTTGAAAATGTGGCACAGATAAAGATCACCCACTGCTGTAGTTTAACCTAGAACATTTTACTAGTAGCTGTTTGTAGTCACCTTTTGAAGTCCACTTTTTACCCCTTGAACATAGCATCAGTCACCATTACAGTAAAAGTAAGTTATTTCGGCTGCTCCCTTTCAGGCTCACCACAGCGGATAACTCTGCGTATTTGATTTGGCAAGGATTTTATGCTGGATACCCTTCCTGACGCAACCCAGGATATAGCTTTAAAACACTGCAAACCAAACCATCACTAGCTGGCCCAGATTCTATTCATTGCCCAAAATCCAAAACCAAAGCAAATACTTAATAAGTCCACAGTGTAACTCTTTATCCCATTTACACAGCCTGTCTCCTCCAGCTGGCTTCCAGCTACCAAACTCTCTTGTCCAGTGGGGCTGAGGAAAAACATGACCCACCAGCTGCCATGGCTGCCTCTTATCAGGCCCTGTGTGTGCCCAGTGCTGGTCTGGACATGGCAGCTCCCAGATAACACTCTTTGATAACCGTCTGTGTCAAATGGCCTTAACCTGAAGGTGAGCTCCAGCTGGGCTGCACCGATGCAGATGCAGAGATGCAGAAAACATGACCCTATGGGAAGTGTGAGCGTGACGAGCATGCAAAGACTTTCAACAAGAGGGCTTATTTAAACAGCTCCTCTGCATGTCTAAACTCAAAGCAATTAACTCTTAGCAGTTGTGCTAAGGTACAATACTTTTTCTCTATAAAAACGAGAAAAAGAGAAAAGACTTGATTGTAATGAGTTTGAATTGTGAGATACGCAACCGTATGGAGTTCTGTTGTGTTGTCTCTTGGGCTGACAGGAGGCGTCTCTTACAAGTCTGTTAAATTATTGACAGTCATTTTAAAAATGCAACAAATAAAAAAAGTAGTAAATTGAACTCTGGTGTTAATGAGGCCTCTTGAAGTAGACAGGGGCAACAGTATTGAGTTTCTGTTGTAAGTTATTCCAGAAAGCTGAAATCACTGTAGCCACAGTCTGCAGAACATATTTGAACCTGAAGGTGAGATATGGGAGTAGTTGAAAGACCCATCGTCTCTTTGAACTAACCGCTGCTCTCTTCTTACACCCAGTAGAGAGGAGGCCAGACCACGTTTTGACGAAGGGTGCACTGAATTCTGAATATAATTCTTTAATGATATTATTTATGCTATAAGCTAATGTAATATGCATCTTCATAGCACTTGCACACGCTGTACCACTGTCTTTCATCTACTGTAGATCAGCTGCTTCCTGTTTCGCTATCTCGGCGTGCCCTCCAGCTCCGACATATTTCATATCTTAACAAAGTTGCTCACACTGAGTCTTGTGATGTTAATTTTTGCTGATTGCTTGCTTGAGGACTTGGTTAAACCATGCATTTATATTCGTGTAAATGATGTGATTATTAGATTATTTTCCTGCAAGTGGCAGATATCAGAGACATGCAGAGAAGACAGGCCATGTTAGAGGCAGCACACCAGTTTCATAGGGGTAGAGGGAATGTTTAAAGGTGGATCTGCTCTGTTTGCAGAAGAGAGGGTTGTACTGTATTACTTTTTGGGAATAGAATTCATTATTCAATCTTTCAAATCTTTATTTCAGCCTGACCTAGGAATGGCTAACTGGTTGGCTTTGTGAAACATGGTTGGACCAGCAGGGATGATTTAGTACCTGTTTATTCAGGAAAGGCAGTGAGTATATATTAAATATTCAGTGTTTTGTAATGTTTGTCATGAATATGGACATTGCTAATGCCACTTAAAATCCATATTTACTGCAAAAACTATGTATACATCTGCTAAATATTGTCTATTTTAGGGGGAGGGGGGTGTCGCAGTGTTCCACGACAAGGGGTCTCAAAATATATATGGAGAATATAAATTATGTCCAAAACCTTTTTGAGATTTGAATATGTCTTAATTACTAGAGTCGTTACACTGTCCCTTTAGGCTTTATCATTGAGCAGCCAGGCAACTGTTCACACCTACACACCTGTTTTGATGTTTTGACTAGACTGTGGCTGTGAAAATAATTTCTACAGTTATGTGAGGCTGCTGCCAATAAATAGCAATCCAACCTCACAAAGCTTCTTCATAAGCTTTTGGAAAATGTGACTTCTTTTTTTTTTTTTTTATAATGTTGAGTTACACAGGTTTGCTGGTACAAAAGTTTTCTACATATCGAGCCATACTTCACAGGTCATTTGCATATAGATAGTACAATCAAAACTTTTGAGTTTTTGAGAGTTTTTTTGATTGCTTAAAAGTGTAAAGTAATGACTGCATACAAACGGGTGGTTAACATGAACGGGTTTCCTGTATGATAACGAGCAGTAATGACAATACATAGCAGAATAGGAAAAGCAAAAGGCAAACAGGATAGTGTTATTAGTATTCAGAGCAGAGTCAACAAGGAACTGGCATAGAAAGAATGGATCTCTCAACTTAAAGATGCCTTAATACTATTAAAGACAAATAGTGGGTTTATACTGTATAGACTGAGCTATTAGTTCAGAGCGTGTGCCTACATCACTGGGCTTTGTACTTACTCGCGGCATGAAGGCTGGGGTCCCGGCACTGTGCTGGCACGCTCTGCATATCAATAATACTATTAGCATTCAAAGTCGGTGAACTGTGCTGGACTAAGAATACCGGCAAACTAATGGCTTGATTAGAGAAATGCAGTTAAAAGACTTGTTTACTTGCCTACTTCTTTCTTTACATAATGTCTGTAGTTACTCTTTTATATAGGATAAATAACATGATTTAGCTTTGGTCTTATGTGAGAGCTGCATTGTCCATTTTTATCCACTGTGGTACTGAATAGTGCTTTTAACTTGCAGGATAATGGGTGTAACAATAGTCCTGTGCACCGGGTGGCAGTGTTAGCAAAGGGATTCTAGTCATGGTACTTTACACTTTAATGTTAGTGTATATTTCCATGAAAGTACAAGTTATTATTTCTTCTGCCCACTCATGTTTTTCTGCAATTAAAGGCACATATTAACCTGCACTTCATGAGGGGCATAAAAAGCAAATCCAATATGGAAATTTTTACAGGTGTAACACACAAGACTTGTTGTTATAGTGTCACTCATCCATGCACTGTGGCTCATGTTTGTTTTTCCAGATGAATATCTGCAGACACTCAGCAGGTAGCAAATGACATACACTTGCACGTTCAACATCATTACACACTTTACTCAAGAGCACGAATGTAGTTCTCGTTGAGATCGCCTTGTCGACAAAGGCAGCTGAAGGCGACTCTGCAGTTCATCTGACTGACTATAGCAGGAGCCTTAGTGAAAGGTCAGGTAAGCAGCTGTGACATTGTTCAACTCATCAAATGTCACGATGGCCCAGGGGTCGATGTGACTGACAGGGGACCTTATCTGGTGGGATAACACCACTTGTGGTGGAGGAGCGCACAAGGCTTGCTGGAGGCAACAGGTGCTGGAGTGGGTGAGACTAAACTGTCCAGTTTTATGATGAGGTCAATGTGAGGGTCTTTTATTAAATTCAAACTATAATTTAGATGCTGTTTGTGTAAGGAGATATAAACTACATTACCCATTGATAGGACCCATCATGTTTTTATACAAGGCTATCAGAGACAGAGGACCATTATTAGCTTATCTTGCTAATGTTTGAAAGTCCAGAGTGAGAGTGAAATTCTCACAGTTATTGCTATTGTTAATGCTGTAGGGACATGACTGTACGTGGTCCACATTTGTAACAATAGTATAGACAAGTAAAAAGAAAAAGAGAATATATACTCCACAAATTTCTTAAAAAATCTGATTATATTTTGACAGATTGACTCATACATTAAATATAAATAAATACAGATAGGATAGAAGATACTGGACAGGCTACTGGCAAAATACATTTCCACAGGACAGAAACTAAATCAAAAAGGTGCAGTTACAGTAGATTTTGTTCAAAAATTACTTTTTATATTTTAAGTGAAGAAATCCAAAGAGACAGTCCTTAGGGAAGTGCAGGAATTGGATTATTTTGTGTCTGAGTGCAGAGCTTGAAAGGGCTCTGGTTGAACAATTTGAATTCCTACACAGGTGAGAGGTCGATTGGGGGACTGTCTATCCTCGAAAGATTTTGTGTGATGAAAATATAACAACTACTGGCAGCTTTGATACCAGACTAACAGTCAGCATACGTGATTGAATCTGGTAACACACTGATGAACGTGACTCATCTGAAGCTGACTCATCAGTGTGTCCATTCTTCCTCCAGCTTGTCTCGTCAGCTCGTCACTAACTGCTCACCCTTTGTGTTACTTCTGCTTCCTCTCACCTGTGGCGTCTCTATGAAAACAATATACTTTGTCTTCTTCAGTTTGATGCAATTATTCAAGCTTAAGCTGTATGGCTCCCTTCTAGCCTATGGGCATATGATTAATACATAATTAATGAAGTTGTTAAGAGGTACACTGAGTTTTATTGTTATGTGTCCCCTCTGTGTGATATTAATGAGAGTAGCTTCAGGGCACACAGGGCTCTATGACATGAGCATTTATTTTATTTGCTAACACCACCTAACTCATCATGTTACAAACATCAGATGGGTTCTCATACGACCACACTTTTGTTTCTGCCTTCATGGAACGGAACAGAGGGAAAAACTGTAAATACGGATTAAGCCAAGCGTCAACAAACATACGCTACTGTTCAAATGTTTGATCACTAATGTTGTTGTTTTCCTCAAGAAAAAGACATTTTGAGCTGTGTTGACATAATTTCAAAAGGGTTTTTCTAATGATCAATTAGCCCTTTACATTAATAACACAACGTGCCATTGGAGCTAATGTTTGCTGAGCTGATACTGTTTTATTTATATAATTATTCAGCTCTTAGTCAGACAAGCAATTTAACCCATTTTTACTGTGAACACCATGATTAATTCAGCTCATTTGTTTCTTTACTTTAAATAATGCTCACCTGATAATCTTTATGAGGAGCGAAGTGAAGATATCACACACGCAGATCAGGCAGCCTATCAGAAAGATGCTGCTTTCTACGACAAGTGAATGATCCCACAGTGACTGCAGCCAAACTGTTTCCACTCATTCTTTTCTTTTCAAGCTTTGTGAATCTGGAATGTTTTGTGAGAGGAGTTAGTGATGATATCTGCCCCTGCCAACTTCAGATAGAGCCGCTATCTTTGCAAAAATCTTTTAATTAGAATTGGCTTTACTGTGCCTTGTAGCACCCGTGCTTCCATACTACACCGTAACCTCTCCACGGAAATAGTTTATCATCTAGTGTAACTTTTCATCAATTGCTGGGGCAGCATTGCCGTTTCTCTACAGCGTGATACTTTCATGGACTGCGGCCATGTCTTTGTTCTAGACACGCAAGATGACAGTGAAACCGACAATCCCTGCGAGATCTACACCATAACGAAAATATGAGACTAAAACAGCTATTTACAGATGGGACTATAGAAGTAAACATTACATTAAGAATAAACATCAAAGTGTTTGGATTTAATCAAATTAGATGCTTAATAATTATCTCTTGAGAGTTAAAAAAGTGTTTGAAAATGTTTCCCATAATGAAATGCAGTGCAATGCTACACTTGAGTCTTTGTGTACAACAGTGTAAATGTTTTATAGGTACCACGGAAAAAACCTGAAGGGACAGAAAACATTTTTTCTCTTTAATAAATGAAATAGCTCCATAAACAGAGAAAGACAACTACAACATTCTTTACGATGTTAAACTGACTTTAAACCCATCTCTTTGCTCAGCTCTTTGTTTAATGTCAACAGATTTTATCTATTTACCAAAAAAAAAACCTTAATCGCAAATTAACCTCATTAGAGATGATTAACATTTTACATAATCAGAGGTCTGGTTCCTGTTTAGCATGCACTTCCCATGCCCTGTGATCCACCTGTAATCGCTCAGCTTGATACAGACTCCCTGGATCGTGTCTCCAGATACCTTCAACAAATTAGCACTTGCCACTAAACCAATACTGGCTATTCTACACTTTCAGTGCAGCGCTCATTATGGAGCTCCTTTTCAACAGTACGGTCCCCTCTGTTCGCTCTCATTAATTCTTCTCTCCACTCTGGAATTGTGCCCTCGGCCTTTTAGCGGAGCAAAGATTAAAACCCTCGTTCTTACTCCCAAAATCCTTAACAATAACAGCCCCCCCCCCATCTCTAAAGTCCTAGTGGATACTCACTTAACTGATTCTTCCACCAGTTGAGGGTCTTTTGTATACAATTATAGTGCGTATATAATGAGATTGGTTGATGACTACACAAAGCGGACAGGAAGCTGTTCTGTTATCAATGAGATTATTGTGTGGATCTTAATAAAAGACAATAGAATCAATTCTTCTTCTTCTGCCTCCATCTCATCCTATCCTTAGGAACCTGCTCTGTCACACCAACCATCTGCATGTCCTCCTTCATTACATCCATGAACCTCCTCTGAGGTCTTCCTCTTTCCTTCCTGCCTGGCAGTTCCATACTCAGCATCCTTTGTCCAATATATTCACTATCCCTCCTCTGCACATGTCCAAACCATCTCCACCTCTCCTTTTTTAACTTTGTGTCCAAACTGCTCATCATGATCTGTCCCTCTGATGTACTCATTTCTAATTCTGTCCTTCCTGGTGACTCCCAATGAAAATCTTTACATCTTCAGCTCTGCCACCTCCAGCTTAGCCTCCTGTCTCTTTGTTAGTGGAACCATCTCCAAACCAAATATCATAGCAGGTCTCACTATCAATACTTAACTATTTATTTCCAATTCAGATCGTCAACACACCGTTATACTGTAGTCATACCAGATTAAATGCATTTTAAAAGTACATTCAGAAATGACATTGCCTCCTGTGTCCTGCATGTTGTTGACCCATCTGACCACCCCATCCTCCTTTTCATGGTAACGCTTTGCATGGTGACGTCACGCAATCCCAGAATTCATCAGTCACATTAAAATGCTGCCATGTTGTCAGGTGTAATGACACTGATTCACCTGTAATGAAGATTCAACACTTCAGTGATAACTACAACTAAAGCAAGGGTGGATGTTCATGTAGGGATCATTTCACCTATGAGGTGGTGCCTTTTAAAATGAATTCCTACAGCAACGTCATGGTCAACTCATCTTAGATCAAAGAAAGCTCTAGCTGTACAGACTTGCTACATCTAGTTAGCATACCAGTTACATATACTGCTCTTCGTTTATGCTCATTTTAATTAGAATTAAGTGACAGTGGAAAAAGATGTCTGGCTACTGCAGATCTGCAGCCCCAGCATGTCATGTATTACTCACATTGAAGTCAAAGAGATAACCTGCTGATTACCAATCAATCAATAGGTGGTTGATGTTTTAAAATTGGACTCAGCCCCAGTTCTTCAAGTATTTCTAAATCCTCTCAGACTTGTCTAATTATGCAGATAAATAAAGAACTGGAACTTGCCTGATTTGTTTAAACTCACCAGCAGCAGTCACAGTCTGAGGCACTGGGTAGAAGCTACAGTATATTAAGTCTTAGCATCCTTTCGAAGGAAGAAATGAATGTGATGATGACAATCGTATGATGCTGTAGATAAAGCGTGTTTTCTCCCCCCTTGCACACCTGGATGCAGACTGTGTAGAGAGTGTAATTCACTGCTGACCAGCGAACCAGATTAGTTAATTACACTACACTAAAAGGAGTCTATGGAGATTTAGGAAATACCTCCAGACTTTGGGTGAGCATCTTCACGCTTCACAGATTTGGAAAATGTTGCCATGTATTGATTCTTTGGTTTTTGTGATTCCAATGCGAGGTGATACAGACACAAGCAAGGACAACTGGTCCAACAGTCAACTCCGGCTGTTTCAGTGTTTCCAAGTTAGTTTAAGAATGTTTAAAATACTAGGTTATTTTTCTGTGTATTTGGAATTAAATTATGCAATAAACCTATGCTTTTCCTGACAACAAGAAACATGGAGCTCTATAGCACACCATTACTCTCAGCATCAAATACCAACAAGCCTGTTTTTTTATTCTAGTTATGTGATATCCACATATTGTTAGTGGTCAGCTAGAAACTTAAGCACCGTGACAAAGCAGAATATAAAGTATGATGTTCTACAACAAAACTCTCGACTTCTTTCTCTCGCTCTGCTTTTACACGAGAAAAGCAACGAGGAGGGAAAGCACAGCTGCAGCCTCTCAAAGCACAGAGAAAGTGTCAGAAAGTCAGAGATCAGATTCTTGTACAAACTTCCGCCGCCGTGCTCACACTGACTTATGTTTTCTGACAAAAATGAATTATTTTAGTGATAAATCAAGTTATTTAGGACTGAGTCAATATATCATTGGTGTTGTGTTATTGCTGTTTTACAGTTGATTTCTGTAAAACAGCAATAACTCCTTTGTCCCACACGCCATCAAACTGTTCAACTCCTCACTGGGGGGAAGAGAGGGGATGAACAGGAGGATGGG